>JBBPBS010000737.1:203306-225115 GCA_037974835.1 Cicer judaicum | reverse complement strand
CGTCCTCCCTAAACTTAATCTTGTCCAATTAGGGTTTCTAACCAATCTTGTGCATCCAATAGGTGATTTTGTGTCATTGGATGAACAATTAGGTCATTTTCGTCCTCCCAAGTCTAATTCTTGTCCAATTAGGGTTTCTAACCAATCTTGTGCATCCAATAGGTGTTTTTGTGTCATTGGATGAACATTTAGGTCTTTCTCGTCCTCCCTACACTTAATCTTGTCCAATTAGGGTTTCTAACCAATCTTGTGCATCCAATAGGTGTTTTTGTGTCATTGGATGAACATGTATGTTATTTTCGTCCCCCCTAGGCTAATTCTTCTCCAATTAGGGTTTCTAACCAATCTTGTGCATCCAATAGGTGTGTTTGTGTCATTGGATGAACAATTAGGTCATTTTCGTCCTCCCTAAACTTAATCTTGTCCAATTAGGGTTTCTAACCAATCTTGTGCATCCAATAGGTGTTTTTGTGTCATTGGATGAACATTTAGGTGATTTTCGTCCTCCCTAGGCTAATTCTTGTCCAATTAGGGTTTCTAACCAATGTTGTGCATCCAATAGGTGTGTTTGTGTCATTGGATGAACATTGAGGTCATTTTCGTCCTCCCTAGGCTAATTCTTGTCAAATTAGGGTTTTTAACCAATCTTGTGCATCCAATAGGTGTTTTTCTGTCATTGCATGAACCAGTAGGTCATTTTCGTCCTCCCTAGGCTTATTCTTGTCCAATTAGGGTTTTTAACCAATCTAGTGCATCCAATAGGTGTTTTTGTGTCATTGGATGAACATTTAGGTCCTTCTCGTCCTCCCTACACTTAATCTTGTCCAATTAGGGTTTCTAACCAGTCTTGTGCATCGAATAGGTGTTTTTATGTCATTGGATGAACAATTAGGTCATTTTCGTGCTCCCTAGGCTAATACTTGTCCAATTAGGATTTTTAACCAATCTTGTGCATCCAATAGGTGTTTTTGTGTCATTGGATGAACATTTAGGTCCTTCTCGACCTCCCTACACTTAATCTTGTCCAATTAGGGTTTCTAACCAGTCTTGTGCATCCAATAGGTGTTTTTGTGTCATTGGATGATTATTTAGGTCCTTCTCGTCCTCCCTACACTTAATCTTGTCCTATTAGGGTTTCTAACCAATCTTGTGCATCCAATAGATGTTTTTGTGTCATTGGATGACCATTTTGGTCATTTTCGTCCTCCCTAGGCTAATTGTTGTCCAATTAGGGTTTTGAACCAATCTTGTGCATCCAATAGGTGTTTGGTATCATTGGATGAAAAATTTGGTCATTTTCGTCCTCCCTAAACTTAATCTTATCCAATTAGGGTTTCTAACCAATCTTGTGCATCCGATAGGTGTGTTTCTGTCATTGGATGAACAATTAGGTCATTTTCGTCCTCCCAAGTTTTATTCATGTTCAATTAGGGTTTCTAACCAAACTTGTGCATCCAACAGGTGTTTTTGTGTTATTGGATGAACAATTAGGTCATTTTCGTCCTCCCTAGGCTAATTCTTGTCCAATTAGGGTTTTTGGCCAATATTGTGCATCCAAAAGGTGTTTTGTATCATTGTATGAACATTTAGGTCAATTTCGTCCAACCTAATCTTAATCTTGTCCAATTGGGGTTTCTAACCAATCTTGTGCATCAAATAGGTGTTTTTGTGTCCTTGGATGAGCATTTAGGTCATTTTCGTCCTCCCTAGGCTAATTCTTGTCCAATTAGGGTTTGTAACCAATCTTGTGCATCCAATAGGTGTGTTTGTGTCATTGCATGAACAATTAGGTCATTTTCGTCCTCCCTAGGCTTATTCTTGTCCAATTAGGGTTTTTAACCAATCTTGTGCATCCAATAGGTGTTTTGTGTCATTGGATATACAATTTGGTCATTTACGTTCTCCCTAAACTTAATCTTGTCCAATTAGGGTTTCTAACCAATCTTGTGCATCCAATAGGTGTGTTTGTGTCATTGGATGAACAATTAGGTCATTTTCGTCCTCCCAAGTCTTATTCTTGTCCAATTAGGGTTTCTAACCAATCTTGTGCATCCAATAGGTGTTTTTGTGTTATTGGATGAACAATTAGGTCATTTTCATCCTCCCTAGGCTTATTCTTGTCCAATTAGGGTTTTTAACCAATCTTGTGCATCCAATAGGTGTTTTGTGTCATTGGATATACAATTTGGTCATTTACGTCCTCCCTAAACTTAATCTTGTCCAATTAGGGTTTCTAACCAATCTTGTGCATCCAATAGGTGTGTTTGTGTCATTGGATGAACAATTAGGTCATTTTCGTCCTCCCAAGTCTTATTCTTGTCCAATTAGGGTTTCTAACCAATCTTGTGCATCCAATAGGTGTTTTTGTGTTATTGGATGAACAATTAGGTCATTTTCGTCCTCCCTAGACTTATTCTTGTCCAATTAGGGTTTTTAACCAATCTTGTGCATCCAATAGGTGTTTTGTGTCATTGGATATACAATTTGGTCATTTTCGTCCTCCGTAAACTTAATCTTGTCCAATTAGGGTTTCTAACCAATCTTGTGCATCCAATAGGTGTGTTTGTGTCATTGGATGAACAATTAGGTCATTTTCGTCCTCCCAAGTCTTATTCTTGTCCAATTAGGGTTTCTAACCAATCTTGTGCATCCTATAGGTGTGTTTGTGTCATTGGATGAACAATTAGGTCATTTTCGTCCTCCCAAGTCTTATTCTTATCCAATTAGGGTTTCTAACCAATCTTGTGCATCCAATAGGTGTTTTTGTGTTATTGGATGAACAATTAGGTCATTTTCGTCCTCCCTAGGCTTATTCTTGTCCAATTAGGGTTTTTAACCAATCTTGTGCATCCAATAGGTGTTTTGTGTCATTGGATATACAATTTGGTCATTTTCGTCCTACCCAAACTTAATCTTGTACAATTAGGGTTTCTAACCAATCTTGTGCATCCAATAGGTGTGTTTGTGTCATTGGATGAACAATTAGGTCATTTTCGTCCTCCCAAGTCTTATTCTTGTCCAATTAGGGTTTCTAACCAATCTTGTGCATCCTATAGGTGTGTTTGTGTCATTGGATGAACAATTAGGTCATTTTCGTCCTCCCAAGTCTTATTCTTGTCCAATTAGGGTTTCTAACCAATCTTGTGCATCCAATAGGTGTTTTTGTGTTATTGGATGAACAATTAGGTCATTTTCGTCCTCCCTAGGCTTATTCTTGTCCAATTAGGGTTTTTAACCAATCTTGTGCATCCAATAGGTGTTTTTGTGTCATTGGATGAACATTTAGGTCCTTCTCGTCCTCCCTACACTTAATCTTGTCCAATTAGGGTTTCTAACCAGTCTTGTGCATCCAATAGGTGATTTTGTGTCATTGGATGAATAATTAGGTCATTTTCGTGCTCCCTAGGCTAATACTTCTCCAATTAGGATTTTTAACCAATCTTGTGCATTTAATAGGTGTTTTTGTGTCATTGGATGAACATTTAGGTCCTTCTCGTCCTCCCTACACTTAATCTTGTCCAATTAGCGTTTCTAACCAATCTTGTGCATCCAATAGGTGTTTTTGTGTCATTGGATGACCATTTAGGTCATTTTCGTCCTCCCTAGGCTAATTCTTGTCCAATTAGGGTTTTTAACCAATCTTGTGCATCCAATAGGTGTTTTGTGTCATTGTATGAACAATTTGGTCATTTTCATCCTCCCTAAACTTAATCTTGTCCAATTAGGGTTTCTAACCAATCTTGTGCATCCGATAGGTGTGTTTGTGTCATTGGATGAAAAATTAGGTCATTTTCGTCCTCCCAAGTCTTATTCTTGTCCAATTAGGGTTTCTAACCAAACTTGTGCATCCAATAGGTGTTTTTGTGTTATTGGATGAACAATTAGGTCAATTTCGTCCTCCCTAGGCTAATTCTTGTCCAATTAGGGTTTTTGACCAATCTTGTGCATCCAAAAGGTGTTTTGTATCATTGTATGAACATTTAGGTCAATTTCGTCCAACCTAATCTTAATCTTGTCCAATTGGGGTTTCTAACCAATCTTGTGCATCCAATAGGTGTTTTTGTGTCCTTGGATGAACATTTAGGTCATTTTCGTCCTCCCTAGGCTAATTCTTGTCCAATTAGGGTTTGTAACCAATCTTGTGCATCCAATAGGTGTGTTTGTGTCATTGCATGAACAATTAGGTCATTTTCGTCCTCCCTAGGCTTATTCTTGTCCAATTAGGGTTTTTAACGAATCTTGTGCATCCAATAGGTGTTTTGTGTCATTGGATATACAATTTGGTCATTTTCGTCCTCCCCAAACTTAATCTTGTACAATTAGGGTTTCTAACCAATCTTGTGCATCCAATAGGTGTGTTTGTGTCATTGGATGAACAATTAGGTCATTTTCGTCCTCCCAAGTCTTATACTTGTCCAATTAGGGTTTCTAACCAATCTTGTGCATCCAATAGGTGTTTTTGTGTTATTGGATGAACAATTAGGTCATTTTCGTCCTCCCTAGGCTTATTCTTGTCCAATTAGGGTTTTTAACCAATCTTGTGCATCCAATAGGTGTTTTGTGTCATTGGATATACAATTTGGTCATTTACGTCCTCCCTAAACTTAATCTTGTCCAATTAGGGTTTCTAACCAATCTTGTGCATCCAATAGGTGTGTTTGTGTCATTGGATAAACAATTAGGTCATTTTCGTCCTCCCAAGTCTTATTCTTGTCCAATTAGGGTTTCTAACCAATCTTGTGCATCCAATAGGTGTTTTTGTGTTATTGGATGAACAATTAGGTCATTTTCGTCCTCCCTAGGCTTATTCTTGTCCAATTAGGGTTTTTAACCAATCTTGTGCATCCAATAGGTGTTTTGTGTCATTGGATATACAATTTCGTCATTTACGTCCTCCCTAAACTTAATCTTGTCCAATTAGGGTTTCTAACCAATCTTGTGCATCCAATAGGTGTGTTTGTGTCATTGGATGAACAATTAGGTCATTCTCGTCCTCCCAAGTCTTATTCTTGTCCAATTAGGGTTTTTAACCAATCTTATGCATCCAATAGGTGTTTTTATGTCATTGGATGAACATTTAGGTCCTTTTCGTCCTCCCTACAATTAATCTTGTCCAATTAGGGTTTCTAACCAATCTTGTGCTTCCAATAGGTGTTTTTGTGTCATTGGATGAACAATTAGGTCATTTTCGTCCTCCCTAGGCTTATTCTTGTCCAATTAGAGTTTCTAACCAATCTTGTGTATCCAATAGGTGTTTTTGTGTCATTGGATGAACAATTAGGTCATTTTCGTCCTCCCTAGGCTAATTCTTGTCCAATTAGGGTTTTTAACCAATCTTGTGTATCCAAAAGGTGTTTTGTGTCATTGGATGAACATTTAGGTCAATTTCGTCCTCCCTAATCTTAATCTTGTCCAATTGGGGTTTCTAACCAATCTTGTGCATCCAATAGGTGTTTTTGTGTCCTTGGATGAACATTTAGGTCATTTTCGTCCTCCCTAGGCTAATTCTTGTCCAATTAGGGTTTTTAACCAATCTTGTGCATCCAATAGGTGTTTTTCTGTCATTGCATGAACCAGTAGGTCATTTTCGTCCTCCCTAGGCTTATTCTTGTCCAATTAGGGTTTTTAACCAATCTAGTGCATCCAATAGGTGTTTTTGTGTCATTGGATGAACATTTAGGTCCTTCTCGTCCTCCCTACACTTAATCTTGTCCAATTAGGGTTTCTAACCAGTCTTGTGCATCGAATAGGTGTTTTTATGTCATTGGATGAACAATTAGGTCATTTTCGTGCTCCCTAGGCTAATACTTGTCCAATTAGGATTTTTAACCAATCTTGTGCATCCAATAGGTGTTTTTGTGTCATTGGATGAACATTTAGGTCCTTCTCGACCTCCCTACACTTAATCTTGTCCAATTAGGGTTTCTAACCAGTCTTGTGCATCCAATAGGTGTTTTTGTGTCATTGGATGATTATTTAGGTCCTTCTCGTCCTCCCTACACTTAATCTTGTCCTATTAGGGTTTCTAACCAATCTTGTGCATCCAATAGATGTTTTTGTGTCATTGGATGACCATTTTGGTCATTTTCGTCCTCCCTAGGCTAATTGTTGTCCAATTAGGGTTTTGAACCAATCTTGTGCATCCAATAGGTGTTTGGTATCATTGGATGAAAAATTTGGTCATTTTCGTCCTCCCTAAACTTAATCTTATCCAATTAGGGTTTCTAACCAATCTTGTGCATCCGATAGGTGTGTTTCTGTCATTGGATGAACAATTAGGTCATTTTCGTCCTCCCAAGTTTTATTCATGTTCAATTAGGGTTTCTAACCAAACTTGTGCATCCAACAGGTGTTTTTGTGTTATTGGATGAACAATTAGGTCATTTTCGTCCTCCCTAGGCTAATTCTTGTCCAATTAGGGTTTTTGGCCAATATTGTGCATCCAAAAGGTGTTTTGTATCATTGTATGAACATTTAGGTCAATTTCGTCCAACCTAATCTTAATCTTGTCCAATTGGGGTTTCTAACCAATCTTGTGCATCAAATAGGTGTATTTGTGTCCTTGAATGAGCATTTAGGTCATTTTCGTCCTCCCTAGGCTAATTCTTGTCCAATTAGGGTTTGTAACCAATCTTGTGCATCCAATAGGTGTGTTTGTGTCATTGCATGAACAATTAGGTCATTTTCGTCCTCCCTAGGCTTATTCTTGTCCAATTAGGGTTTTTAACCAATCTTGTGCATCCAATAGGTGTTTTGTGTCATTGGATATACAATTTGGTCATTTACGTTCTCCCTAAACTTAATCTTGTCCAATTAGGGTTTCTAACCAATCTTGTGCATCCAATAGGTGTGTTTGTGTCATTGGATGAACAATTAGGTCATTTTCGTCCTCCCAAGTCTTATTCTTGTCCAATTAGGGTTTTTAACCAATCTTGTGCATCCAATAGGTGTTTTTGTGTTATTGGATGAACAATTAGGTCATATTCGTCCTCCCTAGGCTTATTCTTGTCCAATTAGGGTTTTTAACCAATCTTGTGCATCCAATAGGTGTTTTGTGTCATTGGATATACAATTTAGTTATTTACGTCCTCCCTAAACTTAATCTTGTCCAATTAGGGTTTCTAACCAATCTTGTGCATCCAATAGGTGTGTTTGTGTCATTTGATGAACAATTAGGTCATTTTCGTCCTCCCAAGTCTTATTCTTGTCCAATTAGGGTTTTTAACCAATCTTATGCATCCAATAGGTGTTTTTATGTCATTGGATGAACATTTAGGTCCTTTTCGTCCTCCCTACAATTAATCTTGTCCAATTAGGGTTTCTAACCAATCTTGTGCTTCCAATAGGTGTTTTTGTGTCATTGGATGAACAATTAGGTCATTTTCGTCCTCCCTAGGCTTATTCTTGTCCAATTAGAGTTTCTAACCAATCTTGTGTATCCAATAGGTGTTTTTGTGTCATTGGATGAACAATTAGGTCATTTTCGTCCTCCCTAGGCTAATTCTTGTCCAATTAGGGTTTTTCACCAATCTTGTGTATCCAAAAGGTGTTTTGTGTCATTGGATGAACATTTAGGTCAATTTCGTCCTCCCTAATCTTAATCTTGTCCAATTGGGGTTTCTAACCAATCTTGTGCATCCAATAGGTGTTTTTGTGTCCTTGGATGAACATTTAGGTCATTTTCTTCCTCCCTAGGCTAATTCTTGTCCAATTAGGGTTTCTAACCAATCTTGTGCATCCAATAGGTGTGTTTGTGTCATTGCATGAACCATTAGGTCATTTTCGTCCTCCCTAGGCTTATTCTTGTCCAATTAGAGTTTCTAACCAATCTTGTGTATCCAATAGGTGTTTTTGTGTCATTGGATGAACAATTAGGTCATTTTCGTCCTCCCTAGGCTAATTCTTGTCCAATTAGGGTTTTTAACCAATCTTGTGTATCCAAAAGGTGTTTTGTGTCATTGGATGAACATTTAGGTCAATTTCGTCCTCCCTAATCTTAATCTTGTCCAATTGGGGTTTCTAACCAATCTTGTGCATCCAATAGGTGTTTTTGTGTCCTTGGATGAACATTTAGGTCATTTTCTTCCTCCCTAGGCTAATTCTTGTCCAATTAGGGTTTCTAACCAATCTTGTGCATCCAATAGGTGTGTTTGTGTCATTGCATGAACCATTAGGTCATTTTCGTCCTCCCTAGGCTTATTCTTGTCCAATTCGGGTTTTTAACCAATCTTGTGCATCCAATAGGTGTTTTTGTGTCATTGGATGAACATTTAGGTCCTTCTCGTCCTCCCTACACTTAATCTTGTCCAATTTGGGTGTCTAACCAGTCTTGTGCATCGAATAGGTGTTTTTATGTCATTGGATGAACAATTAGGTCATTTTCGTGCTCCATAGGCTAATACTTGTCCAGTTAGGATTTTTAACCAATCTTGTGCATCCAATAGGTGTTTTTGTGTCATTGGATGAACATTTAGGTCCTTCTCGTCCTCCCTACACTTAATCTTGTCCAATTAGGGTTTCTAACCAGTCTTGTGCATCCAATAGGTGATTTTGTGTCATTGGATGAATAATTAGGTCATTTTCGTGCTCCCTAGGCTAATACTTCTCCAATTAGGATTTTTAACCAATCTTGTGCATTTAATAGGTGTTTTTGTGTCATTGGATGAACATTTAGGTCCTTCTCGTCCTCCCTACACTTAATCTTGTCCAATTAGCGTTTCTAAACAATCTTGTGCATCCAATAGGTGTTTTTGTGTCATTGGATGACCATTTAGGTCATTTTCGTCCTCCCTAGGCTAATTCTTGTCCAATTAGGGTTTTTAACCAATCTTGTGCATCCAATAGGTGTTTTGTGTCATTGTATGAACAATTTGGTCATTTTCATCCTCCCTAAACTTAATCTTGTCCAATTAGGGTTTCTAACCAATCTTGTGCATCCGATAGGTGTGTTTGTGTCATTGGATGAAAAATTAGGTCATTTTCGTCCTCCCAAGTCTTATTCTTGTCCAATTAGGGTTTCTAACCAAACTTGTGCATCCAATAGGTGTTTTTGTGTTATTGGATGAACAATTAGGTCAATTTCGTCCTCCCTAGGCTAATTCTTGTCCAATTAGGGTTTTTGACCAATCTTGTGCATCCAAAAGGTGTTTTGTATCATTGTATGAACATTTAGGTCAATTTCGTCCACCCTAATCTTAATCTTGTCCAATTGGGGTTTCTAACCAATCTTGTGCGTCCAATAGGTGTTTTTGTGTCATTGGATGAACATTTAGGTTATTTTCGTCCTCCCTAGGCTAATACTTGTCCAATTAGGGTTTATAACCAATGTTGTGCATCCAATAGGTGTGTTTGTGTCATTGGATGAACAATTTGGTCATTTTCGTCCTCCCTAAACTTATTCTTGTCCAATTAGGGTTTTTAACCAATCTTGTGCATCCAATAGGTGTTTTTGTGTCATTGCATGAACCAATAGGTCATTTTCGTCCTCCCTAGGCTTATTCTTGTCCAATTAGGGCTTTCAACCAATCTAGTGCATCCAATAGGTGTTTTTGTGTCATTGGATGAACATTTAGGTCCTTCTCGTCCTCCCTACACTTAATCTTGTCCAATTAGGGTTTCTAACCAGTCTTGTGCATCGAATAGGTGTTTTTATGTCATTGGATGAACAATTAGGTCATTTTCGTGCTCCCTAGGCTAATATTTGTCCAATTAGGATTTTTAACCAATCTTGTGCATCCAATAGGTGTTTTTGTGTCATTGGATGAACATTTAGGTCCTTCTCGACCTCCCTACACTTAATCTTGTCCAATTAGGGTTTCTAACCAGTCTTGTGCATCCAATAGGTGTTTTTGTGTCATTGGATGAACATTTAGGTCCTTCTCGTCCTCCCTACACTTAATCTTGTCCAATTAGGGTTTCTAACCAATCTAGTGCATCCAATAGGTGTTTTTGTGTCATTGGATGACCATTTAGGTCATTTTCGTCCTCCCTAGGCTTATTCTTGTCCAATTAGGGTTTTTAACCAATCTTGTGCATCCAATAGGTGTGTTTGTGTCATTGGATGAACATTTAGGTCATTTTCTTCCTCCCTAGCCTTATTCTTGTCCAATTAGGGTTTTTATCCAATCTTGTGCATCCAATAGGCGTGTTTGTGTCATTGGATGAACAATTAGGTCATTTTCATCCTCCCAAGTCTTATTCTTGTCCAATTAGGGTTTCTAACCAATCTTGTGCATCGAATAGGTGTTGTTGTGTTATTGGATGAACAATTAGGTCAATTTCGTCCTCCCTAGGCTAATTCTTGTCCAATTAGGGTTTTTGACCAATCTTGTGCATCCAAAAGGTGTTTTGTATCATTGTATGAACATTTAGGTCAATTTCGTCCAACCTAATCTTAATCTTGTCCAATTGGGGTTTCTAACCAATCTTGTGCGTCCAATAGGTGTTTTTGTGTCATTGGATGAACATTTAGGTTATTTTCGTCCTCCCTAGGCTAATACTTGTCCAATTAGGGTTTCTAACCAATGTTGTGCATCAAATAGGTGTGTTTGTGTCATTGGATGAACAATTTGGTCATTTTCGTCCTCCCTAAACTTATTCTTGTCCAATTAGTGTTTTTAACCAATCTTGTGCATCCAATAGGTGTTTTTGTGTCATTGGATGAACATTTAGGTTATTTTCGTCCTCCCTAGGCTAATTCTTGTCCAATTAGGGTTTCTAACCAATGTTGTGCATCCAATAGGTGTGTTTGTGTCATTGGATGAACATTTAGGTCCTTTTCGTTCTCCCTACAATTAATCTTGTCCAATTAGGGTTTCTAACCAATCTTGTGCATCCAATAGGTGTTTTTGTGTCATTGGATGAACAATTAGGTCATTTTCGTCCTCCCTAGGCTTATTCTTGTCCAATTAGGGTTTCTAACCAATCTTGTGTATCCAATAGGTGTTTTTGTGTCATTGGATGAAAAATTAGGTCGTTTTCGTCCTCCCTAGGTTAATTCTTGTCCAATTAGGGTTTATTAACAAATCTTGTGCATCCAAAAGGTGTTTTGAGTCATTGGATGAACATTTTGGTCAATTTCGTCCTCCCTAATCTTAATCTTGTCCAATTAGGGTTTCTAACCAGTCTTGTGCATCGAATAGGTGTTTTTATGTCATTGGATGAACAATTAGGTCATTTTCGTGCTCCCTAGGCTAATACTTGTCCAATTAGGATTTTTAACCAATCTTGTGCATCCAATAGGTGTTTTTGTGTCATTGGATGAACATTTAGGTCCTTCTCCTCCTCCCTACACTTAATGTTGTCCAATTAGGGTTTCTAACCAGTCGTGTGCATCTAATAGGTGTTTTGGTGTCATTGGATGAACAATTAGGTCATTTTCGTGCTCCCTAGGCTAATACTTCTCCAATTAGGATTTTTCACCAATCTTCTGCATCCAATTGGTGTTTTTGGGTCATTGGATGAACATTTAGGTCCTTCTCGTCCTCCCTACACTTAATCTTGTCCAATTAGGGTTTCTAACCAATGTTGTGCATCCAATAGGTATTTTTGTGTCTTTGGATGAACAATTAGGTCATTTTCGTCCTCGCTAGGCTTATTCTTGGCCAATTAGGGTTTTTAACCAATCTTGTGCATCCAATAGATGTTTTTTTGTCATTGGATGAACATTTAGGTCCTTCTCGTCCTCCCTGCACTTAATATTGTCCAATTAGGGTTTCTAACAAGTCTTGTGCATCCAATAGGTGTTTTTGTGTCATTGGATGAACAATTAGGTCATTTTCGTCCTCCCTAAGCTAATTCATGTCCAATTACCGTGTTTAACCAATCTTGTGCATCCAATAGGTGTTTTTGTGTCATTGGATGAACATTTAGGTTATTTTCATCCTCCCTAGGCTAATTCTTGTCCAATTAGGGTTTCTAGCCAATCTTGTGCATCCAATAGGTGTGTTTATGTCATTGGATGAACAATTAGGTCATTTTCGTCCTCCCTAGGCTTATTCTTGTCTAATTACGGTTTTTAACCAATCTTGTGCATCCAATAGTTGTTTTTGTGTCATTGGATGAACATTTAGGTCCTTTTCATCCTCCCTACAATTAATCTTGGCCAATTAGGGTTTCTAACCAATCTTGTGCATCCAATAGGTGTTTTTGTGTCATTGGATGAACAATTAGGTCATTTTCGTGCTCCCTAGGCTAATACTTCTCCAATTAGGATTTTTAACCAATGTTGTGCATTTAATAGGTGTTTTTGTGTCATTGGATGAACATTCAGGTCCTTCTCGTCCTCCCTACACTTAATCTTGTCCAATTAGGGTTTCTAACCAATCTTGTGCATCGAATAGGTGTTTTAATGTCATTGGATGAACAATTAGGTCATTTTCGTGCTCCCTAGGCTAATACTTGTCCAACTAGGATTTTTAACCAATCTTGTGCATCCAATAGGTGTTTTTGTGTCATTGGATGAACAATTAGGTCGTTTTCGTCCTCCCTAGGTTAATTCTTGTCCAATTAGGGTTTTTAACCAATCTTGTGCATCCAAAAGGTGTTTTGAGTCATTGGATGAACATTTAGGTCAATTTCGTCCTCCCTAATCTTAATCTTGTCCAATTAGGGTTTCTAACCAGTCTTGTGCATCGAATAGGTGTTTTTATTTCATTGGATGAACAATTAGGTCATTTTCGTCCTCCCTAGGCTTATTCTTGTCCAATTAGGGTTTTTAACCAATCTTGTGCATCCAATAGGTGTTTCTGTGTCATTGGATGAACATTTAGGTCCTTTTCGTCCTCCCTACAATTAATCTTGTCCAATTAGGGTTTCTAACCAATCTTCTGCATCCAATAGGTGTTTTTGTGTCGTTGGATGAACAATTAGGTCATTTTCGTCCTCCCTAGGCTTATTCTTGTCCAATTAGGGTTTCTAACCAATCTTGTGTATCCAATAGGTTTATTTGTGTCATTGGATGAACAATTAGGTCATTTTCGTCCTCCCTAGGCTTATTCTTGTCCAATTAGGGTTTCTAACCAATCTTGTGCATCCAATAGGTGTTTTTGTGTCATTGGATGAACAATTAGGTCATTTTCGTCCTCCCTAAGCTAATTCTTGTCCAATTACCGTGTTTAACCAATCTTGTGTATCCAATAGGTTTATTTGTGTCATTGGATGAACAATTAGGTCATTTTCGTCCTCCCTAGGTTAATTCTTGTCCAATTAGGGTTTTTAACCAATCTTGTGCATCCAAAAGGTGTTTTGTGTCATTGGATGAACATTTAGGTCAATTTCGTCGTCCCTAATCTTAATCTTGTCCAATTGGGGTTTCTAACCAATCTTGTGCATCCAATAGGTGCTTTTGTGTCCTTGGATGAACATTTAGGTCATTTTCGTCCTCCCTAGGCTAATTCTTGTCCAATTAGGGTTTCTAACCAATCTTGTGCATCCAATAGGTGTTTTTGTGTCATTGCATGAACAATTAGGTCATTTTCGTCCTCCCTAGGCTTATTCTTGTCCAATTAGGGTTTTTAACGAATCTTGTGCATCCAATAGGTGTTTTTGTGTCATTGGATGAACATTTAGGTCCTTCTCGTCCTCCCTACACTTAATCTTGTCCAATTAGGGTTTCTAACCAATCTTGTGCATCGAATAGGTGTTTTTATGTCATTGGATGAACAATTAGGTCATTTTCGTGCTCCCTAGGCTAATACTTGTCCAACTAGGATTTTTAACCAATCTTGTGCATCCAATAGGTGTTTTTGTGTCATTGGATGAACAATTAGGTCGTTTTCGTCCTCCCTAGGTTAATTCTTCTCCAATTAGGGTTTTTAACCAATCTTGTGCATCCAAAAGGTGTTTTGAGTCATTGGATGAACATTTAGGTCAATTTCGTCCTCCCTAATCTTAATCTTGTCCAATTAGGGTTTCTAACCAGTCTTGTGCATCGAATAGGTGTTTTTATGTCATTGGATGAACAATTAGGTCATTTTCGTGCTCCCTAGGCTAATACTTGTCCAACTAGGATTTTTAACCAATCTTGTGCATCCAATAGGTGTTTTTGTGTCAATGGATGAACATTTAGGTCCTTCTCGTCCTCCCTACATTTTATCTTGTCCCATTAAGGTTTCTAACCAATCTTGTGCATCCAATAGGTGTTTTTGGGTCATTGGATGAACAAATAGGTCATTTTCGTCCTCCCCTGGCTAACTCTTGTCCAATTAGGGTTTTTAACCAAGTGCATCCAATAGGTGTTTTGTGTCATTGGATATACAATTTGGTCATTTTCGTCCTCCCTAAACTTAATCTTTTCCAATTAGGGTTTCTAACCAATCTTGTGCATCCAATAGGTGTGTTTGTGTCATTGGATGAACAATTAGGTCATTTTCGTCCTCCCTAGGCTTATTCTTGTCCAATTAGGGTTTCTAACCAATCTTGTGCATCCAATAGGTGTTTTTGTGTTATTGGATGAACAATTAGGTCATTTTCGTCCTACGTAGGGTAATTCTTGTCCAATTGGGGTTTCTTACCAATCTTGTGCATCCAATAGGTGTTTTTGTGTCATTGGATGAACAATTAGGTCATTTTCGTGCTCCCTAGGCTAATACTTGTCCAATTAGGATTTTTAACCAATCTTGTGCATCCAATAGGTGCTTTTGTGTCCTTGGATGGACATTTAGGCCATTTTCGTCCTCCCTAGGCTAATTCTTGTCCAATTAGGGTTTTTAACCAATCTTGTGCATCGAATAGGTGTTTTTATGTCATTGGATGAACAATTAGGTCATTTTCGTGCTCCCTAGGCTAATACTTGTCCAACTAGGATTTTTAACCAATCTTGTGCATCCAATAGGTGTTTTTGTGTCAATGGATGAACATTTAGGTCCTTCTCGTCCTCCCTACATTTTATCTTGTCCCATTAAGGTTTCTAACCAATCTTGTGCATCAAATAGGTGTTTTTGGGTCATTGGATGAACAACTAGGTCATTTTCGTCCTCCCTTGGCTAATTCTTGTCCAATTAGGGTTTTTAACCAATCTTGTGCATCCAATAGGTGTTTTGTGTCATTGGATATACAATTTGGTCATTTTCGTCCTCCCTAAACTTAATCTTTTCCAATTAGGGTTTCTAACCAATCTTGTGCATCCAATAGGTGTGTTTGTGTCATTGGATGAACAATTAGGTCATTTTCGTCCTCCCTAGGCTTATTCTTGTCCAATTAGGGTTTCTAACCAATCTTGTGCATCCAATAGGTGTTTTTGTGTTATTGGATGAACAGTTATGTCATTTTCGTCCTCCCTAATCTTAATCTTGTCCAATTGGGGTTTCTAACCAATCTTGTGCATCCAATAGGTGCTTTTGTGTCCTTGGATGAACATTTAGGTCATTTTCGTCCTCCCTAGGCTAATTCTTGTCCAATTAGGGTTTCTAACCAATCTTGTGCATCCAATAGGTGTGTTTGTGTCATTGCATGAACAATTAGGTCATTTTCGTCCTCCCTAGGCTTATTCTTGTCCAATTAGGGTTTTTAACGAATCTTGTGCATCCAATAGGTGTTTTTGTGTCATTGGATGAACATTTAGGTCCTTCTCGTCCTCCCTACACTTATTCTTGTCCAATTAGGGTTTCTAACCAATCTTGTGCATCGAATAGGTGTTTTTATGTCATTGGATGAACAATTAGGTCATTTTCGTGCTCCCTAGGCTAATACTTGTCCAACTAGGATTTTTAACCAATCTTGTGCATCCAATAGGTGTTTTTGTGTCATTGGATGAACAATTAGGTCGTTTTCGTCCTCCCTAGGTTAATTCTTGTCCAATTAGGGTTTTTAACCAATCTTGTGCATCCAAAAGGTGTTTTGAGTCATTGGATGAACATTTAGGTCAATTTCGTCCTCCCTAATCTTAATCTTGTCCAATTAGGGTTTCTAACCAGTCTTGTGCATCGAATAGGTGTTTTTATTTCATTGGATGAACAATTAGGTCATTTTTGTCCTCCCTAGGCTTATTCTTGTCCAATTAGGGTTTCTAACCAATCTTGTGTATCCAATAGGTTTATTTGTGTCATTGGATGAACAATTAGGTCATTTTCGTCCTCCCTAGGCTTATTCTTGTCCAATTAGGGTTTCTAACCAATCTTGTGCATCCAATAGGTGTTTTTGTGTCATTGGATGAACAATTAGGTCATTTTCGTCCTCCCTAAGCTAATTCTTGTCCAATTACCGTGTTTAACCAATCTTGTGTATCCAATAGGTTTATTTGTGTCATTGGATGAACAATTAGGTCATTTTCGTCCTCCCTAGGCTAATTCTTGTCCAATTAGGGTTTTTAACCAATCTTGTGCATCCAAAAGGTGTTTTGTGTCATTGGATGAACATTTAGGTCAATTTCGTCGTCCCTAATCTTAATCTTGTCCAATTGGGGTTTCTAACCAATCTTGTGCATCCAATAGGTGCTTTTGTGTCCTTGGATGAACATTTAGGTCATTTTCGTCCTCCCTAGGCTAATTCTTGTCCAATTAGGGTTTCTAACCAATCTTGTGCATCCAATAGGTGTGTCTGTGTCATTGCATAAACATTTAGGTCATTTTCGTCCTCCCTAGGCTTATTCTTGTCCAATTAGGGTTTTTAACGAATCTTGTGCATCCAATAGGTGTTTTTGTGTCATTGGATGAACATTTAGGTCCTTCTCGTCCTCCCTACACTTAATCTTGTCCAATTAGGGTTTCTAACCAATCTTGTGCATCGAATAGGTGTTTTTATGTCATTGGATGAACAATTAGGTCATTTTCGTGCTCCCTAGGCTAATACTTGTCCAACTAGGATTTTTAACCAATCTTGTGCATCCAATAGGTGTTTTTGTGTCATTGGATGAACAATTAGGTCGTTTTCGTCCTCCCTAGGTTAATTCTTCTCCAATTAGGGTTTTTAACCAATCTTGTGCATCCAAAAGGTGTTTTGAGTCATTGGATGAACATTTAGGTCAATTTCGTCCTCCCTAATCTTAATCTTGTCCAATTAGGGTTTCTAACCAGTCTTGTGCATCGAATAGGTGTTTTTATGTCATTGGATGAACAATTAGGTCATTTTCGTGCTCCCTAGGCTAATACTTGTCCAACTAGGATTTTTAACCAATCTTGTGCATCCAATAGGTGTTTTTGTGTCAATGGATGAACATTTAGGTCCTTCTCGTCCTCCCTACATTTTATCTTGTCCCATTAAGGTTTCTAACCAATCTTGTGCATCCAATAGGTGTTTTTGGGTCATTGGATGAACAAATAGGTCATTTTCGTCCTCCCTTGGCTAACTCTTGGCCAATTAGGGTTTTTAACCAAGTGCATCCAATAGGTGTTTTGTGTCATTGGATATACAATTTGGTCATTTTCGTCCTCCCTAAACTTAATCTTTTCCAATTAGGGTTTCTAACCAATCTTGTGCATCCAATAGGTGTGTTTGTGTCATTGGATGAACAATTAGGTCATTTTCGTCCTCCCTAGGCTTATTCTTGTCCAATTAGGGTTTCTAACCAATCTTGTGCATCCAATAGGTGTTTTTGTGTTATTGGATGAACAATTAGGTCATTTTCGTCCTACGTAGGGTAATTCTTGTCCAATTGGGGTTTCTTACCAATCTTGTGCATCCAATAGGTGTTTTTGTGTCATTGGATGAACAATTAGGTCATTTTCGTGCTCCCTAGGCTAATACTTGTCCAATTAGGATTTTTAACCAATCTTGTGCATCCAATAGGTGTTTTGTGTCATTGGATATACAATTTGGTCATTTTCGTCCTCCCTAAACTTAATCTTTTCCAATTAGGGTTTCTAACCAATCTTGTGCATCCAATAGGTGTGTTTGTGTCATTGGATGAACAATTAGGTCATTTTCGTCCTCCCTAGGCTTATTCTTGTCCAATTAGGGTTTCTAACCAATCTTGTGCATCCAATAGGTGTTTTTGTGTTATTGGATGAACAGTTATGTCATTTTCGTCCTCCCTAATCTTAATCTTGTCCAATTGGGGTTTCTAACCAATCTTGTGCATCCAATAGGTGCTTTTGTGTCCTTGGATGAACATTTAGGTCATTTTCGTCCTCCCTAGGCTAATTCTTGTCCAATTAGGGTTTCTAACCAATCTTGTGCATCCAATAGGTGTGTTTGTGTCATTGCATGAACAATTAGGTCATTTTCGTCCTCCCTAGGCTTATTCTTGTCCAATTAGGGTTTTTAACGAATCTTGTGCATCCAATAGGTGTTTTTGTGTCATTGGATGAACATTTAGGTCCTTCTCGTCCTCCCTACACTTAATCTTGTCCAATTAGGGTTTCTAACCAATCTTGTGCATCGAATAGGTGTTTTTATGTCATTGGATGAACAATTAGGTCATTTTCGTGCTCCCTAGGCTAATACTTGTCCAACTAGGATTTTTAACCAATCTTGTGCATCCAATAGGTGTTTTTGTGTCATTGGATGAACAATTAGGTCGTTTTCGTCCTCCCTAGGTTAGTTCTTCTCCAATTAGGGTTTTTAACCAATCTTGTGCATCCAAAAGGTGTTTTGAGTCATTGGATGAACATTTAGGTCAATTTCGTCCTCCCTAATCTTAATCTTGTCCAATTAGGGTTTCTAACCAGTCTTGTGCATCGAATAGGTGTTTTTATGTCATTGGATGAACAATTAGGTCATTTTCGTGCTCCCTAGGCTAATACTTGTCCAACTAGGATTTTTAACCAATCTTGTGCATCCAATAGGTGTTTTTGTGTCAATGGATGAACATTTAGGTCCTTCTCGTCCTCCCTACATTTTATCTTGTCCCATTAAGGTTTCTAACCAATCTTGTGCATCCAATAGGTGTTTTTGGGTCATTGGATGAACAAATAGGTCATTTTCGTCCTCCCTTGGCTAATTCTTGTCCAATTAGGGTTTTTAACCAATCTTGTGCATCCAATAGGTGTTTTGTGTCATTGGATATACAATTTGGTCATTTTCGTCCTCCCTAAACTTAATCTTGTCCAATTAGGGTTTCTAACCAATCATGTGCATCCAATAGGTGTGTTTGTGTCATTGCATGAACAATTAGGTCATTTTCGTCCTCCCTAGGCTTATTCTTGTCCAATTAGGGTTTTTAACGAATCTTGTGCATCCAATAGGTGTTTTTGTGTCATTGGATGAACATTTAGGTCCTTCTCGTCCTCCCTACACTTAATCTTGTCCAATTAGGGTTTCTAACCAATCTTGTGCATCGAATAGGTGTTTTTATGTCATTGGATGAACAATTAGGTCATTTTCGTGCTCCCTAGGCTAATACTTGTCCAACTAGGATTTTTAACCAATCTTGTGCATCCAATAGGTGTTTTTGTGTCATTGGATGAACAATTAGGTCGTTTTCGTCCTCCCTAGGTTAATTCTTGTCCAATTAGGGTTTTTAACCAATCTTGTGCATCCAAAAGGTGTTTTGAGTCATTGGATGAACATTTAGGTCAATTTCGTCATCCCTAATCTTAATCTTGTCCAATTAGGGTTTCTAACCAGTCTTGTGCATCGAATAGGTGTTTTTATGTCATTGGATGAACAATTAGGTCATTTTCGTGATCCCTAGGCTAATACTTGTCCAACTAGGATTTTTAACCAATCTTGTGCATCCAATAGGTGTTTTTGTGTCAATGGATGAACATTTAGGTCCTTCTCGTCCTCCCTACATTTTATCTTGTCCCATTAAGGTTTCTAACCAATCTTGTGCATCCAATAGGTGTTTTTGGGTCATTGGATGAACAAATAGGTCATTTTCGTCCTCCCTTGGCTAATTCTTGTCCAATTAGGGTTTTTAACCAATCTTGTGCATCCAATAGGTGTTTTGTGTCATTGGATATACAATTTGGTCATTTTCGTCCTCCCTAAACTTAATCTTTTCCAATTAGGGTTTCTAACCAATCTTGTGCATCCAATAGGTGTGTTTGTGTCATTGGATGAACAATTAGGTCATTTTCGTCCTCCCTAGGCTTATTCTTGTCCAATTAGGGTTTCTAACCAATCTTGTGCATCCAATAGGTGTTTTTGTGTTATTGGATGAACAGTTATGTCATTTTCGTCCTCCCTAATCTTAATCTTGTCCAATTGGGGTTTCTAACCAATCTTGTGCATCCAATAGGTGCTTTTGTGTCCTTGGATGAACATTTAGGTCATTTTCGTCCTCCCTAGGCTAATTCTTGTCCAATTAGGGTTTCTAACCAATCTTGTGCATCCAATAGGTGTGTTTGTGTCATTGCATGAACAATTAGGTCATTTTCGTCCTCCCTAGGCTTATTCTTGTCCAATTAGGGTTTTTAACCAATCTTGTGCATCCAATAGGTGTTTTGTGTCATTGGATATACAATTTGGTCATTTTCGTCCTCCCTAAACTTAATCTTGTCCAATTAGGGTTTCTAACCAATCATGTGCATCCAATAGGTGTGTTTGTGTCATTGCATGAACAATTAGGTCATTTTCGTCCTCCCTAGGCTTATTCTTGTCCAATTAGGGTTTTTAACGAATCTTGTGCATCCAATAGGTGTTTTTGTGTCATTGGATGAACATTTAGGTCCTTCTCGTCCTCCCTACACTTAATCTTGTCCAATTAGGGTTTCTAACCAATCTTGTGCATCGAATAGGTGTTTTTATGTCATTGGATGAACAATTAGGTCATTTTCGTGCTCCCTAGGCTAATACTTGTCCAACTAGGATTTTTAACCAATCTTGTGCATCCAATAGGTGTTTTTGTGTCATTGGATGAACAATTAGGTCGTTTTCGTCCTCCCTAGGTTAATTCTTCTCCAATTAGGGTTTTTAACCAATCTTGTGCATCCAAAAGGTGTTTTGAGTCATTGGATGAACATTTAGGTCAATTTCGTCCTCCCTAATCTTAATCTTGTCCAATTAGGGTTTCTAACCAGTCTTGTGCATCGAATAGGTGTTTTTATGTCATTGGATGAACAATTAGGTCATTTTCGTGCTCCCTAGGCTAATACTTGTCCAACTAGGATTTTTAACCAATCTTGTGCATCCAATAGGTGTTTTTGTGTCAATGGATGAACATTTAGGTCCTTCTCGTCCTCCCTACATTTTATCTTGTCCCATTAAGGTTTCTAACCAATCTTGTGCATCCAATAGGTGTTTTTGGGTCATTGGATGAACAAATAGGTCATTTTCGTCCTCCCTTGGCTAACTCTTGGCCAATTAGGGTTTTTAACCAAGTGCATCCAATAGGTGTTTTGTGTCATTGGATATACAATTTGGTCATTTTCGTCCTCCCTAAACTTAATCTTTTCCAATTAGGGTTTCTAACCAATCTTGTGCATCCAATAGGTGTGTTTGTGTCATTGGATGAACAATTAGGTCATTTTCGTCCTCCCTAGGCTTATTCTTGTCCAATTAGGGTTTCTAACCAATCTTGTGCATCCAATAGGTGTTTTTGTGTTATTGGATGAACAATTAGGTCATTTTCGTCCTACGTAGGGTAATTCTTGTCCAATTGGGGTTTCTTACCAATCTTGTGCATCCAATAGGTGTTTTTGTGTCATTGGATGAACAATTAGGTCATTTTCGTCCTCCCTAGGCTAATTCTTGTCCAATTAGGGTTTTTAACCAATCTTGTGAATCGAATAGGTGTTTTTATGTCATTGGATGAACAATTAGGTCATTTTCGTCCTCCCTAGGCTAATTCTTGTCCAATTAGGGTTTTTAACCAATCTTGTGCATCCAATAGGTGTTTTTGTGTCATTGGATGAACATTTAGGTCCTTTTCGTCCTCCCTACAATTAATCTTGTCCAATTAGGGTTTCTAACCAATCTTCTGCATCCAA
>JBBPBS010000737.1:176905-200480 GCA_037974835.1 Cicer judaicum | reverse complement strand
CAATAGGTGTGTTTATGTCATTGGATGAACAATTAGGTCATTTTCGTCCTCCCTAGGCTTATTCTTGTCTAATTATGGTTTTTAACCAATCTTGTGCATCCAATAGGTGTTTTTGTGTCATTGGATGAACATTTAGGTCCTTCTCGTCCTCCCTACACTTAATCTTGCCCAATTAGGGTTTCTAACCAATGTTGTGCATCCAATAGGTGTTTTTGTGTCATAGGATGAACAATTAGGTCATTTTCGTCCTCCCTAGGCTTATTCTTGTCCAATTAGGGTTTTTAACAAATCTTGTGCATCCAATAGGTGTTTTTGTGTCATGGGATGAACATTTAGGTCCTTTTCATCCTCCCTACAATTAATCTTGGCCAATTAGGGTTTCTAACCAATCTTGTGCATCCAATAGGTGTTTTTGTGTAATTGGATGAACAATTAGGTCATTTTCGTGCTCCCTAGGCTAATACTTCTCCAATTAGGATTTTTAACCAATCTTGTGCATTTAATAGGTGTTTTTGTCTCATAGGATGAACATTCAGGTCCTTCTCGTCCTCCCTACACTTAATCTTGTCCAATTAGGGTTTCTAACCAATCTTGTGCATCGAATAGGTGTTTTAATGTCATTGGATGAACAATTAGGTCCTTTTCGTGCTCCCTAGGCTAATACTTGTCCAACTAGGATTTTTAACCAATCTTGTGCATCCAATAGGTGTTTTTGTGTCATTGGATGAACAATTAGGTCGTTTTCGTCCTCCCTAGGTTAATTCTTGTCCAATTAGGGTTTTTAACCAATCTTGTGCATCCAAAAGGTGTTTTGAGTCATTGGATGAACATTTAGGTCAATTTCGTCCTCCCTAATCTTAATCTTGTCCAATTAGGGTTTCTAACCAGTCTTGTGCATCGAATAGGTGTTTTTATGTCATTGGATGAACAATTAGGTCATTTTCGTCCTCCCTAGGCTTATTCTTGTCCAATTAGGGTTTTTAACCAATCTTGTGCATCCAATAGGTGTTTTTGTGTCATTGGATGAACATTTAGGTCCTTTTCGTCCTCCCTACAATTAATCTTGTCCAATTAGGGTTTCTAACCAATCTTCTGCATCCAATAGGTGTTTTTGTGTCGTTGGATGAACAATTAGGTCATTTTCGTCCTCCCTAGGCTTATTCTTGTCCAATTAGGGTTTCTGACCAATCTTGTGTATCCAATAGGTTTATTTGTGTCATTGGATGAACAATTAGGTCATTTTCGTCCTCCCTAGGCTTATTCTTGTCCAATTAGGGTTTCTAACCAATCTTGTGCATCCAATAGGTGTTTTTGTGTCATTGGATGAACAATTAGGTCATTTTCGTCCTCCCTAAGCTAATTCTTGTCCAATTACCGTGTTTAACCAATCTTGTGTATCCAATAGGTTTATTTGTGTCATTGGATGAACTATTAGGTCATTTTCGTCCTCCCTAGGCTAATTCTTGTCCAATTAGGGTTTTTAACCAATCTTGTGCATCCAAAAGGTGTTTTGTGTCATTGGATGAACATTTAGGTCAATTTCGTCGTCCCTAATCTTAATCTTGTCCAATTGGGGTTTCTAACCAATCTTGTGCATCCAATAGGTGCTTTTGTGTCCTTTGATGAACATTTAGGTCATTTTCGTCCTCCCTAGGCTAATTCTTGTCCAATTAGGGTTTCTAACCAATCTTGTGCATCCAATAGGTGTGTTTGTGTCATTGCATGAACAATTAGGTCATTTTCGTCCTCCCTAGGCTTATTCTTGTCCAATTAGGGTTTTTAACGAATCTTGTGCATCCAATAGGTGTTTTTGTGTCATTGGATGAACATTTAGGTCCTTCTCGTCCTCCCTACACTTAATCTTGTCCAATTAGGGTTTCTAACCAATCTTGTGCATCGAATAGGTGTTTTTATGTCATTGGATGAACAATTAGGTCATTTTCGTGCTCCCTAGGCTAATACTTGTCCAACTAGGATTTTTAACCAATCTTGTGCATCCAATAGGTGTTTTTGTGTCATTGGATGAACAATTAGGTCGTTTTCGTCCTCCCTAGGTTAATTCTTCTCCAATTAGGGTTTTTAACCAATCTTGTGCATCCAAAAGGTGTTTTGAGTCATTGGATGAACATTTAGGTCAATTTCGTCCTCCCTAATCTTAATCTTGTCCAATTAGGGTTTCTAACCAGTCTTGTGCATCGAATAGGTGTTTTTATGTCATTGGATGAACAATTAGGTCATTTTCGTGCTCCCTAGGCTAATACTTGTCCAACTAGGATTTTTAACCAATCTTGTGCATCCAATAGGTGTTTTTGTGTCAATGGATGAACATTTAGGTCCTTCTCGTCCTCCCTACATTTTATCTTGTCCCATTAAGGTTTCTAACCAATCTTGTGCATCCAATAGGTGTTTTTGGGTCATTGGATGAACAAATAGGTCATTTTCGTCCTCCCTTGGCTAACTCTTGGCCAATTAGGGTTTTTAACCAAGTGCATCCAATAGGTGTTTTGTGTCATTGGATATACAATTTGGTCATTTTCGTCCTCCCTAAACTTAATCTTTTCCAATTAGGGTTTCTAACCAATCTTGTGCATCCAATAGGTGTGTTTGTGTCATTGGATGAACAATTAGGTCATTTTCGTCCTCCCTAGGCTTATTCTTGTCCAATTAGGGTTTCTAACCAATCTTGTGCATCCAATAGGTGTTTTTGTGTTATTGGATGAACAATTAGGTCATTTTCGTCCTACGTAGGGTAATTCTTGTCCAATTGGGGTTTCTTACCAATCTTGTGCATCCAATAGGTGTTTTTGTGTCATTGGATGAACAATTAGGTCATTTTCGTCCTCCCTAGGCTAATTCTTGTCCAATTAGGGTTTTTAACCAATCTTGTGCATCGAATAGGTGTTTTTATGTCATTGGATGAACAATTAGGTCATTTTCGTCCTCCCTAGGCTAATTCTTGTCCAATTAGGGTTTTTAACCAATCTTGTGCATCCAATAGGTGTTTTTGTGTCATTGGATGAACATTTAGGTCCTTTTCGTCCTCCCTACAATTAATCTTGTCCAATTAGGGTTTCTAACCAATCTTCTGCATCCAATAGGTGTTTTTGTGTCGTTGGATGAACAATTAGGTCATTTTCGTCCTCCCTAGGCTTATTCTTGTCCAATTAGGGTTTCTAACCAATCTTGTGTATCCAATAGGTTTATTTGTGTCATTGGATGAACAATTAGGTCATTTTCGTCCTCCCTAGGCTTATTCTTGTCCGATTAGGGTTTCTAACCAATCTTGTGCATCCAATAGGTGTTTTTGTGTCATTGGATGAACAATTAGGTCATTTTCGTCCTCCCTAAGCTAATTCTTGTCCAATTACCGTGTTTAACCAATCTTGTGTATCCAATAGGTTTATTTGTGTCATTGGATGAACAATTAGGTCATTTTCGTCCTCCCTAGGCTAATTCTTGTCCAATTAGGGTTTTTAACCAATCTTGTGCATCCAAAAGGTGTTTTGTGTCATTGGATGAACATTTAGGTCAATTTCGTCGTCCCTAATCTTAATCTTGTCCAATTGGGGTTTCTAACCAATCTTGTGCATCCAATAGGTGCTTTTGTGTCCTTGGATGAACATTTAGGTCATTTTCGTCCTCCCTAGGCTTATTCTTGTCCAATTAGGGTTTCTAACCAATCTTGTGCATCCAATAGGTGTGTTTGTGTCATTGCATGAACAATTAGGTCATTTTCGTCCTCCCTAGGCTTATTCTTGTCCAATTAGGGTTTTTAACGAATCTTGTGCATCCAATAGGTGTTTTTGTGTCATTGGATGAACATTTAGGTCCTTCTCGTCCTCCCTACACTTAATCTTGTCCAATTAGGGTTTCTAACCAATCTTGTGCATCGAATAGGTGTTTTTATGTCATTGGATGAACAATTAGGTCATTTTCGTGCTCCCTAGGCTAATACTTGTCCAACTAGGATTTTTAACCAATCTTGTGCATCCAATAGGTGTTTTTGTGTCATTGGATGAACAATTAGGTCGTTTTCGTCCTCCCTAGGTTAGTTCTTCTCCAATTAGGGTTTTTAACCAATCTTGTGCATCCAAAAGGTGTTTTGAGTCATTGGATGAACATTTAGGTCAATTTCGTCCTCCCTAATCTTAATCTTGTCCAATTAGGGTTTCTAACCAGTCTTGTGCATCGAATAGGTGTTTTTATGTCATTGGATGAACAATTAGGTCATTTTCGTGCTCCCTAGGCTAATACTTGTCCAACTAGGATTTTTAACCAATCTTGTGCATCCAATAGGTGTTTTTGTGTCAATGGATGAACATTTAGGTCCTTCTCGTCCTCCCTACATTTTATCTTGTCCCATTAAGGTTTCTAACCAATCTTGTGCATCCAATAGGTGTTTTTGGGTCATTGGATGAACAAATAGGTCATTTTCGTCCTCCCTTGGCTAATTCTTGTCCAATTAGGGTTTTTAACCAATCTTGTGCATCCAATAGGTGTTTTGTGTCATTGGATATACAATTTGGTCATTTTCGTCCTCCCTAAACTTAATCTTTTCCAATTAGGGTTTCTAACCAATCTTGTGCATCCAATAGGTGTGTTTGTGTCATTGGATGAACAATTAGGTCATTTTCGTCCTCCCTAGGCTTATTCTTGTCCAATTAGGGTTTCTAACCAATCTTGTGCATCCAATAGGTGTTTTTGTGTTATTGGATGAACAATTAGGTAATTTTCGTCCTACGTAGGGTAATTCTTGTCCAATTGGGGTTTCTTACCAATCTTGTGCATCCAATAGGTGTTTTTGTGTCATTGGATGAACAATTAGGTCATTTTCGTGCTCCCTAGGCTAATACTTGTCCAATTAGGATTTTTAACCAATCTTGTGCATCCAATAGGTGCTTTTGTGTCCTTGGATGGACATTTAGGCCATTTTCGTCCTCCCTAGGCTAATTCTTGTCCAATTAGGGTTTTTAACCAATCTTGTGCATCGAATAGGTGTTTTTATGTCATTGGATGAACAATTAGGTCATTTTCGTCCTCCCTAGGCTAATTCTTGTCCAATTAGGGTTTTTAACCAATCTTGTGCATCCAATAGGTGTTTTTGTGTCATTGGATGAACATTTAGGTCATTTTCATCCTCCCTAGGCTTATGCTTGTCCAATTAGGGTTTCTAACCAATCTTGTGCATCCAATAGTTGTGTTTGTGTCATTGGATGAACAATTAGGTCATTTTCGTCCTCCCTAGGCTTATTCTTGTCCAATTAGGGTTTCTAACCAATCTTGTGCATCCAATAGGTGTTTTTGTGTCATTGGATGAACAATTAGGTCATTTTCGTCCTCCCTAAGCTAATTCTTGTCCAATTACCGTGTTTAACCAATCTTGTGTATCCAATAGGTTTATTTGTGTCATTGGATGAACAATTAGGTCATTTTCGTCCTCCCTAGGCTAATTCTTGTCCAATTAGGGTTTTTAACCAATCTTGTGCATCCAAAAGGTGTTTTGTGTCATTGGATGAACATTTAGGTCAATTTCGTCGTCCCTAATCTTAATCTTGTCCAATTGGGGTTTCTAACCAATCTTGTGCATCCAATAGGTGCTTTTGTGTCCTTGGATGAACATTTAGGTCATTTTCGTCCTCCCTAGGCTAATTCTTGTCCAATTAGGGTTTCTAACCAATCTTGTGCATCCAATAGGTGTGTCTGTGTCATTGCATAAACATTTAGGTCATTTTCGTCCTCCCTAGGCTTATTCTTGTCCAATTAGGGTTTTTAACGAATCTTGTGCATCCAATAGGTGTTTTTGTGTCATTGGATGAACATTTAGGTCCTTCTCGTCCTCCCTACACTTAATCTTGTCCAATTAGGGTTTCTAACCAATCTTGTGCATCGAATAGGTGTTTTTATGTCATTGGATGAACAATTAGGTCATTTTCGTGCTCCCTAGGCTAATACTTGTCCAACTAGGATTTTTAACCAATCTTGTGCATCCAATAGGTGTTTTTGTGTCATTGGATGAACAATTAGGTCGTTTTCGTCCTCCCTAGGTTAATTCTTCTCCAATTAGGGTTTTTAACCAATCTTGTGCATCCAAAAGGTGTTTTGAGTCATTGGATGAACATTTAGGTCAATTTCGTCCTCCCTAATCTTAATCTTGTCCAATTAGGGTTTCTAACCAGTCTTGTGCATCGAATAGGTGTTTTTATGTCATTGGATGAACAATTAGGTCATTTTCGTGCTCCCTAGGCTAATACTTGTCCAACTAGGATTTTTAACCAATCTTGTGCATCCAATAGGTGTTTTTGTGTCAATGGATGAACATTTAGGTCCTTCTCGTCCTCCCTACATTTTATCTTGTCCCATTAAGGTTTCTAACCAATCTTGTGCATCCAATAGGTGTTTTTGGGTCATTGGATGAACAAATAGGTCATTTTCGTCCTCCCTTGGCTAACTCTTGGCCAATTAGGGTTTTTAACCAAGTGCATCCAATAGGTGTTTTGTGTCATTGGATATACAATTTGGTCATTTTCGTCCTCCCTAAACTTAATCTTTTCCAATTAGGGTTTCTAACCAATCTTGTGCATCCAATAGGTGTGTTTGTGTCATTGGATGAACAATTAGGTCATTTTCGTCCTCCCTAGGCTTATTCTTGTCCAATTAGGGTTTCTAACCAATCTTGTGCATCCAATAGGTGTTTTTGTGTTATTGGATGAACAATTAGGTCATTTTCGTCCTACGTAGGGTAATTCTTGTCCAATTGGGGTTTCTTACCAATCTTGTGCATCCAATAGGTGTTTTTGTGTCATTGGATGAACAATTAGGTCATTTTCGTCCTCCCTAGGCTAATTCTTGTCCAATTAGGGTTTTTAACCAATCTTGTGCATCGAATAGGTGTTTTTATGTCATTGGATGAACAATTAGGTCATTTTCGTCCTCCCTAGGCTAATTCTTGTCCAATTAGGGTTTTTAACCAATCTTGTGCATCCAATAGGTGTTTTTGTGTCATTGGATGAACATTTAGGTCCTTTTCGTCCTCCCTACAATTAATCTTGTCCAATTAGGGTTTCTAACCAATCTTCTGCATCCAATAGGTGTTTTTGTGTCGTTGGATGAACAATTAGGTCATTTTCGTCCTCCCTAGGCTTATTCTTGTCCAATTAGGGTTTCTAACCAATCTTGTGTATCCAATAGGTTTATTTGTGTCATTGGATGAACAATTAGGTCATTTTCGTCCTCCCTAGGCTTATTCTTGTCCAATTAGGGTTTCTACCCAATCTTGTGCATCCAATAGGTGTTTTTGTGTCATTGGATGAACAATTAGGTCATTTTCGTCCTCCCTAAGCTAATTCTTGTCCAATTACCGTGTTTAACCAATCTTGTGTATCCAATAGGTTTATTTGTGTCATTGGATGAACAATTAGGTCATTTTCGTCCTCCCTAGGCTAATTCTTGTCCAATTAGGGTTTTTAACCAATCTTGTGCATCCAAAAGGTGTTTTGTGTCATTGGATGAACATTTAGGTCAATTTCGTCGTCCCTAATCTTAATCTTGTCCAATTGGGGTTTCTAACCAATCTTGTGCATCCAATAGGTGCTTTTGTGTCCTTGGATGAACATTTAGGTCATTTTCGTCCTCCCTAGGCTAATTCTTGTCCAATTAGGGTTTCTAACCAATCTTGTGCATCCAATAGGTGTGTCTGTGTCATTGCATAAACAATTAGGTCATTTTCGTCCTCCCTAGGCTTATTCTTGTCCAATTAGGGTTTTTAACGAATCTTGTGCATCCAATAGGTGTTTTTGTGTCATTGGATGAACATTTAGGTCCTTCTCGTCCTCCCTACACTCAATCTTGTCCAATTAGGGTTTCTAACCAATCTTGTGCATCGAATAGGTGTTTTTATGTCATTGGATGAACAATTAGGTCATTTTCGTGCTCCCTAGGCTAATACTTGTCCAACTAGGATTTTTAACCAATCTTGTGCATCCAATAGGTGTTTTTGTGTCATTGGATGAACAATTAGGTCGTTTTCGTCCTCCCTAGGTTAATTCTTCTCCAATTAGGGTTTTTAACCAATCTTGTGCATCCAAAAGGTGTTTTGAGTCATTGGATGAACATTTAGGTCAATTTCGTCCTCCCTAATCTTAATCTTGTCCAATTAGGGTTTCTAACCAGTCTTGTGCATCGAATAGGTGTTTTTATGTCATTGGATGAACAATTAGGTCATTTTCGTGCTCCCTAGGCTAATACTTGTCCAACTAGGATTTTTAACCAATCTTGTGCATCCAATAGGTGTTTTTGTGTCAATGGATGAACATTTAGGTCCTTCTCGTCCTCCCTACATTTTATCTTGTCCCATTAAGGTTTCTAACCAATCTTGTGCATCCAATAGGTGTTTTTGGGTCATTGGATGAACAAATAGGTCATTTTCGTCCTCCCCTGGCTAACTCTTGTCCAATTAGGGTTTTTAACCAAGTGCATCCAATAGGTGTTTTGTGTCATTGGATATACAATTTGGTCATTTTCGTCCTCCCTAAACTTAATCTTTTCCAATTAGGGTTTCTAACCAATCTTGTGCATCCAATAGGTGTGTTTGTGTCATTGGATGAACAATTAGGTCATTTTCGTCCTCCCTAGGCTTATTCTTGTCCAATTAGGGTTTCTAACCAATCTTGTGCATCCAATAGGTGTTTTTGTGTTATTGGATGAACAATTAGGTCATTTTCGTCCTACGTAGGGTAATTCTTGTCCAATTGGGGTTTCTTACCAATCTTGTGCATCCAATAGGTGTTTTTGTGTCATTGGATGAACAATTAGGTCATTTTCGTGCTCCCTAGGCTAATACTTGTCCAATTAGGATTTTTAACCAATCTTGTGCATCCAATAGGTGCTTTTGTGTCCTTGGATGGACATTTAGGCCATTTTCGTCCTCCCTAGGCTAATTCTTGTCCAATTAGGGTTTTTAACCAATCTTGTGCATCGAATAGGTGTTTTTATGTCATTGGATGAACAATTAGGTCATTTTCGTCCTCCCTAGGCTAATTCTTGTCCAATTAGGGTTTTTAACCAATCTTGTGCATCCAATAGGTGTTTTTGTGTCATTGGATGAACATTTAGGTCCTTTTCGTCCTCCCTACAATTAATCTTGTCCAATTAGGGTTTCTAACCAATCTTCTGCATCCAAAAGGTGTTTTTGTGTCGTTGGATGAACAATTAGGTCATTTTCGTCCTCCCTAGGCTTATTCTTGTCCAATTAGGGTTTCTAACCAATCTTGTGCATTCAATAGGTGTGTTTATGTCATTGGATGAACAATTAGGTCATTTTCGTCCTCCCTAGGCTTATTCTTGTCTAATTATGGTTTTTAACCAATCTTGTGCATCCAATAGGTGTTTTTGTGTCATTGGATGAACATTTAGGTCCTTCTCGTCCTCCCTACACTTAATCTTGCCCAATTAGGGTTTCTAACCAATGTTGTGCATCCAATAGGTGTTTTTGTGTCATAGGATGAACAATTAGGTCATTTTCGTCCTCCCTAGGCTTATTCTTGTCCAATTAGGGTTTTTAACAAATCTTGTGCATCCAATAGGTGTTTTTGTGTCATGGGATGAACATTTAGGTCCTTTTCATCCTCCCTACAATTAATCTTGGCCAATTAGGGTTTCTAACCAATCTTGTGCATCCAACAGGTGTTTTTGTGTCATTGGATGAACAATTAGGTCATTTTCGTGCTCCCTAGGCTAATACTTCTCCAATTAGGATTTTTAACCAATCTTGTGCATTTAATAGGTGTTTTTGTGTCATAGGATGAACATTCAGGTCCTTCTCGTCCTCCCTACACTTAATCTTGTCCAATTAGGGTTTCTAACCAATCTTGTGCATCGAATAGGTGTTTTAATGTCATTGGATGAACAATTAGGTCATTTTCGTGCTCCCTAGGCTAATACTTGTCCAACTAGGATTTTTAACCAATCTTGTGCATCCAATAGGTGTTTTTGTGTCATTGGATGAACAATTAGGTCGTTTTCGTCCTCCCTAGGTTAATTCTTGTCCAATTAGGGTTTTTAACCAATCTTGTGCATCCAAAAGGTGTTTTGAGTCATTGGATGAACATTTAGGTCAATTTCGTCCTCCCTAATCTTAATCTTGTCCAATTAGGGTTTCTAACCAGTCTTGTGCATCGAATAGGTGTTTTTATGTCATTGGATGAACAATTAGGTCATTTTCGTCCTCCCTAGGCTAATTCTTGTCCAATTAGGGTTTTTAACCAATCTTGTGCATCCAAAAGGTGTTTTGTGTCATTGGATGAACATTTAGGTCAATTTCGTCGTCCCTAATCTTAATCTTGTCCAATTGGGGTTTCTAACCAATCTTGTGCATCCAATAGGTGCTTTTGTGTCCTTGGATGAACATTTAGGTCATTTTCGTCCTCCCTAGGCTTATTCTTGTCCAATTAGGGTTTCTAACCAATCTTGTGCATCCAATAGGTGTGTTTGTGTCATTGCATGAACAATTAGGTCATTTTCGTCCTCCCTAGGCTTATTCTTGTCCAATTAGGGTTTTTAACGAATCTTGTGCATCCAATAGGTGTTTTTGTGTCATTGGATGAACATTTAGGTCCTTCTCGTCCTCCCTACACTTAATCTTGTCCAATTAGGGTTTCTAACCAATCTTGTGCATCGAATAGGTGTTTTTATGTCATTGGATGAACAATTAGGTCATTTTCGTGCTCCCTAGGCTAATACTTGTCCAACTAGGATTTTTAACCAATCTTGTGCATCCAATAGGTGTTTTTGTGTCATTGGATGAACAATTAGGTCGTTTTCGTCCTCCCTAGGTTAGTTCTTCTCCAATTAGGGTTTTTAACCAATCTTGTGCATCCAAAAGGTGTTTTGAGTCATTGGATGAACATTTAGGTCAATTTCGTCCTCCCTAATCTTAATCTTGTCCAATTAGGGTTTCTAACCAGTCTTGTGCATCGAATAGGTGTTTTTATGTCATTGGATGAACAATTAGGTCATTTTCGTGCTCCCTAGGCTAATACTTGTCCAACTAGGATTTTTAACCAATCTTGTGCATCCAATAGGTGTTTTTGTGTCAATGGATGAACATTTAGGTCCTTCTCGTCCTCCCTACATTTTATCTTGTCCCATTAAGGTTTCTAACCAATCTTGTGCATCCAATAGGTGTTTTTGGGTCATTGGATGAACAAATAGGTCATTTTCGTCCTCCCTTGGCTAATTCTTGTCCAATTAGGGTTTTTAACCAATCTTGTGCATCCAATAGGTGTTTTGTGTCATTGGATATACAATTTGGTCATTTTCGTCCTCCCTAAACTTAATCTTGTCCAATTAGGGTTTCTAACCAGTCTTGTGCATCGAATAGGTGTTTTTATGTCATTGGATGAACAATTAGGTCATTTTCGTGCTCCCTAGGCTAATACTTGTCCAACTAGGATTTTTAACCAATCTTGTGCATCCAATAGGTGTTTTTGTGTCAATGGATGAACATTTAGGTCCTTCTCGTCCTCCCTACATTTTATCTTGTCCCATTAAGGTTTCTAACCAATCTTGTGCATCCAATAGGTGTTTTTGGGTCATTGGATGAACAATTAGGTCATTTTCGTCCTCCCTTGGCTAATTCTTGTCCAATTAGGGTTTTTAACCAATCTTGTGCATCCAATAGGTGTTTTGTGTCATTGGATATACAATTTGGTCATTTTCGTCCTCCCTAAACTTAATCTTTTCCAATTAGGGTTTCTAACCAATCTTGTGCATCCAATAGGTGTGTTTGTGTCATTGGATGAACAATTAGGTCATTTTCGTCCTCCCTAGGCTTATTCTTGTCCAATTAGGGTTTCTAACCAATCTTGTGCATCCAATAGGTGTTTTTGTGTCATTGGATGAACAATTAGGTCATTTTCGTCCTCCCTAAGCTAATTCTTGTCCAATTACCGTGTTTAACCAATCTTGTGTATCCAATAGGTTTATTTGTGTCATTGGATGAACAATTAGGTCATTTTCGTCCTCCCTAGGCTAATTCTTGTCCAATTAGGGTTTTTAACCAATCTTGTGCATCCAAAAGGTGTTTTGTGTCATTGGATGAACATTTAGGTCAATTTCGTCGTCCCTAATCTTAATCTTGTCCAATTGGGGTTTCTAACCAATCTTGTGCATCCAATAGGTGCTTTTGTGTCCTTGGATGAACATTTAGGTCATTTTCGTCCTCCCTAGGCTAATTCTTGTCCAATTAGGGTTTCTAACCAATCTTGTGCATCCAATAGGTGTGTCTGTGTCATTGCATAAACATTTAGGTCATTTTCGTCCTCCCTAGGCTTATTCTTGTCCAATTAGGGTTTTTAACGAATCTTGTGCATCCAATAGGTGTTTTTGTGTCATTGGATGAACATTTAGGTCCTTCTCGTCCTCCCTACACTTAATCTTGTCCAATTAGGGTTTCTAACCAATCTTGTGCATCGAATAGGTGTTTTTATGTCATTGGATGAACAATTAGGTCATTTTCGTGCTCCCTAGGCTAATACTTGTCCAACTAGGATTTTTAACCAATCTTGTGCATCCAATAGGTGTTTTTGTGTCATTGGATGAACAATTAGGTCGTTTTCGTCCTCCCTAGGTTAATTCTTCTCCAATTAGGGTTTTTAACCAATCTTGTGCATCCAAAAGGTGTTTTGAGTCATTGGATGAACATTTAGGTCAATTTCGTCCTCCCTAATCTTAATCTTGTCCAATTAGGGTTTCTAACCAGTCTTGTGCATCGAATAGGTGTTTTTATGTCATTGGATGAACAATTAGGTCATTTTCGTGCTCCCTAGGCTAATACTTGTCCAACTAGGATTTTTAACCAATCTTGTGCATCCAATAGGTGTTTTTGTGTCAATGGATGAACATTTAGGTCCTTCTCGTCCTCCCTACATTTTATCTTGTCCCATTAAGGTTTCTAACCAATCTTGTGCATCCAATAGGTGTTTTTGGGTCATTGGATGAACAAATAGGTCATTTTCGTCCTCCCCTGGCTAACTCTTGTCCAATTAGGGTTTTTAACCAAGTGCATCCAATAGGTGTTTTGTGTCATTGGATATACAATTTGGTCATTTTCGTCCTCCCTAAACTTAATCTTTTCCAATTAGGGTTTCTAACCAATCTTGTGCATCCAATAGGTGTGTTTGTGTCATTGGATGAACAATTAGGTCATTTTCGTCCTCCCTAGGCTTATTCTTGTCCAATTAGGGTTTCTAACCAATCTTGTGCATCCAATAGGTGTTTTTGTGTTATTGGATGAACAATTAGGTCATTTTCGTCCTACGTAGGGTAATTCTTGTCCAATTGGGGTTTCTTACCAATCTTGTGCATCCAATAGGTGTTTTTGTGTCATTGGATGAACAATTAGGTCATTTTCGTGCTCCCTAGGCTAATACTTGTCCAATTAGGATTTTTAACCAATCTTGTGCATCCAATAGGTGCTTTTGTGTCCTTGGATGGACATTTAGGCCATTTTCGTCCTCCCTAGGCTAATTCTTGTCCAATTAGGGTTTTTAACCAATCTTGTGCATCGAATAGGTGTTTTTATGTCATTGGATGAACAATTAGGTCATTTTCGTCCTCCCTAGGCTAATTCTTGTCCAATTAGGGTTTTTAACCAATCTTGTGCATCCAATAGGTGTTTTTGTGTCATTGGATGAACATTTAGGTCCTTTTCGTCCTCCCTACAATTAATCTTGTCCAATTAGGGTTTCTAACCAATCTTCTGCATCCAAAAGGTGTTTTTGTGTCGTTGGATGAACAATTAGGTCATTTTCGTCCTCCCTAGGCTTATTCTTGTCCAATTAGGGTTTCTAACCAATCTTGTGCATTCAATAGGTGTGTTTATGTCATTGGATGAACAATTAGGTCATTTTCGTCCTCCCTAGGCTTATTCTTGTCTAATTATGGTTTTTAACCAATCTTGTGCATCCAATAGGTGTTTTTGTGTCATTGGATGAACATTTAGGTCCTTCTCGTCCTCCCTACACTTAATCTTGCCCAATTAGGGTTTCTAACCAATGTTGTGCATCCAATAGGTGTTTTTGTGTCATAGGATGAACAATTAGGTCATTTTCGTCCTCCCTAGGCTTATTCTTGTCCAATTAGGGTTTTTAACAAATCTTGTGCATCCAATAGGTGTTTTTGTGTCATGGGATGAACATTTAGGTCCTTTTCATCCTCCCTACAATTAATCTTGGCCAATTAGGGTTTCTAACCAATCTTGTGCATCCAACAGGTGTTTTTATGTCATTGGATGAACAATTAGGTCATTTTCGTGCTCCCTAGGCTAATACTTCTCCAATTAGGATTTTTAACCAATCTTGTGCATTTAATAGGTGTTTTTGTGTCATAGGATGAACATTCAGGTCCTTCTCGTCCTCCCTACACTTAATCTTGTCCAATTAGGGTTTCTAACCAATCTTGTGCATCGAATAGGTGTTTTAATGTCATTGGATGAACAATTAGGTCATTTTCGTGCTCCCTAGGCTAATACTTGTCCAACTAGGATTTTTAACCAATCTTGTGCATCCAATAGGTGTTTTTGTGTCATTGGATGAACAATTAGGTCGTTTTCGTCCTCCCTAGGTTAATTCTTGTCCAATTAGGGTTTTTAACCAATCTTGTGCATCCAAAAGGTGTTTTGAGTCATTGGATGAACATTTAGGTCAATTTCGTCCTCCCTAATCTTAATCTTGTCCAATTAGGGTTTCTAACCAGTCTTGTGCATCGAATAGGTGTTTTTATGTCATTGGATGAACAATTAGGTCATTTTCGTCCTCCCTAGGCTAATTCTTGTCCAATTAGGGTTTTTAACCAATCTTGTGCATCCAAAAGGTGTTTTGTGTCATTGGATGAACATTTAGGTCAATTTCGTCGTCCCTAATCTTAATCTTGTCCAATTGGGGTTTCTAACCAATCTTGTGCATCCAATAGGTGCTTTTGTGTCCTTGGATGAACATTTAGGTCATTTTCGTCCTCCCTAGGCTTATTCTTGTCCAATTAGGGTTTCTAACCAATCTTGTGCATCCAATAGGTGTGTTTGTGTCATTGCATGAACAATTAGGTCATTTTCGTCCTCCCTAGGCTTATTCTTGTCCAATTAGGGTTTTTAACGAATCTTGTGCATCCAATAGGTGTTTTTGTGTCATTGGATGAACATTTAGGTCCTTCTCGTCCTCCCTACACTTAATCTTGTCCAATTAGGGTTTCTAACCAATCTTGTGCATCGAATAGGTGTTTTTATGTCATTGGATGAACAATTAGGTCATTTTCGTGCTCCCTAGGCTAATACTTGTCCAACTAGGATTTTTAACCAATCTTGTGCATCCAATAGGTGTTTTTGTGTCATTGGATGAACAATTAGGTCGTTTTCGTCCTCCCTAGGTTAGTTCTTCTCCAATTAGGGTTTTTAACCAATCTTGTGCATCCAAAAGGTGTTTTGAGTCATTGGATGAACATTTAGGTCAATTTCGTCCTCCCTAATCTTAATCTTGTCCAATTAGGGTTTCTAACCAGTCTTGTGCATCGAATAGGTGTTTTTATGTCATTGGATGAACAATTAGGTCATTTTCGTGCTCCCTAGGCTAATACTTGTCCAACTAGGATTTTTAACCAATCTTGTGCATCCAATAGGTGTTTTTGTGTCAATGGATGAACATTTAGGTCCTTCTCGTCCTCCCTACATTTTATCTTGTCCCATTAAGGTTTCTAACCAATCTTGTGCATCCAATAGGTGTTTTTGGGTCATTGGATGAACAAATAGGTCATTTTCGTCCTCCCTTGGCTAATTCTTGTCCAATTAGGGTTTTTAACCAATCTTGTGCATCCAATAGGTGTTTTGTGTCATTGGATATACAATTTGGTCATTTTCGTCCTCCCTAAACTTAATCTTTTCCAATTAGGGTTTCTAACCAATCTTGTGCATCCAATAGGTGTGTTTGTGTCATTGGATGAACAATTAGGTCATTTTCGTCCTCCCTAGGCTTATTCTTGTCCAATTAGGGTTTCTAACCAATCTTGTGCATCCAATAGGTGTTTTTGTGTCATTGGATGAACATTTAGGTCCTTTTCGTCCTCCCTACAATTAATCTTGTCCAATTAGGGTTTCTAACCAATCTTCTGCATCCAATAGGTGTTTTTGTGTCGTTGGATGAACAATTAGGTCATTTTCGTCCTCCCTAGGCTTATTCTTGTCCAATTAGGGTTTCTAACCAATCTTGTGTATCCAATAGGTTTATTTGTGTCATTGGATGAACAATTAGGTCATTTTCGTCCTCCCTAGGCTTATTCTTGTCCAATTAGGGTTTCTAACCAATCTTGTGCATCCAATAGGTGTTTTTGTGTCATTGGATGAACAATTAGGTCATTTTCGTCCTCCCTAAGCTAATTCTTGTCCAATTACCGTGTTTAACCAATCTTGTGTATCCAATAGGTTTATTTGTGTCATTGGATGAACAATTAGGTCATTTTCGTCCTCCCTAGGCTAATTCTTGTCCAATTAGGGTTTTTAACCAATCTTGTGCATCCAAAAGGTGTTTTGTGTCATTGGATGAACATTTAGGTCAATTTCGTCGTCCCTAATCTTAATCTTGTCCAATTGGGGTTTCTAACCAATCTTGTGCATCCAATAGGTGCTTTTGTGTCCTTGGATGAACATTTAGGTCATTTTCGTCCTCCCTAGGCTAATTCTTGTCCAATTAGGGTTTCTAACCAATCTTGTGCATCCAATAGGTGTGTCTGTGTCATTGCATAAACATTTAGGTCATTTTCGTCCTCCCTAGGCTTATTCTTGTCCAATTAGGGTTTTTAACGAATCTTGTGCATCCAATAGGTGTTTTTGTGTCATTGGATGAACATTTAGGTCCTTCTCGTCCTCCCTACACTTAATCTTGTCCAATTAGGGTTTCTAACCAATCTTGTGCATCGAATAGGTGTTTTTATGTCATTGGATGAACAATTAGGTCATTTTCGTGCTCCCTAGGCTAATACTTGTCCAACTAGGATTTTTAACCAATCTTGTGCATCCAATAGGTGTTTTTGTGTCATTGGATGAACAATTAGGTCGTTTTCGTCCTCCCTAGGTTAATTCTTCTCCAATTAGGGTTTTTAACCAATCTTGTGCATCCAAAAGGTGTTTTGAGTCATTGGATGAACATTTAGGTCAATTTCGTCCTCCCTAATCTTAATCTTGTCCAATTAGGGTTTCTAACCAGTCTTGTGCATCGAATAGGTGTTTTTATGTCATTGGATGAACAATTAGGTCATTTTCGTGCTCCCTAGGCTAATACTTGTCCAACTAGGATTTTTAACCAATCTTGTGCATCCAATAGGTGTTTTTGTGTCAATGGATGAACATTTAGGTCCTTCTCGTCCTCCCTACATTTTATCTTGTCCCATTAAGGTTTCTAACCAATCTTGTGCATCCAATAGGTGTTTTTGGGTCATTGGATGAACAAATAGGTCATTTTCGTCCTCCCCTGGCTAACTCTTGTCCAATTAGGGTTTTTAACCAAGTGCATCCAATAGGTGTTTTGTGTCATTGGATATACAATTTGGTCATTTTCGTCCTCCCTAAACTTAATCTTTTCCAATTAGGGTTTCTAACCAATCTTGTGCATCCAATAGGTGTGTTTGTGTCATTGGATGAACAATTAGGTCATTTTCGTCCTCCCTAGGCTTATTCTTGTCCAATTAGGGTTTCTAACCAATCTTGTGCATCCAATAGGTGTTTTTGTGTTATTGGATGAACAATTAGGTCATTTTCGTCCTACGTAGGGTAATTCTTGTCCAATTGGGGTTTCTTACCAATCTTGTGCATCCAATAGGTGTTTTTGTGTCATTGGATGAACAATTAGGTCATTTTCGTGCTCCCTAGGCTAATACTTGTCCAATTAGGATTTTTAACCAATCTTGTGCATCCAATAGGTGCTTTTGTGTCCTTGGATGGACATTTAGGCCATTTTCGTCCTCCCTAGGCTAATTCTTGTCCAATTAGGGTTTTTAACCAATCTTGTGCATCGAATAGGTGTTTTTATGTCATTGGATGAACAATTAGGTCATTTTCGTCCTCCCTAGGCTAATTCTTGTCCAATTAGGGTTTTTAACCAATCTTGTGCATCCAACAGGTGTTTTTGTGTCATTGGATGAACATTTAGGTCCTTTTCGTCCTCCCTACAATTAATCTTGTCCAATTAGGGTTTCTAACCAATCTTCTGCATCCAAAAGGTGTTTTTGTGTCGTTGGATGAACAATTAGGTCATTTTCGTCCTCCCTAGGCTTATTCTTGTCCAATTAGGGTTTCTAACCAATCTTGTGCATTCAATAGGTGTGTTTATGTCATTGGATGAACAATTAGGTCATTTTCGTCCTCCCTAGGCTTATTCTTGTCTAATTATGGTTTTTAACCAATCTTGTGCATCCAATAGGTGTTTTTGTGTCATTGGATGAACATTTAGGTCCTTCTCGTCCTCCCTACACTTAATCTTGCCCAATTAGGGTTTCTAACCAATGTTGTGCATCCAATAGGTGTTTTTGTGTCATAGGATGAACAATTAGGTCATTTTCGTCCTCCCTAGGCTTATTCTTGTCCAATTAGGGTTTTTAACAAATCTTGTGCATCCAATAGGTGTTTTTGTGTCATGGGATGAACATTTAGGTCCTTTTCATCCTCCCTACAATTAATCTTGGCCAATTAGGGTTTCTAACCAATCTTGTGCATCCAATAGGTGTTTTTGTGTAATTGGATGAACAATTAGGTCATTTTCGTGCTCCCTAGGCTAATACTTCTCCAATTAGGATTTTTAACCAATCTTGTGCATTTAATAGGTGTTTTTGTCTCATAGGATGAACATTCAGGTCCTTCTCGTCCTCCCTACACTTAATCTTGTCCAATTAGGGTTTCTAACCAATCTTGTGCATCGAATAGGTGTTTTAATGTCATTGGATGAACAATTAGGTCATTTTCGTGCTCCCTAGGCTAATACTTGTCCAACTAGGATTTTTAACCAATCTTGTGCATCCAATAGGTGTTTTTGTGTCATTGGATGAACAATTAGGTCGTTTTCGTCCTCCCTAGGTTAATTCTTGTCCAATTAGGGTTTTTAACCAATCTTGTGCATCCAAAAGGTGTTTTGAGTCATTGGATGAACATTTAGGTCAATTTCGTCCTCCCTAATCTTAATCTTGTCCAATTAGGGTTTCTAACCAGTCTTGTGCATCGAATAGGTGTTTTTATGTCATTGGATGAACAATTAGGTCATTTTCGTCCTCCCTAGGCTTATTCTTGTCAAATTAGGGTTTTTAACCAATCTTGTGCATCCAATAGGTGTTTTTGTGTCATTGGATGAACATTTAGGTCCTTTTCGTCCTCCCTACAATTAATCTTGTCCAATTAGGGTTTCTAACCAATCTTCTGCATCCAATAGGTGTTTTTGTGTCGTTGGCTGAACAATTAGGTCATTTTCGTCCTCCCTAGGCTTATTCTTGTCCAATTAGGGTTTCTAACCAATCTTGTGTATCCAATAGGTTTATTTGTGTCATTGGATGAACAATTAGGTCATTTTCGTCCTCCCTAGGCTTATTCTTGTCCAATTAGGGTTTCTAACCAATCTTGTGCATCCAATAGGTGTTTTTGTGTCATTGGATGAACAATTAGGTCATTTTCGTCCTCCCTAAGCTAATTCTTGTCCAATTACCGTGTTTAACCAATCTTGTGTATCCAATAGGTTTATTTGTGTCATTGGATGAACAATTAGGTCATTTTCGTCCTCCCTAGGCTAATTCTTGTCCAATTAGGGTTTTTAACCAATCTTGTGCATCCAAAAGGTGTTTTGTGTCATTGGATGAACATTTAGGTCAATTTCGTCGTCCCTAATCTTAATCTTGTCCAATTGGGGTTTCTAACCAATCTTGTGCATCCAATAGGTGCTTTTGTGTCCATGGATGAACATTTAGGTCATTTTCGTCCTCCCTAGGCTAATTCTTGTCCAATTAGGGTTTCTAACCAATCTTGTGCATCCAATAGGTGTGTTTGTGTCATTGCATGAACAATTAGGTCATTTTCGTCCTCCCTAGGCTTATTCTTGTCCAATTAGGGTTTTTAACGAATCTTGTGCATCCAATAGGTGTTTTTGTGTCATTGGATGAACATTTAGGTCCTTCTCGTCCTCCCTACACTTAATCTTGTCCAATTAGGGTTTCTAACCAATCTTGTGCATCGAATAGGTGTTTTTATGTCATTGGATGAACAATTAGGTCATTTTCGTGCTCCCTAGGCTAATACTTGTCCAACTAGGATTTTTAACCAATCTTGTGCATCCAATAGGTGTTTTTGTGTCATTGGATGAACAATTAGGTCGTTTTCGTCCTCCCTAGGTTAATTCTTCTCCAATTAGGGTTTTTAACCAATCTTGTGCATCCAAAAGGTGTTTTGAGTCATTGGATGAACATTTAGGTCAATTTCGTCCTCCCTAATCTTAATCTTGTCCAATTAGGGTTTCTAACCAGTCTTGTGCATCGAATAGGTGTTTTTATGTCATTGGATGAACAATTAGGTCATTTTCGTGCTCCCTAGGCTAATACTTGTCCAACTAGGATTTTTAACCAATCTTGTGCATCCAATAGGTGTTTTTGTGTCATTGGATGAACAATTAGGTCGTTTTCGTCCTCCCTAGGTTAATTCTTGTCCAATTAGGGTTTTTAACCAATCTTGTGCATCCAAAAGGTGTTTTGAGTCATTGGATGAACATTTAGGTCAATTTCGTCCTCCCTAATCTTAATCTTGTCCAATTAGGGTTTCTAACCAGTCTTGTGCATCGAATAGGTGTTTTTATGTCATTGGATGAACAATTAGGTCATTTTCGTGCTCCCTAGGCTAATACTTGTCCAACTAGGATTTTTAACCAATCTTGTGCATCCAATAGGTGTTTTTGTGTCAATGGATGAACATTTAGGTCCTTCTAGTCCTCCCTACATTTTATCTTGCCAATTAAGGTTTCTAACCAATCTTGTGCATCCAATAGGTGTTTTCGTGTCATTGGATGAACAATTAGGTCATTTTCGTCCTCCCTTGGCTAATTCTTGTCCAATTAGGGTTTTTAACCAATCTTGTGCATCCAATAGGTGTTTTGGGTCATTGGATATACAATTTGGTCATTTTCGTCCTCCCTAAACTTAATCTTGTCCAATTAGGGTTTCTAACCAATCTTGTGCATCCAATAGGTGTGTTTGTGTCATTGGATGAACAATTAGGTCATTTTCGTCCTCCCTAGGCTTATTCTTGTCCAATTAGGGTTTCTAACCAATCTTGTGCATCCAATAGGTGTTTTTGTGTTATTGGATGAACAATTAGGTCATTTTCGTCCTACGTAGGGTAATTCTTGTCCAATTGGGGTTTCTTACCAATCTTGTGCATCCAATAGGTGTTTTTGTGTCATTGGATGAACAATTAGGTCATTTTCGTGCTCCCTAGGCTAATACTTGTCCAATTAGGATTTTTAACCAATCTTGTGCATCCAATAGGTGCTTTTGTGTCCTTGGATGGACATTTAGGCCATTTTCGTCCTCCCTAGGCTAATTCTTGTCCAATTAGGGTTTTTAACCAATCTTGTGCATCGAATAGGTGTTTTTATGTCATTGGATGAACAATTAGGTCATTTTCGTCCTCCCTAGGCTAATTCTTGTCCAATTAGGGTTTTTAACCAATCTTGTGCATCCAATAGGTGTTTTTGTGTCATTGGATGAACATTTAGGTCCTTTTCGTCCTCCCTACAATTAATCTTGTCCAATTAGGGTTTCTAACCAATCTTCTGCATCCAATAGGTGTTTTTGTGTCGTTGGATGAACAATTAGGTCATTTTCGTCCTCCCTAGGCTTATTCTTGTCCAATTAGGGTTTCTAACCAATCTTGTGTATCCAATAGGTTTATTTGTGTCATTGGATGAACAATTAGGTCATTTTCGTCCTCCCTAGGCTTATTCTTGTCCAATTAGGGTTTCTAACCAATCTTGTGCATCCAATAGGTGTTTTTGTGTCATTGGATGAACAATTAGGTCATTTTCGTCCTCCCTAAGCTAATTCTTGTCCAATTACCGTGTTTAACCAATCTTGTGTATCCAATAGGTTTATTTGTGTCATTGGATGAACAATTAGGTCATTTTCGTCCTCCCTAGGCTAATTCTTGTCCAATTAGGGTTTTTAACCAATCTTGTGCATCCAAAAGGTGTTTTGTGTCATTGGATGAACATTTAGGTCAATTTCGTCGTCCCTAATCTTAATCTTGTCCAATTGGGGTTTCTAACCAATCTTGTGCATCCAATAGGTGCTTTTGTGTCCTTGGATGAACATTTAGGTCATTTTCGTCCTCCCTAGGCTTATTCTTGTCCAATTAGGGTTTCTAACCAATCTTGTGCATCCAATAGGTGTGTTTGTGTCATTGCATGAACAATTAGGTCATTTTCGTCCTCCCTAGGCTTATTCTTGTCCAATTAGGGTTTTTAACGAATCTTGTGCATCCAATAGGTGTTTTTGTGTCATTGGATGAACATTTAGGTCCTTCTCGTCCTCCCTACACTTAATCTTGTCCAATTAGGGTTTCTAACCAATCTTGTGCATCGAATAGGTGTTTTTATGTCATTGGATGAACAATTAGGTCATTTTCGTGCTCCCTAGGCTAATACTTGTCCAACTAGGATTTTTAACCAATCTTGTGCATCCAATAGGTGTTTTTGTGTCATTGGATGAACAATTAGGTCGTTTTCGTCCTCCCTAGGTTAGTTCTTCTCCAATTAGGGTTTTTAACCAATCTTGTGCATCCAAAAGGTGTTTTGAGTCATTGGATGAACATTTAGGTCAATTTCGTCCTCCCTAATCTTAATCTTGTCCAATTAGGGTTTCTAACCAGTCTTGTGCATCGAATAGGTGTTTTTATGTCATTGGATGAACAATTAGGTCATTTTCGTGCTCCCTAGGCTAATACTTGTCCAACTAGGATTTTTAACCAATCTTGTGCATCCAATAGGTGTTTTTGTGTCAATGGATGAACATTTAGGTCCTTCTCGTCCTCCCTACATTTTATCTTGTCCCATTAAGGTTTCTAACCAATCTTGTGCATCCAATAGGTGTTTTTGGGTCATTGGATGAACAAATAGGTCATTTTCGTCCTCCCTTGGCTAATTCTTGTCCAATTAGGGTTTTTAACCAATCTTGTGCATCCAATAGGTGTTTTGTGTCATTGGATATACAATTTGGTCATTTTCGTCCTCCCTAAACTTAATCTTTTCCAATTAGGGTTTCTAACCAATCTTGTGCATCCAATAGGTGTGTTTGTGTCATTGGATGAACAATTAGGTCATTTTCGTGCTCCCTAGGCTAATACTTGTCCAACTAGGATTTTTAACCAATCTTGTGCATCCAATAGGTGTTTTTGTGTCAATGGATGAACATTTAGGTCCTTCTCGTCCTCCCTACATTTTATCTTGTCCCATTAAGGTTTCTAACCAATCTTGTGCATCCAATAGGTGTTTTTGGGTCATTGGATGAACAA
>JBBPBS010000737.1:138199-175899 GCA_037974835.1 Cicer judaicum | reverse complement strand
AATCTTGTCCAATTAGGGTTTCTAACCAATCTTGTGCATCGAATAGGTGTTTTTATGTCATTGGATGAACAATTAGGTCATTTTCGTGCTCCCTAGGCTAATACTTGTCCAACTAGGATTTTTAACCAATCTTGTGCATCCAATAGGTGTTTTTGTGTCATTGGATGAACAATTAGGTCGTTTTCGTCCTCCCTAGGTTAATTCTTCTCCAATTAGGGTTTTTAACCAATCTTGTGCATCCAAAAGGTGTTTTGAGTCATTGGATGAACATTTAGGTCAATTTCTTCCTCCCTAATCTTAATCTTGTCCAATTAGGGTTTCTAACCAGTCTTGTGCATCGAATAGGTATTTTTATGTCATTGGATGAACAATTAGGTCATTTTCGTGCTCCCTAGGCTAATACTTGTCCAACTAGGATTTTTAACCAATCTTGTGCATCCAATAGGTGTTTTTGTGTCAATGGATGAACATTTAGGTCCTTCTCGTCCTCCCTACATTTTATCTTGTCCCATTAAGGTTTCTAACCAATCTTGTGCATCCAATAGGTGTTTTTGGGTCATTGGATGAACAAATAGGTCATTTTCGTCCTCCCTTGGCTAACTCTTGTCCAATTAGGGTTTTTAACCAAGTGCATCCAATAGGTGTTTTGTGTCATTGGATATACAATTTGGTCATTTTCGTCCTCCCTAAACTTAATCTTTTCCAATTAGGGTTTCTAACCAATCTTGTGCATCCAATAGGTGTGTTTGTGTCATTGGATGAACAATTAGGTCATTTTCGTCCTCCCTAGGCTTATTCTTGTCCAATTAGGGTTTCTAACCAATCTTGTGCATCCAATAGGTGTTTTTGTGTTATTGGATGAACAATTAGGTCATTTTCGTCCTACGTAGGGTAATTCTTGTCCAATTGGGCTTTCTTACCAATCTTGTGCATCCAATAGGTGTTTTTGTGTCATTGGATGAACAATTAGGTCATTTTCGTGCTCCCTAGGCTAATACTTGTCCAATTAGGATTTTTAACCAATCTTGTGCATCCAATAGGTGCTTTTGTGTCCTTGGATGGACATTTAGGCCATTTTCGTCCTCCCTAGGCTAATTCTTGTCCAATTAGGGTTTTTAACCAATCTTGTGCATCGAATAGGTGTTTTTATGTCATTGGATGAACAATTAGGTCATTTTCGTGCTCCCTAGGCTAATACTTGTCCAACTAGGATTTTTAACCAATCTTGTGCATCCAATAGGTGTTTTTGTGTCAATGGATGAACATTTAGGTCCTTCTCGTCCTCCCTACATTTTATCTTGTCCCATTAAGGTTTCTAACCAATCTTGTGCATCAAATAGGTGTTTTTGGGTCATTGGATGAACAACTAGGTCATTTTCGTCCTCCCTTGGCTAATTCTTGTCCAATTAGGGTTTTTAACCAATCTTGTGCATCCAATAGGTGTTTTGTGTCATTGGATATACAATTTGGTCATTTTCGTCCTCCCTAAACTTAATCTTTTCCAATTAGGGTTTCTAACCAATCTTGTGCATCCAATAGGTGTGTTTGTGTCATTGGATGAACAATTAGGTCATTTTCGTCCTCCCTAGGCTTATTCTTGTCCAATTAGGGTTTCTAACCAATCTTGTGCATCCAATAGGTGTTTTTGTGTTATTGGATGAACAGTTATGTCATTTTCGTCCTCCCTAATCTTAATCTTGTCCAATTGGGGTTTCTAACCAATCTTGTGCATCCAATAGGTGCTTTTGTGTCCTTGGATGAACATTTAGGTCATTTTCGTCCTCCCTAGGCTAATTCTTGTCCAATTAGGGTTTCTAACCAATCTTGTGCATCCAATAGGTGTGTTTGTGTCATTGCATGAACAATTAGGTCATTTTCGTCCTCCCTAGGCTTATTCTTGTCCAATTAGGGTTTTTAACGAATCTTGTGCATCCAATAGGTGTTTTTGTGTCATTGGATGAACATTTAGGTCCTTCTCGTCCTCCCTACACTTAATCTTGTCCAATTAGGGTTTCTAACCAATCTTGTGCATCGAATAGGTGTTTTTATGTCATTGGATGAACAATTAGGTCATTTTCGTGCTCCCTAGGCTAATACTTGTCCAACTAGGATTTTTAACCAATCTTGTGCATCCAATAGGTGTTTTTGTGTCATTGGATGAACAATTAGGTCGTTTTCGTCCTCCCTAGGTTAGTTCTTCTCCAATTAGGGTTTTTAACCAATCTTGTGCATCCAAAAGGTGTTTTGAGTCATTGGATGAACATTTAGGTCAATTTCGTCCTCCCTAATCTTAATCTTGTCCAATTAGGGTTTCTAACCAGTCTTGTGCATCGAATAGGTGTTTTTATGTCATTGGATGAACAATTAGGTCATTTTCGTGCTCCCTAGGCTAATACTTGTCCAACTAGGATTTTTAACCAATCTTGTGCATCCAATAGGTGTTTTTGTGTCAATGGATGAACATTTAGGTCCTTCTCGTCCTCCCTACATTTTATCTTGTCCCATTAAGGTTTCTAACCAATCTTGTGCATCCAATAGGTGTTTTTGGGTCATTGGATGAACAAATAGGTCATTTTCGTCCTCCCTTGGCTAATTCTTGTCCAATTAGGGTTTTTAACCAATCTTGTGCATCCAATAGGTGTTTTGTGTCATTGGATATACAATTTGGTCATTTTCGTCCTCCCTAAACTTAATCTTTTCCAATTAGGGTTTCTAACCAATCTTGTGCATCCAATAGGTGTGTTTGTGTCATTGGATGAACAATTAGGTCATTTTCGTCCTCCCTAGGCTTATTCTTGTCCAATTAGGGTTTCTAACCAATCTTGTGCATCCAATAGGTGTTTTTGTGTTATTGGATGAACAGTTAGGTCATTTTCGTCCTCCCTAATCTTAATCTTGTCCAATTGGGGTTTCTAACCAATCTTGTGCATCCAATAGGTGCTTTTGTGTCCTTGGATGAACATTTAGGTCATTTTCGTCCTCCCTAGGCTAATTCTTGTCCAATTAGGGTTTCTAACCAATCTTGTGCATCCAATAGGTGTGTTTGTGTCATTGCATGAACAATTAGGTCATTTTCGTCCTCCCTAGGCTTATTCTTGTCCAATTAGGGTTTTTAACGAATCTTGTGCATCCAATAGGTGTTTTTGTGTCATTGGATGAACATTTAGGTCCTTCTCGTCCTCCCTACACTTAATCTTGTCCAATTAGGATTTCTAACCAATCTTGTGCATCGAATAGGTGTTTTTATGTCATTGGATGAACAATTAGGTCATTTTCGTGCTCCCTAGGCTAATTCTTGTCCAATTAGGGTTTTTAACCAATCTTGTGCATCCAAAAGGTGTTTTGTGTCATTGGATGAACATTTAGGTCAATTTCGTCGTCCCTAATCTTAATCTTGTCCAATTGGGGTTTCTAACCAATCTTGTGCATCCAATAGGTGCTTTTGTGTCCTTGGATGAACATTTAGGTCATTTTCGTCCTCCCTAGGCTAATTCTTGTCCAATTAGGGTTTCTAACCAATCTTGTGCATCCAATAGGTGTGTTTGTGTCATTGCATAAACAATTAGGTCATTTTCGTCCTCCCTAGGCTTATTCTTGTCCAATTAGGGTTTTTAACGAATCTTGTGCATCCAATAGGTGTTTTTGTGTCATTGGATGAACATTTAGGTCCTTCTCGTCCTCCCTACACTTAATCTTGTCCAATTAGGGTTTCTAACCAATCTTGTGCATCGAATAGGTGTTTTTATGTCATTGGATGAACAATTAGGTCATTTTCGTGCTCCCTAGGCTAATACTTGTCCAACTAGGATTTTTAACCAATCTTGTGCATCCAATAGGTGTTTTTGTGTCATTGGATGAACAATTAGGTCGTTTTCGTCCTCCCTAGGTTAATTCTTCTCCAATTAGGGTTTTTAACCAATCTTGTGCATCCAAAAGGTGTTTTGAGTCATTGGATGAACATTTAGGTCAATTTCGTCCTCCCTAATCTTAATCTTGTCCAATTAGGGTTTCTAACCAGTCTTGTGCATCGAATAGGTGTTTTTATGTCATTGGATGAACAATTAGGTCATTTTCGTGCTCCCTAGGCTAATACTTGTCCAACTAGGATTTTTAACCAATCTTGTGCATCCAATAGGTGTTTTTGTGTCAATGGATGAACATTTAGGTCCTTCTCGTCCTCCCTACATTTTATCTTGTCCCATTAAGGTTTCTAACCAATCTTGTGCATCCAATAGGTGTTTTTGGGTCATTGGATGAACAAATAGGTCATTTTCGTCCTCCCTTGGCTAACTCTTGGCCAATTAGGGTTTTTAACCAAGTGCATCCAATAGGTGTTTTGTGTCATTGGATATACAATTTGGTCATTTTCGTCCTCCCTAAACTTAATCTTTTCCAATTAGGGTTTCTAACCAATCTTGTGCATCCAATAGGTGTGTTTGTGTCATTGGATGAACAATTAGGTCATTTTCGTCCTCCCTAGGCTTATTCTTGTCCAATTAGGGTTTCTAACCAATCTTGTGCATCCAATAGGTGTTTTTGTGTTATTGGATGAACAATTAGGTCATTTTCGTCCTACGTAGGGTAATTCTTGTCCAATTGGGGTTTCTTACCAATCTTGTGCATCCAATAGGTGTTTTTGTGTCATTGGATGAACAATTAGGTCATTTTCGTCCTCCCTAGGCTAATTCTTGTCCAATTAGGGTTTTTAACCAATCTTGTGCATCGAATAGGTGTTTTTATGTCATTGGATGAACAATTAGGTCATTTTCGTCCTCCCTAGGCTAATTCTTGTCCAATTAGGGTTTTTAACCAATCTTGTGCATCCAATAGGTGTTTTTGTGTCATTGGATGAACATTTAGGTCCTTTTCGTCCTCCCTACAATTAATCTTGTCCAATTAGGGTTTCTAACCAATCTTCTGCATCCAATAGGTGTTTTTGTGTCGTTGGATGAACAATTAGGTCATTTTCGTCCTCCCTAGGCTTATTCTTGTCCAATTAGGGTTTCTAACCAATCTTGTGTATCCAATAGGTTTATTTGTGTCATTGGATGAACAATTAGGTCATTTTCGTCCTCCCTAGGCTTATTCTTGTCCGATTAGGGTTTCTAACCAATCTTGTGCATCCAATAGGTGTTTTTGTGTCATTGGATGAACAATTAGGTCATTTTCGTCCTCCCTAAGCTAATTCTTGTCCAATTACCGTGTTTAACCAATCTTGTGTATCCAATAGGTTTATTTGTGTCATTGGATGAACAATTAGGTCATTTTCGTCCTCCCTAGGCTAATTCTTGTCCAATTAGGGTTTTTAACCAATCTTGTGCATCCAAAAGGTGTTTTGTGTCATTGGATGAACATTTAGGTCAATTTCGTCGTCCCTAATCTTAATCTTGTCCAATTGGGGTTTCTAACCAATCTTGTGCATCCAATAGGTGCTTTTGTGTCCTTGGATGAACATTTAGGTCATTTTCGTCCTCCCTAGGCTAATTCTTGTCCAATTAGGGTTTCTAACCAATCTTGTGCATCCAATAGGTGTGTCTGTGTCATTGCATAAACATTTAGGTCATTTTCGTCCTCCCTAGGCTTATTCTTGTCCAATTAGGGTTTTTAACGAATCTTGTGCATCCAATAGGTGTTTTTGTGTCATTGGATGAACATTTAGGTCCTTCTCGTCCTCCCTACACTTAATCTTGTCCAATTAGGGTTTCTAACCAATCTTGTGCATCGAATAGGTGTTTTTATGTCATTGGATGAACAATTAGGTCATTTTCGTGCTCCCTAGGCTAATACTTGTCCAACTAGGATTTTTAACCAATCTTGTGCATCCAATAGGTGTTTTTGTGTCATTGGATGAACAATTAGGTCGTTTTCGTCCTCCCTAGGTTAATTCTTCTCCAATTAGGGTTTTTAACCAATCTTGTGCATCCAAAAGGTGTTTTGAGTCATTGGATGAACATTTAGGTCAATTTCGTCCTCCCTAATCTTAATCTTGTCCAATTAGGGTTTCTAACCAGTCTTGTGCATCGAATAGGTGTTTTTATGTCATTGGATGAACAATTAGGTCATTTTCGTGCTCCCTAGGCTAATACTTGTCCAACTAGGATTTTTAACCAATCTTGTGCATCCAATAGGTGTTTTTGTGTCAATGGATGAACATTTAGGTCCTTCTCGTCCTCCCTACATTTTATCTTGTCCCATTAAGGTTTCTAACCAATCTTGTGCATCCAATAGGTGTTTTTGGGTCATTGGATGAACAAATAGGTCATTTTCGTCCTCCCCTGGCTAACTCTTGTCCAATTAGGGTTTTTAACCAAGTGCATCCAATAGGTGTTTTGTGTCATTGGATATACAATTTGGTCATTTTCGTCCTCCCTAAACTTAATCTTTTCCAATTAGGGTTTCTAACCAATCTTGTGCATCCAATAGGTGTGTTTGTGTCATTGGATGAACAATTAGGTCATTTTCGTCCTCCCTAGGCTTATTCTTGTCCAATTAGGGTTTCTAACCAATCTTGTGCATCCAATAGGTGTTTTTGTGTTATTGGATGAACAATTAGGTCATTTTCGTCCTACGTAGGGTAATTCTTGTCCAATTGGGGTTTCTTACCAATCTTGTGCATCCAATAGGTGTTTTTGTGTCATTGGATGAACAATTAGGTCATTTTCGTGCTCCCTAGGCTAATACTTGTCCAATTAGGATTTTTAACCAATCTTGTGCATCCAATAGGTGCTTTTGTGTCCTTGGATGGACATTTAGGCCATTTTCGTCCTCCCTAGGCTAATTCTTGTCCAATTAGGGTTTTTAACCAATCTTGTGCATCGAATAGGTGTTTTTATGTCATTGGATGAACAATTAGGTCATTTTCGTGCTCCCTAGGCTAATACTTGTCCAACTAGGATTTTTAACCAATCTTGTGCATCCAATAGGTGTTTTTGTGTCAATGGATGAACATTTAGGTCCTTCTCGTCCTCCCTACATTTTATCTTGTCCCATTAAGGTTTCTAACCAATCTTGTGCATCAAATAGGTGTTTTTGGGTCATTGGATGAACAAATAGGTCATTTTCGTCCTCCCTTGGCTAATTCTTGTCCAATTAGGGTTTTTAACCAATCTTGTGCATCCAATAGGTGTTTTGTGTCATTGGATATACAATTTGGTCATTTTCGTCCTCCCTAAACTTAATCTTTTCCAATTAGGGTTTCTAACCAATCTTGTGCATCCAATAGGTGTGTTTGTGTCATTGGATGAACAATTAGGTCATTTTCGTCCTCCCTAGGCTTATTCTTGTCCAATTAGGGTTTCTAACCAATCTTGTGCATCCAATAGGTGTTTTTGTGTTATTGGATGAACAGTTATGTCATTTTCGTCCTCCCTAATCTTAATCTTGTCCAATTGGGGTTTCTAACCAATCTTGTGCATCCAATAGGTGCTTTTGTGTCCTTGGATGAACATTTAGGTCATTTTCGTCCTCCCTAGGCTAATTCTTGTCCAATTAGGGTTTCTAACCAATCTTGTGCATCCAATAGGTGTGTTTGTGTCATTGCATGAACAATTAGGTCATTTTCGTCCTCCCTAGGCTTATTCTTGTCCAATTAGGGTTTTTAACGAATCTTGTGCATCCAATAGGTGTTTTTGTGTCATTGGATGAACATTTAGGTCCTTCTCGTCCTCCCTACACTTAATCTTGTCCAATTAGGATTTCTAACCAATCTTGTGCATCGAATAGGTGTTTTTATGTCATTGGATGAACAATTAGGTCATTTTCGTGCTCCCTAGGCTAATACTTGTCCAACTAGGATTTTTAACCAATCTTGTGCATCCAATAGGTGTTTTTGTGTCATTGGATGAACAATTAGGTCGTTTTCGTCCTCCCTAGGTTAATTCTTGTCCAATTAGGGTTTTTAACCAATCTTGTGCATCCAAAAGGTGTTTTGAGTCATTGGATGAACATTTAGGTCAATTTCGTCATCCCTAATCTTAATCTTGTCCAATTAGGGTTTCTAACCAGTCTTGTGCATCGAATAGGTGTTTTTATGTCATTGGATGAACAATTAGGTCATTTTCGTGCTCCCTAGGCTAATACTTGTCCAACTAGGATTTTTAACCAATCTTGTGCATCCAATAGGTGTTTTTGTGTCAATGGATGAACATTTAGGTCCTTCTCGTCCTCCCTACATTTTATCTTGTCCCATTAAGGTTTCTAACCAATCTTGTGCATCCAATAGATGTTTTTGGGTCATTGGATGAACAAATAGGTCATTTTCGTCCTCCCTTGGCTAATTCTTGTCCAATTAGGGTTTTTAACCAATCTTGTGCATCCAATAGGTGTTTTGTGTCATTGGATGAACATTTAGGTCAATTTCGTCCTCCCTAATCTTAATCTTGTCCAATTGGGGTTTCTAACCAATCTTGTGCATCCAATAGGTGTTTAAGTGTCATTGGATGAACAATTAAGTCATTTTCGTGCTCCCTAGGCTAATACTTGTCCAATTAGGATTTTTAACCAATCTTGTGCATCCAATAGGTGCTTTTGTGTCCTTGGATGGACATTTAGGCCACTTTCGTCCTCCCTAGGCTAATTCTTCTCCAATTAGGGTTTTTAACCAATCTTGTGCATCCAATCGGTGTTTTGTGTCATTGGTTGAACATTTAGCTCATTTTCGTCCTCCCTAGGCTTATTCTTGTCCAGTTAGCGTTTTTAACAAATCTTTTGCATCCAATAGGTGTTTTTGTGTCATTGGATGAACAATTAGGTCATTTTCGTCCTCCCTAAGCTAATTCTTGTCCAATTACCGTTTTTAACCAATCTTGTGCATCCAATAGGTGTTTTTGTGTCATTGGATGAACATTTAGGTCCTTCTCGTCCTCCCTGCACTTAATCTTGTCCAATTAGGATTTCTAACCAATATTGTGCATCCAATAGGTATTTTTGTGTCATTGGATGAACAATTAGTTCATTTTCGTCCTCCCTAGGCTTATTCTTTTCCAATTAGGGTTTGTAACCAATCTTGTGCATCCAATAGGTGTTTTTGTGTCATTGGATGAACATTTAGGTCCTTTTCGTCCTCCCTACAATTAATCTTGTCCAATTAGGGTTTCTAACCAATCTTGTGCATCCAATAGGTGTTTTTGTGTCATTGGATGAACAATTAGGTCATTTTCGTGCTCCCTAGGCTAATACTTGTCCAATTAGGATTTTTAACCAATCTTGTGCATCCAATAGGTGTTTTTTGTGTCATTGGATGAACATTTAGGTCCTTTTCGTCCTCCCTACAATTAATCTTGTCCAATTAGGGTTTCTAACCAATCTTGTGCATCCAATAGGTGATTTTGTGTCATTGGATGAACAATTAGGTCATTTTCGTCCTCCCTAGGCTTATTCTTGTCGAATTACGGTTTTTAACCAATCTTGTGCATCCAATAGCTGTTTTTGCGTCATTGGATGAACATTATGTCATTCTCGTCCTCCCTACACTTAATCTTGTCCAATTAGGGTTTCTAACCAATATTGTGCATCCAATAGGTATTTTTGTGTCACTGGATGAACAATTAGGTCATTTTCGTCCTCCCTAGGCTTATTCTTGTCCAATTAGGGTTTTTAACCAATCTTGTGCATCCAATAGGTGTTTTTTTGTCATTGGATGAACATTTATGTCCTTCTCGTCCTCCCTACACTTAATCTTGTCCAATTAGGGTTTCTAACCAGTCTTATGTATCCAATAGGTGTTTTTGTGTCATTGGATGAACAATTATGTCATTTTCGTCCTCCCTAAGCTAATTCTTGTCCAATTAGGATTTTTAACCAATCTTGTGCATCCAATAGGTGATTTTGTGTCATTGGATGAACAATTAGGTCATTTTCGTCCTCCCTAGGCTTATTCTTGTCCAATTAGGGTTTCTAACAAATCTTGTGGATCCAATAGGCGTTTTTGTGTCATTGGATGAACAATTAGGTCATTTTCGTCCTCCCTAGGCTAATTCTTGTCCCATTAGGATTTTTAACCAATCTTGTGCATCAAAAAGGTGTTTTGTGTCGTTGGATGAACATTTAGGTCAATTTCGTCCTCCCTAATCTTAATCTTGTCCAATTGGGGTTTCTAACCAATCTTGTGCATCCAATAGGTGCTTTTATGTCCTTGGATGAACATTTAAGTCATTTTCGTCCTCCCTAGACTAATTCTTGTCCAATTAGGGTTTCTAACCAATGTTGTGCATCCAATAGGTGTGTTTGTGTCATTGGATGAACATTTAGGTCCTTTTCGTCCTCCCTACAATTAATCTTGTCCAATTAGGGTTTCTAACCAATCTTGTGCATCCAATAGGTGTTTTTGTGTCATTGGATGAACAATTAGGTCATTTTCGTCCTCCATAGGCTTATTCTTGTCCAATTAGGGTTTCTAACCAATCTTGTGTATCCAATAGGTGTGTTTGTGTCATTGGATGAACAATTAGGTCATTTTCGTCCTCCCAAGTCTAATTCTTGTCCAATTAGGGTTTCTAACCAATCTTGTGCATCCAATAGGTGTTTTTGTGTCATTGGATGAACATTTAGGTCTTTCTCGTCCTCCCTACACTTAATCTTGTCCAATTAGGGTTTCTAACCAATCTTGTGCATCCAATAGGTGTTTTTGTGTCATTGGATGAACATGTAGGTTATTTTCGTACCCCCTAGGCTAATTCTTCTCCAATTAGGGTTTCAACCAATCTTGTGCATCCAATAGGTGTGTTTGTGTCATTGGATGAATAATTAGGTCATTTTCGTCCTCCCTAAACTTAATCTTGTCCAATTAGGGTTTCTAACCAATCTTGTGCATCCAATAGGTGTTTTTGTGTCATTGGATGAACATTTAGGTGATTTTCGTCCTCCCTAGGCTAATTCTTGTCCAATTAGGGTTTTTAACCAATCTTGTGCATCCAATAGGTGTTTTTCTGTCATTGCATTAACCAGTAGGTCATTTTCGTCCTCCCTAGGCTTATTCTTGTCCAATTAGGGTTTTTAACCAATCTAGTGCATCCAATAGGTGTTTTTGTGTCATTGGATGAACATTTAGGTCCTTCTCGTCCTCCCTACACTTAATCTTGTCCAATTAGGGTTTCTAACCAGTCTAGTGCATCGAATAGGTGTTTTTATGTCGTTGGATGAACAATTAGGTCATTTTCGTGCTCCCTAGGCTAATACTTGTCCAATTAGGATTTTTAACCAATCTTGTGCATCCAATAGGTGTTTTTGTGTCATTGGATGAACATTTAGGTCCTTCTCGTCCTCCCTACACTTAATCTTGTCCAATTAGGGTTTCTAACCAATCTTGTGCATCCAATAGGTGTTTTTGTGTCATTGGATGACCATTTAGGTCATTTTCGTCCTCCCTAGGCTAATTCTTGTCCAATTAGGGTTTTGAACCAATCTTGTGCATCGAATTGGTGTTTGGTATCATTAGATGAACAATTTGGTCATTTTCGTCCTCCCTAAACTTAATCTTGTCCAATTAGGGTTTCTAACCAATCTTGTGCATCCGATAGGTGTGTTTCTGTCATTGGATGAACAATTAGGTCATTTTCGTCCTCCCAAGTCTTATTCTTGTCCAATTAGGGTTTCTAACCAAACTTGTGCATCCAATAGGTGTTTTTGTGTTATTGGATGAACAATTAGGTCAATTTCGTCATCCCTAGGCTAATTCTTGTCCAATTAGGGTTTTTGACCAATCTTGTGCATCCAAAAGGTGTTTTGTATCATTGTATGAACATTTAGGTTAATTTCGTCCAACCTATTCTTAATCTTGTCCAATTGGGGTTTCTAACCAATCTTGTGCATCAAATAGCTGTTTTTGTGTCCTTGGATGAGCATTTAGGTCATTTTCGTCCTCCCTAGGCTAATTCTTGTCCAATTAGGGTTTGTAACCAATCTTGTGCATCCAATAGGTGTGTTTGTGTCATTGCATGAACAATTAGGTCATTTTCGTCCTCCCTAGGCTTATTCTTGTCCAATTAGGGTTTTTAACCAATCTTGTGCATCCAATAGGTGTTTTGTGTCATTGGATATTCAATTTTGTCATCTACGTCCTCCCTAAACTTAATCTTGTCCAATTAGGGTTTCTAACCAATCTTCTGCATCCAATAGGTGTGTTTCTATCATTGGATGAACAATTAGGTCATTTTCGTCCTCCCAAGTCTTATTCTTGTCCAATTAGGGTTTTTAACCAATCTTATGCATCCAATAGGTGTTTTTATGTCATTGGATGAACATTTAGGTCCTTTTCGTCCTCCCTACAATTAATCTTGTCCAATTAGGGTTTCTAACCAATCTTGTGCTTCCAATAGGTGTTTTTGTGTCATTGGATGAACAATTAGGTCATTTTCGTCCTCCCTAGGCTTATTCTTGTCCAATTAGGGTTTTTAACCAATCTTGTGTATCCAAAAGGTGTTTTGTGTCATTGGATGAACATTTAGGTCAATTTCGTCCTCCCTAATCTTAATCTTGTCCAATTGTGGTTTCTAACCAATCTTGTGCATCCAACAGGTGTTTTTGTGTCCTTGGATGAACAATTAGGTCATTTTCGTCCTCCCTAGGCTTATTCTTGTCCAATTAGGGTTTTTAACCAATCTTGTGCATCCAATAGGTGTTTTTGTGTCATTGGATGAACATTTAGGTCCTTCTCGTCCTCCCTACACTTAATCTTGTCCAATTCGAGTTTCTAACCAGTCTTGTGGATCGAATAGGTGTTTTTATGTCATTGGATGAACAATTAGATCATTTTCGTGCTCCTTAGGCTAATACTTGTCCAGTTAGGATTTTTAACCAATCTTGTGCATCCAATAGGTGTTTTTGTGTCATTGGATGAACATTTAGGTCCTTCTCGTCCTCCCTATACTTAATCTTGTCCAATTAGGGTTTCTAACTAGTCTTGTGCATCCAATAGGTGATTTTGTGTCATTGGATGAATAATTAGGTCATTTTCGTGCTCCCTAGGCTAATACTTCTCCAATTAGGATTTTTAACCAATCTTGTGCATTTAATAGGTGTTTTTGTGTCATTGGATGAACATTTAGGTCCTTCTCGTCCTCCCTACACTTAATCTTGTCCAATTAGCATTTCTAACCAATCTTGTGCATCCAATAGGTGTTTTTGTGTCATTGGATGACCATTTAGGTCATTTTCGTCCTCCTTAGGCTAATTCTTGTCCAATTAGGGTTATTAACCAATCTTGTGCATCCATTAGGTGTTTTGTGTCATTGGATGAACAATTTGGTCATTTTCGTCCTCCCTAAACTTAATCTTGTCCAATTAGGGTTTCTAACCAATCTTGTGCATCCGATAGGTGTGTTTTTGTCATTGGATGAACAATTAGGTCATTTTCGTCCTCCCAAGTCTTATTCTTGTCCATTTAGGGTTTCTAACCAAACTTGTGCATCCAATAGGTGTTTTTGTGTTATTGGATGAACAATTAGGTCAATTTCGTCCTCCCTAGGCTAATTCTTGTCCAATTAGGGTTTTTGACCAATCTTGTGCATCCAAAAGGTGTTTTGTATCATTGTATGAACATTTAGGTCAATTTCGTCCAACCTAATCTTAATCTTGTCCAATTGGGGTTTCTAACCAATCTTGTGCGTCCAATAGGTGTTTTTGTGTCATTGGATGAACATTTAGGTTATTTTCGTCCTCCCTAGGCTAATACTTGTCCAATTAGGGTTTCTAACCCATGTTGTGCATCCAATAGGTGTGTTTGTGTCATTGGATGAACAATTTGGTCATTTTCGTTCTCCCTAAACTTATTCTTGTCCAATTAGGGTTTTTAACCAATCTTGTGCATCCAATAGGTGTTTTTGTGTCATTGGATGAACATTTAGGTTATTTTCGTCCTCCCTAGGCTAATTCTTGTCCAATTAGGGTTTCTAACCAATGATGTGCATCCAATAGGTGTGTTTGTGTCATTGGATGAACATTTAGGTCCTTTTCGTCCTCCCTACAATTAATCTTGTCCAATTAGGGTTTCTAACCAATCTTGTGCTTGCAATAGGTGTTTTTGTGTCATTGGATGAACAATTAGGTCATTTTCGTGCTCCCTAGGCTTATTCTTGTCCAATTAGAGTTTCTAACCAATCTTGTGTATCCAATAGGTGTTTTTGTGTCATTGGATGAACAATTAGGTCATTTTCGTCCTCCCTAGGCTAATTCTTGTCCAATTAGGGTTTTTAACCAATCTTGTGTATCCAAAAGGTGTTTTGTGTCATTGGATGAACATTTAGGTCAATTTCGTCCTCCCTAATCTTAATCTTGTCCAATTGTTGTTTCTAACCAATCTTGTGCATCCAACAGGTGTTTTTGTGTCCTTGGATGAACATTTAGGTCATTTTCTTCCTCCCTAGGCTAATTCTTGTCCAATTAGGGTTTCTAACCAATCTTGTGCATCCAATAGGTGTGTTTGTGTCATTGCATGAACCATTAGGTCATTTTCGTCCTCCCTAGGCTTATTCTTGTCCAATTAGGGTTTTTAACCAATCTTGTGCATCCAATAGGTGTTTTTGTGTCATTGGATGAACATTTAGGTCCTTCTCGTCCTCCCTACACTTAATCTTGTCCAATTTGGGTTTCTAACCAGTCTTGTGCATCGAATAGGTGTTTTTATGTCATTGGATGAACAATTAGATCATTTTCGTGCTCCTTAGGCTAATACTTGTCCAGTTAGGATTTTTAACCAATCTTGTGCATCCAATAGGTGTTTTTGTGTCATTGGATGAACATTTAGGTCCTTCTCGTCCTCCCTATACTTAATCTTGTCCAATTAGGGTTTCTAACCAGTCTTGTGCATCCAATAGGTGATTTTGTGTCATTGGATGAATAATTAGGTCATTTTCGTGCTCCCTAGGCTAATACTTCTCCAATTAGGATTTTTAACCAATCTTGTGCATTTAATAGGTGTTTTTGTGTCATTGGATGAACATTTAGGTCCTTCTCGTCCTCCCTACACTTAATCTTGTCCAATTAGTATTTCTAACCAATCTTGTGCATCCAATAGGTGTTTTTGTGTCATTGGATGACCATTTAGGTCATTTTCGTCCTCCCTAGGCTAATTCTTGTCCAATTAGGGTTTTTAACCAATCTTGTGCATCCATTAGGTGTTTTGTGTCATTGGATGAACAATTTGGTCATTTTCGTCCTCCCTAAACTTAATCTTGTCCAATTAGGGTTTCTAACCAGTCTTGTGCATCCAATAGGTGTTTTTGTGTCATTGGATGAACATTTAGGTCCTTCTCGTCCTCCCTACACTTAATCTTGTCCAATTAGGGTTTCTAACCAATCTTGTGCATCCAATAGGTGTTTTTGTGTCATTGGATGACCATTTAGGTCATTTTCGTCCTCCCTAGGCTAATTCTTGTCCAATTAGGGTTTTGAACCAATCTTGTGCATCGAATAGGTGTTTGGTATCATTAGATGAACAATTTGGTCATTTTCGTCCTCCCTAAACTTAATCTTGTCCAATTAGGGTTTCTAACCAATCTTGTGCATCCGATAGGTGTGTTTCTGTCATTGGATGAACAATTAGGTCATTTTCGTCCTCCCAAGTCTTATTCTTGTCCAATTAGGGTTTCTAACCAAACTTGTGCATCCAATAGGTGTTTTTGTGTTATTGGATGAACAATTAGGTCAATTTCGTCATCCCTAGGCTAATTCTTGTCCAATTAGGGTTTTTGACCAATCTTGTGCATCCAAAAGGTGTTTTGTATCATTGTATGAACATTTAGGTTAATTTCGTCCAACCTATTCTTAATCTTGTCCAATTGGGGTTTCTAACCAATCTTGTGCATCAAATAGCTGTTTTTGTGTCCTTGGATGAGCATTTAGGTCATTTTCGTCCTCCCTAGGCTAATTCTTGTCCAATTAGGGTTTGTAACCAATCTTGTGCATCCAATAGGTGTGTTTGTGTCATTGCATGAACAATTAGGTCATTTTCGTCCTCCCTAGGCTTATTCTTGTCCAATTAGGGTTTTTAACCAATCTTGTGCATCCAATAGGTGTTTTGTGTCATTGGATATTCAATTTTGTCATCTACGTCCTCCCTAAACTTAATCTTGTCCAATTAGGGTTTCTAACCAATCTTCTGCATCCAATAGGTGTGTTTCTGTCATTGGATGAACAATTAGGTCATTTTCGTCCTCCCAAGTCTTATTCTTGTCCAATTAGGGTTTTTAACCAATCTTATGCATCCAATAGGTGTTTTTATGTCATTGGATGAACATTTAGGTCCTTTTCGTCCTCCCTACAATTAATCTTGTCCAATTAGGGTTTCTAACCAATCTTGTGCTTCCAATAGGTGTTTTTGTGTCATTGGATGAACAATTAGGTCATTTTCGTCCTCCCTAGGCTAATTCTTGTCCAATTAGGGTTTTTAACCAATCTTGTGTATCCAAAAGGTGTTTTGTGTCATTGGATGAACAATTAGGTCAATTTCGTCCTCCCTAATCTTAATCTTGTCCAATTGTGGTTTCTAACCAATCTTGTGCATCCAACAGGTGTTTTTGTGTCCTTGGATGAACAATTAGGTCATTTTCGTCCTCCCTAGGCTTATTCTTGTCCAATTAGGGTTTTTAACCAATCTTGTGCATCCAATAGGTGTTTTTGTGTCATTGGATGAACATTTAGGTCCTTCTCGTCCTCCCTACACTTAATCTTGTCCAATTCGGGTTTCTAACCAGTCTTGTGGATCGAATAGGTGTTTTTATGTCATTGGATGAACAATTAGATCATTTTCGTGCTCCTTAGGCTAATACTTGTCCAGTTAGGATTTTTAACCAATCTTGTGCATCCAATAGGTGTTTTTGTGTCATTGGATGAACATTTAGGTCCTTCTCGTCCTCCCTATACTTAATCTTGTCCAATTAGGGTTTCTAACCAGTCTTGTGCATCCAATAGGTGATTTTGTGTCATTGGATGAATAATTAGGTCATTTTCGTGCTCCCTAGGCTAATACTTCTCCAATTAGGATTTTTAACCAATCTTGTGCATTTAATAGGTGTTTTTGTGTTATTGGATGAACATTTAGGTCCTTCTCGTCCTCCCTACACTTAATCTTGTCCAATTAGCATTTCTAACCAATCTTGTGCATCCAATAGGTGTTTTTGTGTCATTGGATGACCATTTAGGTCATTTTCGTCCTCCTTAGGCTAATTCTTGTCCAATTAGGGTTATTAACCAATCTTGTGCATCCATTAGGTGTTTTGTGTCATTGGATGAACAATTTGGTCATTTTCGTCCTCCCTAAACTTAATCTTGTCCAATTAGGGTTTCTAACCAATCTTGTGCATCCGATAGGTGTGTTTTTGTCATTGGATGAACAATTAGGTCATTTTCGTCCTCCCAAGTCTTATTCTTGTCCATTTAGGGTTTCTAACCAAACTTGTGCATCCAATAGGTGTTTTTGTGTTATTGGATGAACAATTAGGTCAATTTCGTCCTCCCTAGGCTAATTCTTGTCCAATTAGGGTTTTTGACCAATCTTGTGCATCCAAAAGGTGTTTTGTATCATTGTATGAACATTTAGGTCAATTTCGTCCAACCTAATCTTAATCTTGTCCAATTGGGGTTTCTAACCAATCTTGTGCGTCCAATAGGTGTTTTTGTGTCATTGGATGAACATTTAGGTTATTTTCGTCCTCCCTAGGCTAATACTTGTCCAATTAGGGTTTCTAACCCATGTTGTGCATCCAATAGGTGTGTTTGTGTCATTGGATGAACAATTTGGTCATTTTCGTTCTCCCTAAACTTATTCTTGTCCAATTAGGGTTTTTAACCAATCTTGTGCATCCAATAGGTGTTTTTGTGTCATTGGATGAACATTTAGGTTATTTTCGTCCTCCCTAGGCTAATTCTTGTCCAATTAGGGTTTCTAACCAATGTTGTGCATCCAATAGGTGTGTTTGTGTCATTGGATGAACATTTAGGTCCTTTTCGTCCTCCCTACAATTAATCTTGTCCAATTAGGGTTTCTAACCAATCTTGTGCTTCCAATAGGTGTTTTTGTGTCATTGGATGAACAATTAGGTCATTTTCGTGCTCCCTAGGCTTATTCTTGTCCAATTAGAGTTTCTAACCAATCTTGTGTATCCAATAGGTGTTTTTGTGTCATTGGATGAACAATTAGGTCATTTTCGTCCTCCCTAGGCTAATTCTTGTCCAATTAGGGTTTTTAACCAATCTTGTGTATCCAAAAGGTGTTTTGTGTCATTGGATGAACATTTAGGTCAATTTCGTCCTCCCTAATCTTAATCTTGTCCAATTGTGGTTTCTAACCAATCTTGTGCATCCAACAGGTGTTTTTGTGTCCTTGGATGAACATTTAGGTCATTTTCTTCCTCCCTAGGCTAATTCTTGTCCAATTAGGGTTTCTAACCAATCTTGTGCATCCAATAGGTGTGTTTGTGTCATTGCATGAACCATTAGGTCATATTCGTCTTCCCTAGGCTTATTCTTGTCCAATTAGGGTTTTTAACCAATCTTGTGCATCCAATAGGTGTTTTTGTGTCATTGGATGAACATTTAGGTCCTTCTCGTCCTCCCTACACTTAATCTTGTCCAATTTGGGTTTCTAACCAGTCTTGTGCATCGAATAGGTGTTTTTATGTCATTGGATGAACAATTAGATCATTTTCGTGCTCCTTAGGCTAATACTTGTCCAGTTAGGATTTTTAACCAATCTTGTGCATCCAATAGGTGTTTTTGTGTCATTGGATGAACATTTAGGTCCTTCTCGTCCTCCCTATACTTAATCTTGTCCAATTAGGGTTTCTAACCAGTCTTGTGCATCCAATAGGTGATTTTGTGTCATTGGATGAATAATTAGGTCATTTTCGTGCTCCCTAGGCTAATACTTCTCCAATTAGGATTTTTATCCAATCTTGTGCATTTAATAGGTGTTTTTGTGTCATTGGATGAACATTTAGGTCCTTCTCGTCCTCCCTACACTTAATCTTGTCCAATTAGTATTTCTAACCAATCTTGTGCATCCAATAGGTGTTTTTGTGTCATTGGATGACCATTTAGGTCATTTTCGTCCTCCCTAGGCTAATTCTTGTCCAATTAGGGTTTTTAACCAATCTTGTGCATCCATTAGGTGTTTTGTGTCATTGGATGAACAATTTGGTCATTTTCGTCCTCCCTAAACTTAATCTTGTCCAATTAGGGTTTCTAACCAGTCTTGTGCATCCAATAGGTGTTTTTGTGTCATTGGATGAACATTTAGGTCCTTCTCGTCCTCCCTACACTTAATCTTGTCCAATTAGGGTTTCTAACCAATCTTGTGCATCCAATAGGTGTTTTTGTGTCATTGGATGACCATTTAGGTCATTTTCGTCCTCCCTAGACTAATTCTTGTCCAATTAGGGTTTTGAACCAATCTTGTGCATCGAATTGGTGTTTGGTATCATTAGATGAACAATTTGGTCATTTTCGTCCTCCCTAAACTTAATCTTGTCCAATTAGGGTTTCTAACCAATCTTGTGCATCCGATAGGTGTGTTTCTGTCATTGGATGAACAATTAGGTCATTTTCGTCCTCCCAAGTCTTATTCTTGTCCAATTAGGGTTTCTAACCAAACTTGTGCATCCAATAGGTGTTTTTGTGTTATTGGATGAACAATTAGGTCAATTTCGTCATCCCTAGGCTAATTCTTGTCCAATTAGGGTTTTTGACCAATCTTGTGCATCCAAAAGGTGTTTTGTATCATTGTATGAACATTTAGGTTAATTTCGTCCAACCTATTCTTAATCTTGTCCAATTGGGGTTTCTAACCAATCTTGTGCATCAAATAGCTGTTTTTGTGTCCTTGGATGAGCATTTAGGTCATTTTCGTCCTCCCTAGGCTAATTCTTGTCCAATTAGGGTTTGTAACCAATCTTGTGCATCCAATAGGTGTGTTTGTGTCATTGCATGAACAATTAGGTCATTTTCGTCCTCCCTAGGCTTATTCTTGTCCAATTAGGGTTTTTAACCAATCTTGTGCATCCAATAGGTGTTTTGTGTCATTGGATATTCAATTTTGTCATCTACGTCCTCCCTAAACTTAATCTTGTCCAATTAGGGTTTCTAACCAATCTTCTGCATCCAATAGGTGTGTTTCTGTCATTGGATGAACAATTAGGTCATTTTCGTCCTCCCAAGTCTTATTCTTGTCCAATTAGGGTTTTTAACCAATCTTATGCATCCAATAGGTGTTTTTATGTCATTGGATGAACATTTAGGTCCTTTTCGTCCTCCCTACAATTAATCTTGTCCAATTAGGGTTTCTAACCAATCTTGTGCTTCCAATAGGTGTTTTTGTGTCATTGGATGAACAATTAGGTCATTTTCGTCCTCCCTAGGCTAATTCTTGTCCAATTAGGGTTTTTAACCAATCTTGTGTATCCAAAAGGTGTTTTGTGTCATTGGATGAACATTTAGGTCAATTTCGTCCTCCCGAATCTTAATCTTGTCCAATTGTGGTTTCTAACCAATCTTGTGCATCCAACAGGTGTTTTTGTGTCCTTGGATGAACAATTAGGTCATTTTCGTCCTCCCTAGGCTTATTCTTGTCCAATTAGGGTTTTTAACCAATCTTGTGCATCCAATAGGTGTTTTTGTGTCATTGGATGAACATTTAGGTCCTTCTCGTCCTCCCTACACTTAATCTTGTCCAATTCGGGTTTCTAACCAGTCTTGTGGATCGAATAGGTGTTTTTATGTCATTGGATGAACAATTAGATCATTTTCGTGCTCCTTAGGCTAATACTTGTCCAGTTAGGATTTTTAACCAATCTTGTGCATCCAATAGGTGTTTTTGTGTCATTGGATGAACATTTAGGTCCTTCTCGTCCTCCCTATACTTAATCTTGTCCAATTAGGGTTTCTAACCAGTCTTGTGCATCCAATAGGTGATTTTGTGTCATTGGATGAATAATTAGGTCATTTTCGTGCTCCCTAGGCTAATACTTCTCCAATTAGGATTTTTAACCAATCTTGTGCATTTAATAGGTGTTTTTGTGTCATTGGATGAACATTTAGGTCCTTCTCGTCCTCCCTACACTTAATCTTGTCCAATTAGCGTTTCTAACCAATCTTGTGCATCCAATAGGTGTTTTTGTGTCATTGGATGACCATTTAGGTCATTTTCGTCCTCCCTAGGCTAATTCTTGTCCAATTAGGGTTTTTAACCAATCTTGTGCATCCATTAGGTGTTTTGTGTCATTGGATGAACAATTTGGTCATTTTCGTCCTCCCTAAACTTAATCTTGTCCAATTAGGGTTTCTAACCAGTCTTGTGCATCCAATAGGTGATTTTGTGTCATTGGATGAATAATTAGGTCATTTTCGTGCTCCCTAGGCTAATACTTCTCCAATTAGGATTTTTAACCAATCTTGTGCATTTAATAGGTGTTTTTGTGTCATTGGATGAACATTTAGGTCCTTCTCGTCCTCCCTACACTTAATCTTGTCCAATTAGCATTTCTAACCAATCTTGTGCATCCAATAGGTGTTTTTGTGTCATTGGATGACCATTTAGGTCATTTTCGTCCTCCTTAGGCTAATTCTTGTCCAATTAGGGTTATTAACCAATCTTGTGCATCCATTAGGTGTTTTGTGTCATTGGATGAACAATTTGGTCATTTTCGTCCTCCCTAAACTTAATCTTGTCCAATTAGGGTTTCTAACCAATCTTGTGCATCCGATAGGTGTGTTTTTGTCATTGGATGAACAATTAGGTCATTTTCGTCCTCCCAAGTCTTATTCTTGTCCATTTAGGGTTTCTAACCAAACTTGTGCATCCAATAGGTGTTTTTGTGTTATTGGATGAACAATTAGGTCAATTTCGTCCTCCCTAGGCTAATTCTTGTCCAATTAGGGTTTTTGACCAATCTTGTGCATCCAAAAGGTGTTTTGTATCATTGTATGAACATTTAGGTCAATTTCGTCCAACCTAATCTTAATCTTGTCCAATTGGGGTTTCTAACCAATCTTGTGCGTCCAATAGGTGTTTTTGTGTCATTGGATGAACATTTAGGTTATTTTCGTCCTCCCTAGGCTAATACTTGTCCAATTAGGGTTTCTAACCCATGTTGTGCATCCAATAGGTGTGTTTGTGTCATTGGATGAACAATTTGGTCATTTTCGTTCTCCCTAAACTTATTCTTGTCCAATTAGGGTTTTTAACCAATCTTGTGCATCCAATAGGTGTTTTTGTGTCATTGGATGAACATTTAGGTTATTTTCGTCCTCCCTAGGCTAATTCTTGTCCAATTAGGGTTTCTAACCAATGATGTGCATCCAATAGGTGTGTTTGTGTCATTGGATGAACATTTAGGTCCTTTTCGTCCTCCCTACAATTAATCTTGTCCAATTAGGGTTTCTAACCAATCTTGTGCTTCCAATAGGTGTTTTTGTGTCATTGGATGAACAATTAGGTCATTTTCGTCCTCCCTAGGCTTATTCTTGTCCAATTAGAGTTTCTAACCAATCTTGTGTATCCAATAGGTGTTTTTGTGTCATTGGATGAACAATTAGGTCATTTTCGTCCTCCCTAGGCTAATTCTTGTCCAATTAGGGTTTTTAACCAATCTTGTGTATCCAAAAGGTGTTTTGTGTCATTGGATGAACATTTAGGTCAATTTCGTCCTCCCTAATCTTAATCTTGTCCAATTGTGGTTTCTAACCAATCTTGTGCATCCAACAAGTGTTTTTGTGTCCTTGGATGAACATTTAGGTCATTTTCTTCCTCCCTAGGCTAATTCTTGTCCAATTAGGGTCTCTAACCAATCTTGTGCATCCAATAGGTGTGTTTGTGTCATTGCATGAACCATTAGGTCATTTTCGTCCTCCCTAGGCTTATTCTTGTCCAATTAGGGTTTTTAACCAATCTTGTGCATCCAATAGGTGTTTTTGTGTCATTGGATGAACATTTAGGTCCTTCTCGTCCTCCCTACACTTAATCTTGTCCAATTCGGGTTTCTAACCAGTCTTGTGGATCGAATAGGTGTTTTGATGTCATTGGATGAACAATTAGATCATTTTCGTGCTCCTTAGGCTAATACTTGTCCAGTTAGGATTTTTAACCAATCTTGTGCATCCAATAGGTGTTTTTGTGTCATTGGATGAACATTTAGGTCCTTCTCGTCCTCCCTATACTTAATCTTGTCCAATTAGGGTTTCTAACCAGTCTTGTGCATCCAATAGGTGATTTTGTGTCATTGGATGAATAATTAGGTCATTTTCGTGCTCCCTAGGCTAATACTTGTCCAATTAGGATTTTTAAGCAATCTTGTGCATCCAATAGGTGTTTTTGTGTCATTGGATGAACATTTAGGTCCTTCTCGTCCTCCCTACACTTAATCTTGTCCAATTAGGGTTTCTAACCAGTCTTGTGCATCCAATAGGTGTTTTTGTGTCATTGGATGAACAATTAGGTCATTTTCGTGCTCCCTAGGCTAATACTTGTCCAATTAGGATGTTTAACCAATCTTGTGCATCCAATAGGTGTTTTTGTGTCATTGGATGAACAATTAGGTCATTTTCGTCCTTCCTAGGCTTATTCTTGTCCAATTAGGGTTTCTAACCAATCTTGTGTATCCAATAGGTGTTTTTGTGTCATTGGATGAACAATTAGGTCATTTTCGTCCTCCCTAGGCTTATTCTTGTCCAATTAGGGTTTTTAACCAATCTTGTGCATCCAATAGGTGTTTTGTGTCATTGGATATTCAATTTTGTCATCTACGTCCTCCCTAAACTTAATCTTGTCCAATTAGGGTTTCTAACCAATCTTCTGCATCCAATAGGTGTGTTTCTGTCATTGGATGAACAATTAGGTCATTTTCGTCCTCCCAAGTCTTATTCTTGTCCAATTAGGGTTTTTAACCAATCTTATGCATCCAATAGGTGTTTTTATGTCATTGGATGAACATTTAGGTCCTTTTCGTCCTCCCTACAATTAATCTTGTCCAATTAGGGTTTCTAACCAATCTTGTGCTTCCAATAGGTGTTTTTGTGTCATTGGATGAACAATTAGGTCATTTTCGTCCTCCCTAGGCTTATTCTTGTCCAATTAGGGTTTCTAACCAATCTTGTGTATCCAATAGGTGTTTTTGTGTCATTGGATGAACAATTAGGTCATTTTCGTCCTCCCTAGGCTAATTCTTGTCCAATTAGGGTTTTTAACCAATCTTGTGTATCCAAAAGGTGTTTTGTGTCATTGGATGAACATTTAGGTCAATTTCGTCCTCCCTAATCTTAATCTTGTCCAATTGTGGTTTCTAACCAATCTTGTGCATCCAACAGGTGTTTTTGTGTCCTTGGATGAACATTTAGGTCATTTTCTTCCTCCCTAGGCTAATTCTTGTCCAATTAGGATTTCTAACCAATCTTGTGCATCCAATAGGTGTGTTTGTGTCATTGCATGAACCATTAGGTCATTTTCGTCCTCCCTAGGCTTATTCTTGTCCAATTAGGGTTTTTAACCAATCTTGTGCATCCAATAGGTGTTTTTGTGTCATTGGATGAACATTTAGGTCCTTCTCGTCCTCCCTACACTTAATCTTGTCCAATTAGGGTTTCTAACCAGTCTTGTGCATCCAATAGGTGATTTTGTGTCATTGGATGAATAATTAGGTCATTTTCGTGCTCCCTAGGCTAATACTTCTCCAATTAGGATTTTTAACCAATCTTGTGCATTTAATAGGTGTTTTTGTGTCATTGGATGAACATTTAGGTCCTTCTCGTCCTCCCTACACTTAATCTTGTCCAATTAGCATTTCTAACCAATCTTGTGCATCCAATAGGTGTTTTTGTGTCATTGGATGACCATTTAGGTCATTTTCGTCCTCCTTAGGCTAATTCTTGTCCAATTAGGGTTATTAACCAATCTTGTGCATCCATTAGGTGTTTTGTGTCATTGGATGAACAATTTGGTCATTTTCGTCCTCCCTAAACTTAATCTTGTCCAATTAGGGTTTCTAACCAATCTTGTGCATCCGATAGGTGTGTTTTTGTCATTGGATGAACAATTAGGTCATTTTCGTCCTCCCAAGTCTTATTCTTGTCCATTTAGGGTTTCTAACCAAACTTGTGCATCCAATAGGTGTTTTTGTGTTATTGGATGAACAATTAGGTCAATTTCGTCCTCCCTAGGCTAATTCTTGTCCAATTAGGGTTTTTGACCAATCTTGTGCATCCAAAAGGTGTTTTGTATCATTGTATGAACATTTAGGTCAATTTCGTCCAACCTAATCTTAATCTTGTCCAATTGGGGTTTCTAACCAATCTTGTGCGTCCAATAGGTGTTTTTGTGTCATTGGATGAACATTTAGGTTATTTTCGTCCTCCCTAGGCTAATACTTGTCCAATTAGGGTTTCTAACCCATGTTGTGCATCCAATAGGTGTGTTTGTGTCATTGGATGAACAATTTGGTCATTTTCGTTCTCCCTAAACTTATTCTTGTCCAATTAGGGTTTTTAACCAATCTTGTGCATCCAATAGGTGTTTTTGTGTCATTGGATGAACATTTAGGTTATTTTCGTCCTCCCTAGGCTAATTCTTGTCCAATTAGGGTTTCTAACCAATGTTGTGCATCCAATAGGTGTGTTTGTGTCATTGGATGAACATTTAGGTCCTTTTCGTCCTCCCTACAATTAATCTTGTCCAATTAGGGTTTCTAACCAATCTTGTGCTTCCAATAGGTGTTTTTGTGTCATTGGATGAACAATTAGGTCATTTTCGTGCTCCCTAGGCTTATTCTTGTCCAATTAGAGTTTCTAACCAATCTTGTGTATCCAATAGGTGTTTTTGTGTCATTGGATGAACAATTAGGTCATTTTCGTCCTCCCTAGGCTAATTCTTGTCCAATTAGGGTTTTTAACCAATCTTGTGTATCCAAAAGGTGTTTTGTGTCATTGGATGAACATTTAGGTCAATTTCGTCCTCCCTAATCTTAATCTTGTCCAATTGTGGTTTCTAACCAATCTTGTGCATCCAACAGGTGTTTTTGTGTCCTTGGATGAACATTTAGGTCATTTTCTTCCTCCCTAGGCTAATTCTTGTCCAATTAGGGTTTCTAACCAATCTTGTGCATCCAATAGGTGTGTTTGTGTCATTGCATGAACCATTAGGTCATATTCGTCTTCCCTAGGCTTATTCTTGTCCAATTAGGGTTTTTAACCAATCTTGTGCATCCAATAGGTGTTTTTGTGTCATTGGATGAACATTTAGGTCCTTCTCGTCCTCCCTACACTTAATCTTGTCCAATTTGGGTTTCTAACCAGTCTTGTGCATCGAATAGGTGTTTTTATGTCATTGGATGAACAATTAGATCATTTTCGTGCTCCTTAGGCTAATACTTGTCCAGTTAGGATTTTTAACCAATCTTGTGCATCCAATAGGTGTTTTTGTGTCATTGGATGAACATTTAGGTCCTTCTCGTCCTCCCTATACTTAATCTTGTCCAATTAGGGTTTCTAACCAGTCTTGTGCATCCAATAGGTGATTTTGTGTCATTGGATGAATAATTAGGTCATTTTCGTGCTCCCTAGGCTAATACTTCTCCAATTAGGATTTTTAACCAATCTTGTGCATTTAATAGGTGTTTTTGTGTCATTGGATGAACATTTAGGTCCTTCTCGTCCTCCCTACACTTAATCTTGTCCAATTAGCATTTCTAACCAATCTTGTGCATCCAATAGGTGTTTTTGTGTCATTGGATGACCATTTAGGTCATTTTCGTCCTCCCTAGGCTAATTCTTGTCCAATTAGGGTTATTAACCAATCTTGTGCATCCATTAGGTGTTTTGTGTCATTGGATGAACAATTTGGTCATTTTCGTCCTCCCTAAACTTAATCTTGTCCAATTAGGGTTTCTAACCAATCTTGTGCATCCGATAGGTGTGTTTCTGTCATTGGATGAACAATTAGGTCATTTTCGTCCTCCCAAGTCTTATTCTTGTCCATTTAGGGTTTCTAACCAAACTTGTGCATCCAATAGGTGTTTTTGTGTTATTGGATGAACAATTAGGTCAATTTCGTCCTCCCTAGGCTAATTCTTGTCCAATTAGGGTTTTTGACCAATCTTGTGCATCCAAAAGGTGTTTTGTATCATTGTATGAACATTTAGGTCAATTTCGTCCAACCTAATCTTAATCTTGTCCAATTGGGGTTTCTAACCAATCTTGTGCGTCCAATAGGTGTTTTTGTGTCATTGGATGAACATTTAGGTTATTTTCGTCCTCCCTAGGCTAATACTTGTCCAATTAGGGTTTCTAACCCATGTTGTGCATCCAATAGGTGTGTTTGTGTCATTGGATGAACAATTTGGTCATTTTCGTTCTCCCTAAACTTATTCTTGTCCAATTAGGGTTTTTAACCAATCTTGTGCATCCAATAGGTGTTTTTGTGTCATTGGATGAACATTTAGGTTATTTTCGTCCTCCCTAGGCTATTTCTTGTCCAATTAGGGTTTCTAACCAATGATGTGCATCCAATAGGTGTGTTTGTGTCATTGGATGAACATTTAGGTCCTTTTCGTCCTCCCTACAATTAATCTTGTCCAATTAGGGTTTCTAACCAATCTTGTGCTTCCAATAGGTGTTTTTGTGTCATTGGATGAACAATTAGGTCATTTTCGTGCTCCCTAGGCTTATTCTTGTCCAATTAGAGTTTCTAACCAATCTTGTGTATCCAATAGGTGTTTTTGTGTCATTGGATGAACAATTAGGTCATTTTCGTCCTCCCTAGGCTAATTCTTGTCCAATTAGGGTTTTTAACCAATCTTGTGTATCCAAAAGGTGTTTTGTGTCATTGGATGAACATTTAGGTCAATTTCGTCCTCCCTAATCTTAATCTTGTCCAATTGTGGTTTCTAACCAATCTTGTGCATCCAACAGGTGTTTTTGTGTCCTTGGATGAACATTTAGGTCATTTTCTTCCTCCCTAGGCTAATTCTTGTCCAATTAGGGTTTCTAACCAATCTTGTGCATCCAATAGGTGTGTTTGTGTCATTGCATGAACCATTAGGTCATTTTCGTCCTCCCTAGGCTTATTCTTGTCCAATTAGGGTTTTTAACCAATCTTGTGCATCCAATAGGTGTTTTTGTGTCATTGGATGAACAATTAGGTCATTTTCGTGCTCCCTAGGCTAATACTTGGCCAATTAGGATTTTTAACCAATCTTGTGCATCCAATAGGTGTTTTGTGTCATTGGATGAACAATTTGGTCATTTTCGTCCTCCCTAAACTTAATCTTGTCCAATTAGGGTTTCTAACCAATCTTGTGCATCCGATAGGTGTGTTTCTGTCATTGGATGAACAATTAGGTCATTTTCGTCCTCCCAAGTCTTATTCTTGTCCAATTAGGGTTTCTAACCAAACTTTTGCATCCAATAGGTGTTTTTGTGTTATTGGATGAACAATTAGGTCATTTTCGTCCTCCCTAAGCTAATTCTTGTCCAATTAGGGTTTTTGACCAATCTTGTGCATCCAAAAGGTGTTTTGTATCATTGTATGAACATTTAGGTCAATTTCGTCCAACCTAATCTTAATCTTGTCCAATTGGGGTTTCTAACCAATCTTGTGCATCCAATAGGTGTTTTTGTGTCCTTGGATGAACATTTAGGTCATTTTCGTCCTCCCTAGGCTAATTCTTGTCCAATTAGGGTTTGTAACCAATCTTGTGCATCCAATAGGTGTGTTTGTGTCATTGCATGAACAATTAGGTCATTTTCGTCCTCCCTAGGCTTATTCTTGTCCAATTAGGGTTTTTAACGAATCTTGTGCATCCAATAGGTGTTTTGTGTCATTGGATATACAATTTGGTCATTTTCGTCCTCCCCAAACTTAATCTTGTACAATTAGGGTTTCTAACCAATCTTGTGCATCCAATAGGTGTGTTTGTGTCATTGGATGAACAATTAGGTCATTTTCGTCCTCCCAAGTCTTATTCTTGTCCAATTAGGGTTTCTAACCAATCTTGTGCATCCAATAGGTGTTTTTGTGTTATTGGATGAACAATTAGGTCATTTTCGTCCTCCCTAGGCTTATTCTTGTCCAATTAGGGTTTGTAACCAATCTTGTGCATCCAATAGGTGTGTTTGTGTCATTGCATGAACAATTAGGTCATTTTCGTCCTCCCTAGGCTTATTCTTGTCCAATTAGGGTTTTTAACCAATCTTGTGCATCCAATAGGTGTTTTGTGTCATTGGATATTCAATTTTGTCATCTACGTCCTCCCTAAACTTAATCTTGTCCAATTAGGGTTTCTAACCAATCTTCTGCATCCAATAGGTGTGTTTCTGTCATTGGATGAACAATTAGGTCATTTTCGTCCTCCCAAGTCTTATTCTTGTCCAATTAGGGTTTTTAACCAATCTTATGCATCCAATAGGTGTTTTTATGTCATTGGATGAACATTTAGGTCCTTTTCGTCCTCCCTACAATTAATCTTGTCCAATTAGGGTTTCTAACCAATCTTGTGCTTCCAATAGGTGTTTTTGTGTCATTGGATGAACAATTAGGTCATTTTCGTCCTCCCTAGGCTTATTCTTGTCCAATTAGGGTTTTTAACCAATCTTGTGCATCCAATAGGTGTTTTGTGTCATTGGATATACAATTTGGTCATTTTCGTCCTCCCTAAACTTAATCTTGTCCAATTAGGGTTTCTAACCAATCTTGTGCATCCAATAGGTGTGTTTGTGTCATTGGATGAACAATTAGGTCATTTTCGTCCTCCCTAGGCTTATTCTTGTCCAATTAGGGTTTTTAACCAATCTTGTGCATCCAATAGGTGTTTTGTGTCATTGGATGAATATTTAGGTCATTTTCGTCCTCCCTACACTTAATCTTGTCCAATTAGGGTTTTTAACCAATCTTGTGCATCCAATAGGTGTTTTGTGTCATTGGATGAACATTTAGGTCATTTTCGTCCCTCCTACACTTAATCTTGTCCAATTTGGGTTTTTAACCAATCTTGTGCATCCAATAGGTGTTTTGTGTCATTGGATGAACAATTAGGTCATTTTCGTCCTCCCTACACTTAATCTTGTCCAATTAGGGTTTTTAACCAATCTTGTGCATCCAATAGGTGTTTTGTGTCATTGGATGAACAATTAGGTCATTTTCGTCCTCCCTAGGCTAATTCTTGTCCAATTAGGGTTTTTAACCAATCTTGTGCATCCAATAGGTGTTTTTGTGTCATTGGATGAACATTTAGGTCCTTCTCGTCCTCCCTACACTTAATCTTGTCCAATTAGGGTTTCTAACCAGTCTTGTGCATCCAATAGGTGATTTTGTGTCATTGGATGAATAATTAGGTCATTTTCGTGCTCCCTAGGCTAATACTTCTCCAATTAGGATTTTTAACCAATCTTGTGCATTTAATAGGTGTTTTTGTGTCATTGGATGAACATTTAGGTCCTTCTCGTCCTCCCTACACTTAATCTTGTCCAATTAGCGTTTCTAACCAATCTTGTGCATCCAATAGGTGTTTTTGTGTCATTGGATGACCATTTAGGTCATTTTCGTCCTCCCTAGGCTAATTCTTGTCCAATTAGGGTTTTTAACCAATCTTGTGCATCCATTAGGTGTTTTGTGTCATTGGATGAACAATTTGGTCATTTTCGTCCTCCCTAAACTTAATCTTGTCCAATTAGGGTTTCTAACCAGTCTTGTGCATCCAATAGGTGATTTTGTGTCATTGGATGAATAATTAGGTCATTTTCGTGCTCCCTAGGCTAATACTTCTCCAATTAGGATTTTTAACCAATCTTGTGCATTTAATAGGTGTTTTTGTGTCATTGGATGAACATTTAGGTCCTTCTCGTCCTCCCTACACTTAATCTTGTCCAATTAGCATTTCTAACCAATCTTGTGCATCCAATAGGTGTTTTTGTGTCATTGGATGACCATTTAGGTCATTTTCGTCCTCCTTAGGCTAATTCTTGTCCAATTAGGGTTATTAACCAATCTTGTGCATCCATTAGGTGTTTTGTGTCATTGGATGAACAATTTGGTCATTTTCGTCCTCCCTAAACTTAATCTTGTCCAATTAGGGTTTCTAACCAATCTTGTGCATCCGATAGGTGTGTTTTTGTCATTGGATGAACAATTAGGTCATTTTCGTCCTCCCAAGTCTTATTCTTGTCCATTTAGGGTTTCTAACCAAACTTGTGCATCCAATAGGTGTTTTTGTGTTATTGGATGAACAATTAGGTCAATTTCGTCCTCCCTAGGCTAATTCTTGTCCAATTAGGGTTTTTGACCAATCTTGTGCATCCAAAAGGTGTTTTGTATCATTGTATGAACATTTAGGTCAATTTCGTCCAACCTAATCTTAATCTTGTCCAATTGGGGTTTCTAACCAATCTTGTGCGTCCAATAGGTGTTTTTGTGTCATTGGATGAACATTTAGGTTATTTTCGTCCTCCCTAGGCTAATACTTGTCCAATTAGGGTTTCTAACCCATGTTGTGCATCCAATAGGTGTGTTTGTGTCATTGGATGAACAATTTGGTCATTTTCGTTCTCCCTAAACTTATTCTTGTCCAATTAGGGTTTTTAACCAATCTTGTGCATCCAATAGGTGTTTTTGTGTCATTGGATGAACATTTAGGTTATTTTCGTCCTCCCTAGGCTAATTCTTGTCCAATTAGGGTTTCTAACCAATGATGTGCATCCAATAGGTGTGTTTGTGTCATTGGATGAACATTTAGGTCCTTTTCGTCCTCCCTACAATTAATCTTGTCCAATTAGGGTTTCTAACCAATCTTGTGCTTGCAATAGGTGTTTTTGTGTCATTGGATGAACAATTAGGTCATTTTCGTGCTCCCTAGGCTTATTCTTGTCCAATTAGAGTTTCTAACCAATCTTGTGTATCCAATAGGTGTTTTTGTGTCATTGGATGAACAATTAGGTCATTTTCGTCCTCCCTAGGCTAATTCTTGTCCAATTAGGGTTTTTAACCAATCTTGTGTATCCAAAAGGTGTTTTGTGTCATTGGATGAACATTTAGGTCAATTTCGTCCTCCCTAATCTTAATCTTGTCCAATTGTGGTTTCTAACCAATCTTGTGCATCCAACAGGTGTTTTTGTGTCCTTGGATGAACATTTAGGTCATTTTCTTCCTCCCTAGGCTAATTCTTGTCCAATTAGGATTTCTAACCAATCTTGTGCATCCAATAGGTGTGTTTGTGTCATTGCATGAACCATTAGGTCATTTTCGTCCTCCCTAGGCTTATTCTTGTCCAATTAGGGTTTTTAACCAATCTTGTGCATCCAATAGGTGTTTTTGTGTCATTGGATGAACATTTAGGTCCTTCTCGTCCTCCCTACACTTAATCTTGTCCAATTCGGGTTTCTAACCAGTCTTGTGCATCGAATAGGTGTTTTTATGTCATTGGATGAACAATTAGATCATTTTCGTGCTCCTTAGGCTAATACTTGTCCAGTTAGGATTTTTAACCAATCTTGTGCATCCAATAGGTGTTTTTGTGTCATTGGATGAACATTTAAGTCCTTCTCGTCCTCCCTATACTTAATCTTGTCCAATTAGGGTTTCTAACCAGTCTTGTGCATCCAATAGGTGATTTTGTGTCATTGGATGAATAATTAGGTCATTTTCGTGCTCCCTAGGCTAATACTTCTCCAATTAGGATTTTTAACCAATCTTGTGCATTTAATAGGTGTTTTTGTGTCATTGGATGAACATTTAGGTCCTTCTCGTCCTCCCTACACTTAATCTTGTCCAATTAGCATTTCTAACCAATCTTGTGCATCCAATAGGTGTTTTTGTGTCATTGGATGACCATTTAGGTCATTTTCGTCCTCCCTAGGCTAATTCTTGTCCAATTAGGGTTTTTAACCAATCTTGTGCATCCATTAGGTGTTTTGTGTCATTGGATGAACAATTTGGTCATTTTCGTCCTCCCTAAACTTAATCTTGTCCAATTAGGGTTTCTAACCAATCTTGTGCATCCGATAGGTGTGTTTCTGTAATTGGATGAACAATTAGGTCATTTTCGTCCTCCCAAGTCTTATTCTTGTCCATTTAGGGTTTCTAACCAAACTTGTGCATCCAATAGGTGTTTTTGTGTTATTGGATGAACAATTAGGTCAATTTCGTCCTCCCTAGGCTAATTCTTGTCCAATTAGGGTTTTTGACCAATCTTGTGCATCCAAAAGGTGTTTTGTATCATTGTATGAACATTTAGGTCAATTTCGTCCAACCTAATCTTAATCTTGTCCAATTGGGGTTTCTAACCAATCTTGTGCGTCCAATAGGTGTTTTTGTGTCATTGGATGAACATTTAGGTTATTTTCGTCCTCCCTAGGCTAATACTTGTCCAATTAGGGTTTCTAACCCATGTTGTGCATCCAATAGGTGTGTTTGTGTCATTGGATGAACAATTTGGTCATTTTCGTCCTCCCTAAACTTATTCTTGTCCAATTAGGGTTTTTAACCAATCTTGTGCATCCAATAGGTGTTTTTGTGTCATTGGATGAACATTTAGGTTATTTTCGTCCTCCCTAGGCTAATTCTTGTCCAATTAGGGTTTCTAACCAATGATGTGCATCCAATAGGTGTGTTTGTGTCATTGGATGAACATTTAGGTCCTTTTCGTCCTCCCTACAATTAATCTTGTCCAATTAGGGTTTCTAACCAATCTTGTGCATCCAATAGGTGTTTTTGTGTCATTGGATGAACAATTAGGTCATTTTCGTCCTCCCTAGGCTTATTCTTGTCCAATTAGGGTTTCTAACCAATCTTGTTTATCCAATAGGTTTATTTGTGTCATTGGATGAACAATTAGGTCATTTTCGTCCTCCCTAGGCTAATTCTTGTCCAATTAGGGTTTTTAACCAATCTTGTGCATCCAAAAGGTGTTTTGTGTCATTGGATGAACATTTAGGTCAATTTCGTCCTCCCTAATCTTAATCTTGTCCAATTGGGGTTTCTAACCAATCTTGTGCATCCAATAGGTGTTTTTGTGTCCTTGGATGAACATTTAGGTCATTTTCGTCCTCCCTAGGCTAATTCTTGTCCAATTAGCGTTTCTAACCAATCTTGTGCATCCAATAGGTGTGTTTGTGTCATTGCATGAACCATTAGGTCATTTTCGTCCTCCCTAGGCTTATTCTTGTCCAATTAGGGTTTTTAACCAATCTTGTGCATCCAATAGGTGTTTTTGTGTCATTGGATGAACATTTAGGTCCTTCTCGTCCTCCCTACACTTAATCTTGTCCAATTCGGGTTTCTAACCAGTCTTGTGGATCGAATAGGTGTTTTGATGTCATTGGATGAACAATTAGATCATTTTCGTGCTCCTTAGGCTAATACTTGTCCAGTTAGGATTTTTAACCAATCTTGTGCATCCAATAGGTGTTTTTGTGTCATTGGATGAACATTTAGGTCCTTCTCGTCCTCCCTATACTTAATCTTGTCCAATTAGGGTTTCTAACCAGTCTTGTGCATCCAATAGGTGATTTTGTGTCATTGGATGAATAATTAGGTCATTTTCGTGCTCCCTAGGCTAATACTTCTCCAATTAGGATTTTTAACCAATCTTGTGCATCCAATAGGTGTTTTTGTGTCATTGGATGAACATTTAGGTCCTTCTCGTCCTCCCTACACTTAATCTTGTCCAATTCGGGTTTCTAACCAGTCTTGTGCATCGAATAGGTGTTTTTATGTCATTGGATGAACAATTAGATCATTTTCGTGCTCCTTAGGCTAATACTTGTCCAGTTAGGATTTTTAACCAATCTTGTGCATCCAATAGGTGTTTTTGTGTCATTGGATGAACATTTAGGTCCTTCTCGTCCTCCCTATACTTAATCTTGTCCAATTAGGGTTTCTAACCAGTCTTGTGCATCCAATAGGTGATTTTGTGTCATTGGATGAATAATTAGGTCATTTTCGTGCTCCCTAGGCTAATACTTCTCCAATTAGGATTTTTAACCAATCTTGTGCATTTAATAGGTGTTTTTGTGTCGTTGGATGAACATTTAGGTCCTTCTCGTCCTCCCTACACTTAATCTTGTCCAATTAGCATTTCTAACCAATCTTGTGCATCCAATAGGTGTTTTTGTGTCATTGGATGACCATTTAGGTCATTTTCGTCCTCCCTAGGCTAATTCTTGTCCAATTAGGGTTTTTAACCAATCTTGTGCATCCATTAGGTGTTTTGTGTCATTGGATGAACAATTTGGTCATTTTCGTCCTCCCTAAACTTAATCTTGTCCAATTAGGGTTTCTAACCAATCTTGTGCATCCGATAGGTGTGTTTCTGTCATTGGATGAACAATTAGGTCATTTTCGTCCTCCCAAGTCTTATTCTTGTCCAATTAGGGTTTCTAACCAAACTTGTGCATCCAATAGGTGTTTTTGTGTTATTGGATGAACAATTAGGTCAATTTCGTCATCCCTAGGCTAATTCTTGTCCAATTAGGGTTTTTGACCAATCTTGTGCATCCAAAAGGTGTTTTGTATCATTGTATGAACATTTAGGTTAATTTCGTCCAACCTATTCTTAATCTTGTCCAATTGGGGTTTCTAACCAATCTTGTGCATCAAATAGCTGTTTTTGTGTCCTTGGATGAGCATTTAGGTCATTTTCGTCCTCCCTAGGCTAATTCTTGTCCAATTAGGGTTTGTAACCAATCTTGTGCATCCAATAGGTGTGTTTGTGTCATTGCATGAACAATTAGGTCATTTTCGTCCTCCCTAGGCTTATTCTTGTCCAATTAGGGTTTTTAACCAATCTTGTGCATCCAATAGGTGTTTTGTGTCATTGGATATTCAATTTTGTCATCTACGTCCTCCCTAAACTTAATCTTGTCCAATTAGGGTTTCTAACCAATCTTCTGCATCCAATAGGTGTGTTTCTGTCATTGGATGAACAATTAGGTCATTTTCGTCCTCCCAAGTCTTATTCTTGTCCAATTAGGGTTTTTAACCAATCTTATGCATCCAATAGGTGTTTTTATGTCATTGGATGAACATTTAGGTCCTTTTCGTCCTCCCTACAATTAATCTTGTCCAATTAGGGTTTCTAACCAATCTTGTGCTTCCAATAGGTGTTTTTGTGTCATTGGATGAACAATTAGGTCATTTTCGTCCTCCCTAGGCTAATTCTTGTCCAATTAGGGTTTTTAACCAATCTTGTGTATCCAAAAGGTGTTTTGTGTCATTGGATGAACATTTAGGTCAATTTCGTCCTCCCGAATCTTAATCTTGTCCAATTGTGGTTTCTAACCAATCTTGTGCATCCAACAGGTGTTTTTGTGTCCTTGGATGAACAATTAGGTCATTTTCGTCCTCCCTAGGCTTATTCTTGTCCAATTAGGGTTTTTAACCAATCTTGTGCATCCAATAGGTGTTTTTGTGTCATTGGATGAACATTTAGGTCCTTCTCGTCCTCCCTACACTTAATCTTGTCCAATTCGGGTTTCTAACCAGTCTTGTGGATCGAATAGGTGTTTTTATGTCATTGGATGAACAATTAGATCATTTTCGTGCTCCTTAGGCTAATACTTGTCCAGTTAGGATTTTTAACCAATCTTGTGCATCCAATAGGTGTTTTTGTGTCATTGGATGACCATTTAGGTCATTTTCGTCCTCCCTAGGCTAATTCTTGTCCAATTAGGGTTTTGAACCAATCTTGTGCATCGAATAGGTGTTTGGTATCATTAGATGAACAATTTGGTCATTTTCGTCCTCCCTAAACTTAATCTTGTCCAATTAGGGTTTCTAACCAATCTTGTGCATCCGATAGGTGTGTTTCTGTCATTGGATGAACAATTAGGTCATTTTCGTCCTCCCAAGTCTTATTCTTGTCCAATTAGGGTTTCTAACCAAACTTGTGCATCCAATAGGTGTTTTTGTGTTATTGGATGAACAATTAGGTCAATTTCGTCATCCCTAGGCTAATTCTTGTCCAATTAGGGTTTTTGACCAATCTTGTGCATCCAAAAGGTGTTTTGTATCATTGTATGAACATTTAGGTTAATTTCGTCCAACCTATTCTTAATCTTGTCCAATTGGGGTTTCTAACCAATCTTGTGCATCAAATAGGTGTTTTTGTGTCCTTGGATGAGCATTTAGGTCATTTTCGTCCTCCCTAGGCTAATACTTGTCCAATTAGGGTTTCTAACCCATGTTGTGCATCCAATAGGTGTGTTTGTGTCATTGGATGAACAATTTGGTCATTTTCGTTCTCCCTAAACTTATTCTTGTCCAATTAGGGTTTTTAACCAATCTTGTGCATCCAATAGGTGTTTTTGTGTCATTGGATGAACATTTAGGTTATTTTCGTCCTCCCTAGGCTAATTCTTGTCCAATTAGGGTTTCTAACCAATGATGTGCATCCAATAGGTGTGTTTGTGTCATTGGATGAACATTTAGGTCCTTTTCGTCCTCCCTACAATTAATCTTGTCCAATTAGGGTTTCTAACCAATCTTGTGCATCCAATAGGTGTTTTTGTGTCATTGGATGAACAATTAGGTCATTTTCGTCCTGCCTAGGCTTATTCTTGTCCAATTAGGGTTTTTAACCAATAGGTGTTTTTGTGTCATTTTCGTGCTCCCTAGGCTAATACTTCTCCAATTAGGATTTTTAACCAATCTTGTGCATTTAATAGGTGTTTTTGTGTCATTGGATGAACATTTAGGTCCTTCTCGTCCTCCCTACACTTAATCTTGTCCAATTAGT
>JBBPBS010000737.1:102882-121276 GCA_037974835.1 Cicer judaicum | reverse complement strand
TTGTGCATCCAATAGGTGTTTTTGTGTCATTGGATGAACATTTAGGTCCTTCTCGTCCTCCCTACACTTAATCTTGTCAAATTAAGGTTTCTAACCAATCTTGTGCATCCAATAGGTGTTTTTGTGTCATTGGATGAACAATTAGGTCATTTTCGTCCTCCCTTGGCTAATTCTTGTCCAATTAAGGTTTTTAACCAATCTAGTGCATCCAATAGGTGTTTTGTGTCATTGGATATACAATTAGGTCATTTTCTTCCTCCCTAAACTTAATCTTGTCCAATTAGGGTTTCTAACCTATCTTGTGCATCCAATAGGTGTGTTTGTGTCATTGGATGAACAATTAGGTCATTTTCGTCCTCCCTAGGCCTATTCTTGTCATATTAGGGTTTCTAACCAATCTTGTGCATCCAATAGGTGTTTTTGTGTCATTGGATGAACATTTAAGTCCTTCTCGTCCTCCCTACACTTAATCTTGTCCAATTAGGGTTTCTAACTAGTCTTGTCCATCCAATAAGTGTTTTTGTGTCATTGGATGAATAATTAGGTCATTTTCGTCCTCCCTAGGCTAATTCTTGTCCAATTAGGGTTTCTAACCAATCTTGTGTATCCAATAGGTGTTTTTGTGTCATTGGATGAACAATTAGGTCATTTTCGTCCTCCCTAGGCTTATTCTTGTCCAATTAGGGTTTTTAACCAATCTTGTGCATCCTATAGGTGTTTTTTTGTCATTGGATGAACATTTAGGTCCTTCTCGTCCTCCCTACACTTAATCTTGTCCAATTAGGGTTTCTAACCAGTCTTGTGCATCCAATAGGTGTTTTTGTGTCATTGGATGAACAATTAGGTCATTTTCGTCCTCCCTAAGCTAATTCTTGTCCAATTACTGTTTTTAACCAATCTTGTGCATCCAATAGGTGTTTTTGTGTCATTGGATGAACATTTAGGTCCTTTTCATCCTCCCTACAATTAATCTTGTCCAATTAGGGTTTCTAACCAATCTTGTGCATCCAATAGGTGTTTTTGTGTCATTGGATTAACAATTAGGTCATTTTCGTCCTCCCTATGCTTATTCTTGTTCAATTAGGGTTTCTAACCAATCTTGTGTATCCATTAGGTGTTTTTGTGTCATTGGATGAACAATTAGGTCATTTTCGTCCTCCCTAGGCTTATTCTTGTCCAATTAGGGTTTCTAACCAATCTTGTGCATCCAATAGGTGTTTTTGTGTAAATTGATGAACAATTAGGTCATTTTCGTCCTTCGTAGGCTAATTCTTGTCCAATTAGGGTTTTTAACCAATCTTGTGCATCCAATAGGTGTTTTTGTGTCATTGGATGAACATTTAGGTCCTTCTCGTCCTCCCTACACTTAATCTTGTCAAATTAAGGTTTCTAACCAATCTTGTGCATCCAATAGGTGTTTTTGTGTCATTGGATGAACAATTAGGTCATTTTCGTCCTCCCTTGGCTAATTCTTGTCCAATTAAGGTTTTTAACCAATCTTGTGCATCCAATAGGTGTTTTGTGTCATTGGATATACAATTAGGTCATTTTCTTCCTCCCTAAACTTAATCTTGTCCAATTAGGGTTTCTAACCAATCTTGTGCATCCAATAGGTGTGTTTGTGTCATTGGATGAACAATTAGGTCATTTTCGTCCTCCCTAGGCTTATTCTTGTCATATTAGGGTTTCTAGCCAATCTTGTGCATCCAATAGGTGTTTTTGTGTCATTGGATGAACATTTAGGTCCTTCTCGTCCTCCCTACACTTAATCTTGTCCAATTAGGGTTTCTAACTAGTCTTGTCCATCCAATAAGTGTTTTTGTGTCATTGGATGAACAATTAGGTCATTTTCGTCCTCCCTAGGCTAATTCTTGTCCAATTAGGGTTTCTAACCAATCTTGTGTATCCAATAGGTGTTTTTGTGTCATTGGATGAACAATTAAGTCATTCTCGTCCTCCCTAGGCTTATTCTTGTCCAATTAGGGTTTTTAACCAATCTTGTGCATCCTATAGGTGTTTTTTTGTCATTGGATGAACATTTAGGTCCTTCTCGTCCTCCCTACACTTAATCTTGTCCAATTAGGGTTTCTAACCAGTCTTGTGCATCCAATAGGTGTTTTTGTGTCATTGGATGAACAATTAGGTCATTTTCGTCCTCTCTAAGCTAATTCTTGTCCAATTACCGTTTTTAACCAATCTTGTGCATCCAATAGGTGTTTTTGTGTCATTGGATGAACAATTAGGTCATTTTCGTCCTCCCTAAGCTAATTCTTGTCCAATTACCGTTTTTAACCAATCTTGTGCATCCAATAGGTGTTTTTGTGTCATTGGATGAACATTTAGGTCCTTTTCATCCTCCCTACAATTAATCTTGTCCAATTAGGGTTTCTAACCAATCTTGTGCATCCAATAGGTGTTTTTGTGTCATTGGATGAACATTTAGGTCCTTCTCGTCCTCCCTACACTTAATCTTGTCCAATTAGGGTTTCTAACTAGTCTTGTGCATCCAATAAGTGTTTTTGTGTCATTGGATGAACAATTAGGTCATTTTTGTCCTCCCTAGGCTAATTCTTGTCCAATTAGGCTTTCTAACCAATCTTGTGTATCCAATAGGTGTTTTTGTGTCATTGGATGAACAATTAGGTCATTTTCGTCCTCCATAGGCTAATTCTTGTCCAATTAGGGTTTTTAACCAATCTTGTGCATCCAAAAGGTGTTTTGTGTCATTGGATGAACATTTAGGTCAATTTCGTCCTCCCTAATCTTAATCTTGTCCAATTGGGGTTTCTAACCAATCTTGTGCATCCAATAGGTGTTTTTGTGTGCTTGGATGAACATTTAGGTCCTTCTCGTCCTCCCTACACTTAATCTTGTCCAATTAGGGTTTCTAACCAGTCATGTGCATCAAATAGGTGTTTTTGTGTCATTGGATGAACATTTAGGTCCTTCTCGTCCTCCATAGGCTAATTCTTGTCCAATTAGGGTTTTTAACCAATCTTTTGCATCCAAAAGGTGTTTTGTGTCATTGGATGAACATTTAGGTCAATTTCGTCCTCCCAAATCTTATTCTTGTTCAATTAGGGTTTTTAACCAATCTTGTGCATCCAATAGGTGTTTTTGTGTCATTGGATGAACATTTAGGTCCTTCTCGTCCTCCCTACACTTAATCTTGTCCAATTAGGGTTTCTAACCAGTGTTGTGCATCCAATAGGTGTTTTTGTGTCATTGGATCAACAATTAGGTCATTTTCTTGCTCCCTAGGCTAATACTTGTCCAATTAGGATTTTTAACCAATCTTGTGCATCCAATACGTGTTTTTGTGTCATTGGATGAACATTTAGATCCTTCTCGTCTTCCCTACACTTAATCTTGTCCAATTAGAGTTTCTAACCAATCTTGTGCATCCAATAGGTGTTTTTGTGTCATTGGATGAACAATTACGTCATTTTCGTCCTCCTTAAGCTAATTCTTGTCCAATTAGGGTTTTTAACCAATCTTGTGCATCCAATAGGTGATTTGTGTCATTGGTTGAACATTTAGCTCATTTTCGTCCTCCCTAGGCTTATTCTTGTCCAATTAGGGTTTTTAACCAATCTTGTGCATCCAATAGGTGTTTTGTGTCGTTGGATGAACATTTAGGTCATTTTCGTCCTCCCTAGGCTAATTCTTGTCCAATTAGGGTTTTTTTACCAATCTTGTGCATCCAATAGGTGTTTTGTGTCGTTGGATGAACATTTAGGTCAATTTCGTTCTCCCTAATCTTAATCTTGTCCAATTGGGGTTTCTAACCAATCTTGTGCATCCAATAGGTGTTTTTGTGTCCTTGGATGAACATTTAGGTCATTTTGGTCCTCCCTAGGCTAATTCTTGTCCAATTAGGGTTTCTAAGCAATCTTGTGCATCCAATAGGTGTGTTTGTGTCATTGCATGAACAATTAGGTCATTTTCGTCCTCCCTAGGCTTATTCTTGTCCAATTAGGGTTTTTAACCAATCTTGTGCATCCAATAGGTGTTTTTGTGTCATTGGATGAACATTTAGGTCCTTCTCGTCCTCCCTACACTTAATCTTGTACAATTAGGGTTTCTAACCAGTCTTGTGCATCCAATAGGTGTTTTTGTGTCATTAGATGAACAATTAGGTCATTTTCGTGCTCCCTAGGCTAATACTTGTCCAATTAGGATTTTTAACCAATCTTGTGCATCCCATACGTGTTTTTGTGTCATTGGATGAACATTTAGGTTCTTCTCGTCCTCCCTATACTTAATCTTGTCCAATTAGAGTTTCTAACCAATCTTGTGCATCCAATAGGTGTTTTTGTGTTATTGGATGAATATTTAGGTCATATTCGTACTCCCTACACTTAATCTTTTCCAATTAGGGTTTTTAACCAATCTTGTGCATCCAATAGGTGTTTTTGTGTCATTGGATGAACTTATTGGTCCTATTCGTCCTCCCAAAACTTAATCTTGTCCAATTAGGGTTTCTAACCAATCTTGTGCACCCAAATAGGTGTTTTTGTTTCATTGGATGAACAATTAGGTCATTTTCGTCCTCCCTAGGCTAATTGTGGTCCAATTAGGGTTTTTAACCAATCTAGTGCATACAATAGGTGATTTGTGTCATTGGATGAACATTTAGGTCATTTTCGTCCTCCCTAGGCTTATTCTTGTCCAATTAGGGTTTTTAACAAATCTTGTGCATCCAATAGGTGTTTTTGTGTCATTGGATGAACATTTAGGTCCTTTTCGTCCTCCCTACAATTAATCTTGTCCAATTAGGGTTTCTAACCAATCTTGTACATCCAATAGGTGTTTTTGTGTTATTGGATGAACATTTAGGTTATTTTCGTCCTCCCTAGGCTAATTCTTGTCGAATTAGAGTTTCTAACCAATCTTGTTCATCCAATAGGTGTGTTTGTGTCATTGGATGAACAATTAGGTCATTTTCGTCCTCCCTAGGCTTATTCTTGTCCAATTAGGGTTTTTAACCAATTTTGTGCATCCAATAGGTGTTTTTGTGTCATTGGATGAACATTTAGGTCCTTCTCGTCCTCCCTACACTTAATCTTGTCCAATTAGGGTTTCTAACCAGTCTTGTGCATCCAATAGGTGTTTTTGTGTCATTGGATGAACAATTAGGTCATTTTCGTCCACCCTAGGCTAATTCTTGTCTAATTAGGGTTTCTAACCAATCTTGTGTATCCAATAGGTGTTTTTGTGTCATTGGATGAACAATTAGGTCATTTTCGTCCTCCATAGGCTAATTCTTGTCCAATTAGGGTTTTTAACCAATCTTGTGCATCCAAAAGGTGTTTTGTGTCATTGGATGAACATTTAGGTCAATTTCGTCCTCCCTAATCTTAATCTTGTCCAATTGGGGTTTCTAACCAATCTTGTGCATCCAATAGGTGTTTTTGTGTGCTTGGATGAACATTTAGGTCATTTTGGTCCTCCCTAGGCTAATTCTCTTCCAATTAGGGTTTCTAACCAATCTTGTGCATCCAATAGGTATGTTTGTGTCATTGCATGAACAATTAGGTCATTTTCGTCCTCCGTAGGCTAATTCTTGTCCAATTAGGGTTTTTAACACATCTTGTGCATCCAATAGGTGTTTTTGTGTCATTGGATGAACATTTAGGTCCTTCTCGTCCTCCCTACACTTAATCTTGTCCAATTAGGGTTTCTAACCAGTCTTGTGCATCCAATAGGTGATTTGTGTCATTGGTTGAACATTTAGGTCATTTTCGTCCTCCCTAGGCTTATTCTTGTCCAATTAGGGTTTTTAACAAATCTTGTGCATCCAATAGGTGTTTTTGTGTCATTGGATGAACATTTAGATCCTTTTCGTCCTCCCAACAATTAATCTTGTCCAATTAGGGTTTCTAACCAATCTTGTGCATCCAATAGGTGTTTTTGTGTCATTGGATGAACAATTAGGTCATTTTCGTCCTCCCTAGGCTAATTGTTGTCCAATATTGGTTTTTAACAAATCTTGTGCATCCAATAGGTGTTTTTGTGTCATTGGATGAACATTTAGGTCCTTTTCGTCCTCCCTACAATTAATCTTGTCCAATTAGGGTTTCTAACCAATCTTGTGCATCCAATAGGTGTTTTTGTGTCGTTGGATGAACAATTAGGTCATTTTCGTCCTCCTTAGGCTAATTGTTGTCCAATTAGGGTTTTTAACCAATCTTGTGCATCCCTTAGGTGTTTTGTGTCATTGGATGAACATTTAGGTCATTTTCGTCCTCCCTAAACTTAATCTTGTCCAATTAGGGTTTCTAACCAATCTTGTGCATCCAATAGGTTTGTTTGTGTCATTGCATGAACAATTAGGTCATTTTCATCCTCCCTAGGCTAATTCTTGTCCAATTAGGGTTTTTAACAAATCTTGTGCATCCAATAGGTGTTTTGTGTCATTGGATGAACATTTAGGTCATTTTCGTCCTCCCTACTCTTAATCTTGTCCAATTACGGTTTTTAGCCAATTTTGTGTATCCAATAGGTGTGTTTGTGTCATTGGATGAATATTTAGGTCATATTCGTACTCCCTACACTTAATCTTTTCCAATTAGGGTTTTTAACCAATCTTGTGCATCCAAATAGGTGTTTTTGTTTCATTGGATGAACAATTAGGTCATTTTCGTCCTCACTAGGCTAATTGTTGCCCAGTTAGGGTTTTTAACCAATCTTGTGCATCCAAAAGGTGTCTTGTGTCATTGGATGAACATTTAGGTCAATTTCGTCCTCCATAGGCTAATGCTTGTCCAATTAGGGTTTTTAATCAATCTTGTGCATCCAAAAGGTGTTTTGTGTCATTGGATGAACATTTAGGTCAATTTCGTCCTCCCTAATCTTAATCTTGTCCAATTGGGGTTTCTAACCAATCATGTGCATCCAATAGGTGTTTTTGTGTCCTTGGATGAACATTTAGGTCATTTTCGTCCTCCCTAGGCTTATTCTTGTCCAATTAGGGTTTTTAACAAATCTTGTGCATCCAATAGGTGTTTTTCGGTCATTGGATGAACATTTAGGTCCTTTTCGTCCTCCCTACAATTAATCTTGTCCAATTAGGGTTTCTAACCAATCTTGTACATCCAATAGGTGTTTTTGTGTCATTGGATGAACAATTAGGTCATTTTTGTGCTCCCTAGGCTAATACTTGTCCAATTAGGATTTTTAACCAATCTTGTGCATCCAATACGTGTTTTTGTGTCATTGGATGAACATTTAGGTCATATTCGTACTCCCTACACTTAATCTTTTCCAATTAGGGTTTTTGACCAATCTTGTGCATCCAATAGGTGTTTTGTGTCATTGGATGAACAATTTGGTCATTTTCGTCCTCCCTAAACTTAGACTTGTCCAATTAGGGTTTCTAACTAGTCTTGTGCATCCAATAGGTGTTTTTGTGTCATTGGATGAACAATTAGGTCATTTTCGTGCTCCCTTGGCTAATACTTGTCCAATTAGGATTTTTAACCAATCTTGTGCATCCAATACGTGTTTTTGTGTCATTGGATGAACATTTAGGTCATATTCGTACTCCTTACAATTAATCTTTTCCAATTAGGGTTTTTAACCAATCTTGTGCATCCAATAGGTGTTTTGTGTCATTGGATGAACAATTTGGTCATTTTCGTCCTCCCTAAACTTAGACTTGTCCAATTAGGGTTTCTAACCAATCTTGTGCATCCAATAGGTTTTTTTGTGTCATTGGATGAACATTTTGGTCCTATTCGTCCTCCCTAGGCTTATTCTTTTCCAATTAGGGTTTCTAACCAATCTTGTGCATCCAATAGGTGTTTTGTGTCATTGGATGAACAATTAGGTCATTTTCGTCGTCCCTAAACTTAATCATGTCCAATTAGGGTTTCTAACCAATCTTGTGCATCCAAATAGGTGTTTTTGTTTCATTTGATGAACAATTAGGTCATTCTCGTCCTCCCTAGGCTAATTGTTGTCTAGTTAGGGTTTCTAACCAATCTTGTGCATCCAATAGGTGTTTTTGTGTCATTGGATGAACAATTAGGTCATTTTCGTCCTCCCTAGGCTTATTCTTGTCCAATTAGAGTTTCTAACCAATCTTGTGTATCCAATAGGTGTTTTTGTGTCATTGGATGAACAATTAGGTCATTTTCGTCCTCCCTAGGCTAATTCTTGTCCAATTAGGGTTTTTAACCAATCTTGTGTATCCAAAAGGTGTTTTGTGTCATTGGATGAACATTTAGGTCAATTTCGTCCTCCCTAATCTTAATCTTGTCCAATTGGGGTTTCTAACCAATCTTGTGCATCCAATAGGTGTTTTTGTGTCCTTGGATGAACATTTAGGTCATTTTCTTCCTCCCTAGGCTAATTCTTGTCCAATTAGGGTTTCTAACCAATCTTGTGCATCCAATAGGTGAGTTTGTGTCATTGCATGAACCATTAGGTCATTTTCGTCCTCCCTAGGCTTATTCTTGTCCAATTAGGGTTTTTAACCAATCTTGTGCATCCAATAGGTGTTTTTGTGTCATTGGATGAACATTTAGGTCCTTCTCGTCCCCCCTACACTTAATCTTGTCCAATTAGGGTTTCTAACCAGTCTTGTGCATCGAATAGGTGTTTTTATGTCATTGGATGAACAATTAGGTCATTTTCGTGCTCCCTAGGCTAATACTTGTCCAGTTAGGATTTTTAACCAATCTTGTGCATCCAATAGGTGTTTTTGTGTCATTGGATGAACATTTAGGTCCTTCTCGTCCTCCCTACACTTAATCTTGTCCAATTAGGGTTTCTAACCAGTCTTGTGCATCCAATAGGTGATTTTGTGTCATTGGATGAATAATTAGGTCATTTTCGTGCTCCCTAGGCTAATACTTCTCCAATTAGGATTTTTAACCAATCTTGTGCATCCAATTGGTGTTTTTGGGTCATTGGATGAACATTTAGGTCCTTCTCGTCCTCCCTACAATTAATCTTGTCCAATTAGGGTTTCTAACCAATCTTGTGCATCCAATAGGTGTTTTTGTGTCATTGGATGACCATTTAGGTCATTTTCTTCCTCCCTAGGCTAATTCTTGTCCAATTAGGGTTTTGAACCAATCTTGTGCATCCAATAGGTGTTTGGTATCATTGGATGAACAATTTGCTCATTTTCGTCCTCCCTAAACTTAATCTTGTCCAATTAGGGTTTCTAACCAATCTTTTGCATCCGATAGGTGTGTTTCTGTCATTGGATGAACAATTAGGTCATTTTCGTCCTCCCAAGTTTTATTCTTGTCCAATTAGGGTTTCTAACCAAACTTGTGCATCCAACAGGTGTTTTTGTGTCATTGGATGAACAATTAGGTCATTTTCGTCCTCCCTAGGCTAATTCTTGTCCAATTAGGGTTTTTGGCCAATCTTGTGCATCCAAAAGGTGTTTTGTATCATTGTATGAACATTTAGGTCAATTTCGTCCAACCTAATCTTAATCTTGTCCAATTGGGGTTTGTAACCAATCTTGTGCATCAAATAGGTGTTTTTGTGTCCTTGGATGAACATTTAGGTCATTTTCGTCCTCCCTAGGCTAATTCTTGTCCAATTAGGGTTTGTAACCAATCTTGTGCATCCAATAGGTGTGTTTGTGTCATTGCATGAACAATTAGGTCATTTTCGTCCTCCCTAGGCTTATTCTTGTCCAATTAGGGTTTTTAACCAATCTTGTGCATCCAATAGGTGTTTTGTGTCATTGATATACAATTTGGTCATTTTCGTTCTCCCTAAACTTAATCTTGTCCAATTAGGGTTTCTAACCAATCTTGTGCATCCAATAGGTGTGTTTGTGTCATTGGATGAACAATTAGGTCATTTTCGTCCTCCCAAGTCTTATTCTTGTCCAATTAGGGTTTCTAACCAATCTTGTGGATCCAATAGGTGTTTTTGTGTTATTGGATGAACAATTAGGTCATTTTCGTCCTCCCTAGGCTTATTCTTGTTCAATTAGGGTTTTTAACCAATCTTGTGCATCCAATAGGTGTTTTGTGTCATTGGATATACAATTTGGTCATTTACGTCCTCCCTAAACTTAATGTTGTCCAATTAGGGTTTCTAACCAATCTTGTGCATCCAATAGGTTTGTTTGTGTCATTGGATGAACAATTAGGTCATTATCGTCCTCCCAAGTCTATTCTTGTCCAATTAGGGTTTTTAACCAATCTTATGCATCCAATAGGTGTTTTTATGTCATTGGATGAACATTTACGTCCTTTTCGTCCTCCCTACAATTAATCTTGTCCAATTAGGGTTTCTAACCAATCTTGTGCATCCCATAGGTGTTTTTGTGTCATTGGATGAACAATTAGGTCATCTTCGTCCTCCCTAGGCTTATTCTTGTCCAATTAGAGTTTCTAACCAATCTTGTGTATCCAATAGGTGTTTTTGTGTCATTGGATGAACTACTAGGTCATTTTCGTCCTCCCTAGGCTAACTCTTGTCCAATTAGGGTTTTTAACCAATCTTGTGTATCCAAAAGGTGTTTTGTGTCATTGGATGAACATTTAGGTCAATTTCGTCCTCCCTAATCTTAATCTTGTCCAATTGGGGTTTCTAACCAATCTTGTGCATCCAATAGGTGTGTTTGTGTCAGTGCATGAACCATTAGGTCATTTTCGTCCTCCCTAGGTTTATTCTTGTCCAATTAGGGTTTTTAACCAATCTTGTGCATCCAATAGGTGTTTTTGTGTCATTGGATGAACAATTAGGTCATTTTCGTCCTCCCTAGGCTTATTCTTGTCCAATTAGAGTTTCTAACCAATCTTGTGTATCCAATAGGTGTTTTTGTGTCATTGGATGAACTATTAGGTCATTTTCGTCCTCCCTAGGCTAACTCTTGTCCAATTAGGGTTTTTAACCAATCTTGTGTATCCAAAAGGTGTTTTGTGTCATTGGATGAACATTTAGGTCAATTTCGTCCTCCCTAATCTTAATCTTGTCCAATTGGGGTTTCTAACCAATCTTGTGCGTCCAATAGGTGTGTTTGTGTCATTGCATGAACCATTAGGTCATTTTCGTCCTCCCTAGGCTTATTCTTGTCCAATTAGGGTTTTTAACCAATCTTGTGCATCCAATAGGTGTTTTTGTGTCATTGGATGAACAATTAGGTCATTTTCGTCCTCCCTAGGCTTATTCTTGTCCAATTAGAGTTTCTAACCAATCTTGTGTATCCAATAGGTGTTTTTGTGTCATTGGATGAACTATTAGGTCATTTTCGTCTTCCCTAGGCTAACTCTTGTCCAATTAGGGTTTTTAACCAATCTTGTGTATCTAAAAGGTGTTTTGTGTCATTGGATGAACATTTAGGTCAATTTCGTCCTCCCTAATCTTAATCTTGTCCAATTGGGGTTTCTAACCAATCTTGTGCATCCAATAGGTGTATTTGTGTCATTGCATGAACCATTAGGTCATTTTCGTCCTCCCTAGGCTTATTCTTGTCCAATTAGGGTTTTTAACCAATCTTGTGCATCCAATAGGTGTTTTTGTGTCATTGGATGAACAATTAGGTCATTTTCGTCCTCCCTAGGCTTATTCTTGTCCAATTAGAGTTTCTAACCAATCTTGTGTATCCAATAGGTGTTTTTGTGTCATTGGATGAACAATTAGGTCATTTTCGTCCTCCCTAGGCTAATTCTTGTCCAATTAGGGTTTTTAACCAATCTTGTGTATCCAAAAGGTGTTTTGTGTCATTGGATGAACATTTAGGTCAATTTCGTCCTCCCTAATCTTAATCTTGTCCAATTGTGGTTTCTAACCAATCTTGTGCATCCAACAAGTGTTTTTGTGTCCTTGGATGAACATTTAGGTCATTTTCTTCCTCCCTAGGCTAATTCTTGTCCAATTAGGGTCTCTAACCAATCTTGTGCATCCAATAGGTGTGTTTGTGTCATTGCATGAACCATTAGGTCATTTTCGTCCTCCCTAGGCTTATTCTTGTCCAATTAGGGTTTTTAACCAATCTTGTGCATCCAATAGGTGTTTTTGTGTCATTGGATGAACATTTAGGTCCTTCTCGTCCTCCCTACACTTAATCTTGTCCAATTCGGGTTTCTAACCAGTCTTGTGGATCGAATAGGTGTTTTGATGTCATTGGATGAACAATTAGATCATTTTCGTGCTCCTTAGGCTAATACTTGTCCAGTTAGGATTTTTAACCAATCTTGTGCATCCAATAGGTGTTTTTGTGTCATTGGATGAACATTTAGGTCCTTCTCGTCCTCCCTATACTTAATCTTGTCCAATTAGGGTTTCTAACCAGTCTTGTGCATCCAATAGGTGATTTTGTGTCATTGGATGAATAATTAGGTCATTTTCGTGCTCCCTAGGCTAATACTTCTCCAATTAGGATTTTTAACCAATCTTGTGCATTTAATAGGTGTTTTTGTGTCATTGGATGAACATTTAGGTCCTTCTCGTCCTCCCTACACTTAATCTTGTCCAATTAGCATTTCTAACCAATCTTGTGCATCCAATAGGTGTTTTTGTGTCATTGGATGACCATTTAGGTCATTTTCGTCCTCCCTAGGCTAATTCTTGTCCAATTAGGGTTTTTAACCAATCTTGTGCATCCATTAGGTGTTTTGTGTCATTGGATGAACAATTTGGTCATTTTCGTCCTCCCTAAACTTAATCTTGTCCAATTAGGGTTTCTAACCAATCTTGTGCATCCGATAGGTGTGTTTCTGTCATTGGATGAACAATTAGGTCATTTTCGTCCTCCCTAGGCTTATTCTTGTCCAATTAGGGTTTTTAACCAATCTTGTGCATCCAATAGGTGTTTTTGTGTCATTGGATGAACATTTAGGTCCTTCTCGTCCTCCCTACACTTAATCTTGTCCAATTAGGGTTTCTAACCAGTCTTGTGCATCGAATAAGTGTTTTTATGTCATTGGATGAACAATTAGGTCATTTTCGTGCTCCCTAGGCTAATACTTGGCCAATTAGGATTTTTAACCAATCTTGTGCATCCAATAGGTGTTTTGTGTCATTGGATGAACAATTTGGTCATTTTCGTCCTCCCTAAACTTAATCTTGTCCAATTAGGGTTTCTAACCAATCTTGTGCATCCGATAGGTGTGTTTGTGTCATTGGATGAACATTTAGGTCCTTTTCGTCCTCCCTACAATTAATCTTGTCCAATTAGGGTTTCTAACCAATCTTGTGCATCCAATAGGTGTTTTTGTGTCATTGGATGAACAATTAGGTCATTTTCGTCCTCCCTAGGCTTATTCTTGTCCAATTAGAGTTTCTAACCAATCTTGTGTATCCAATAGGTGTTTTTATGTCATTGGATGAACAATTAGGTCATTTTCGTGCTCCCTAGGCTAATACTTGTCCAATTAGGATTTTTAACCAATCTTGTGCATCCAATAGGTGTTTTTGTGTCATTGGATGAACATTTAGGTTATTTTCGTCCTCCCTAGGCTAATTCTTGTCCAATTAGGGTTTCTAACCAATGTTGTGCATCCAATAGGTGTGTTTGTGTCATTGGATGAACATTTAGGTCCTTTTCGTCCTCCCTACAATTAATCTTGTCCAATTAGGGTTTCTAACCAATCTTGTGCATCCAATAGGTGTTTTTGTGTCATTGGATGAACAATTAGGTCATTTTCGTCCTTCCTAGGCTTATTCTTGTCCAATTAGGGTTTCTAACCAATCTTGTGTATCCAATAGGTGTTTTTGTGTCATTGGATGAACAATTAGGTCATTTTCGTCCTCCCTAGGCTAATTCTTGTCCAATTAGGGTTTTTAACCAATCTTGTGCATCCAAAAGGTGTTTTGTGTCATTGGATGAACATTTTGGTCAATTTCGTCCTCCTTAATCTTAATCTTGTCCAATTGGGGTTTCTAACCAATCTTGTGCATCCAATAGGTGTTTTTGTGTCCTTGGATGGACATTTAGGTCTTTTTCGTCCTCCCTACGCTAATTCTTGTCCAATTAGGGTTTCTAACCAATCTTGTGCATCCAATAGGTGTGTTTGTGTCATTGCATGAACCATTAGGTCATTTTCGTCCTCCCTAGGCTTATTCTTGTCCAATTAGGATTTTTAACCAATCTTGTGCATCCAATAGGTGTTTTTGTGTCATTGGATGAACATTTAGGTCCTTCTCGTCCTCCCTACACTTAATCTTGTCCAATTAGGGTTTCTAACCAGTCTTGTGCATCCAATAGGTGTTTTTGTGTCATTGGATGAACAATTAGGTCATTTTCGTGCTCCCTAGGCTAATACTTGTCCAATTAGGATGTTTAACCAATCTTGTGCATCCAATAGGTGTTTTTGTGTCATTGATGAACAATTAGGTCATTTTCGTCCTGCCTAGGCTAATTCTTGTCCAATTAGGGTTTTTAACCAATCTTGTGCATCCAAAAGGTGTTTTTGTGTCATTGGATGAACATTTAGGTCAATTTCGTCCTCCCTAATTTTAATCTTGTCCAATTCGGGTTTCTAACCAATCTTGTGCATCCAATAGGTGTTTTTGTGTCCTTGGATGAACATTTAGGTCATTTTCGTCCTCCCTAGGCTAATTCTTGTCCAATTAGCGTTTCTAACCAATCTTGTGCATCCAATAGGTGTCTTTGTGTCATTGCATGAACCATTAGGTCATTTTCGTCCTCCCTAGGCTTATTCTTGTCCAATTAGGGTTTTTAACCAATCTTGTGCATCCAATAGGTGTTTTTGTGTCATTGGATGAACATTTAGGTCCTTCTCGTCCTCCCTACACTTAATCTTGTCCAATTCGGGTTTCTAACCAGTCTTGTGCATCGAATAGGTGTTTTTATGTCATTGGATGAACAATTAGGTCATTTTCGTGCTCCCTAGGGTAATACTTGTCCAGTTAGGATTTTTAACCAATCTTGTGCATCCAATAGGTGTTTTTGTGTCATTGGATGAACATTTAGGTCCTTCTCGTCCTCCCTACACTTAATCTTGTCCAATTAGGGTTTCTAACCAGTCTTGTGCATCCAATAGGTGATTTTGTGTCATTGGATGAACAATTAGGTCATTTTCGTGCTCCCTAGGCTAATACTTCTCCAATTAGGATTTTTAACCAATCTTGTGCATTTAATAGGTGTTTTTGTGTCATTGGATGAACATTTAGGTCCTTCTCGTCCTCCCTACACTTAATCTTGTCCAATTAGCGTTTCTAACCAATCTTGTGCATCCAATAGGTGTTTTTGTGTCATTGGATGACCATTTAGGTCATTTTCGTCCTCCCTAGGCTAATTCTTCTCCAATTAGGGTTTTTAACCAATCTTGTGCATCCATTAGGTGTTTTGTGTCATTGGATGAACAATTTGGTCATTTTCGTCCTCCCTAAACTTAATCTTGTCCAATTAGGGTTTCTAACCAATCTTGTGCATCCGATAGGTGTGTTTTTGTCATTGGATGAACAATTAGGTCATTTTCGTCCTCCCAAGTCTTATTCTTGTCCAATTAGGGTTTCTAACCAAACTTGTGCATCCAATAGGTGTTTTTGCGTTATTGGATGAACAATTAGGTCAATTTCGTCCTCCCTAGGCTAATTCTTGTCCAATTAGGGTTTTTGACCAATCTTGTGCATCCAAAAGGTGTTTTGTATCATTGTATGAACATTTAGGTCAATTTCGTCCAACCTAATCTTAATCTTGTCCAATTGGGGTTTCTAACCAATCTTGTGCGTCCAATAGGTGTTTTTGTGTCATTGGATGAACATTTAGGTTATTTTCGTCCTCCCTAGGCTAATACTTGTCCAATTAGGGTTTTTAACCAATGTTGTGCATCCAATAGGTGTGTTTGTGTCATTGGATGAACAATTTGGTCATTTTCTTCCTCCCTAAACTTATTCTTGTCCAATTAGGGTTTTTAACCAATCTTGTGCATCCAATAGGTGTTTTTGTGTCATTGGATGAACATTTAGGTTATTTTCGTCCTCCCTAGGCTAATTCTTGTCCAATTAGGGTTTCTAACCAATGTTGTGCATCCAATAGGTGTGTTTGTGTCATTGGATGAACATTTAGGTCCTTTTCGTCCTCCCTACAATTAATCTTGTCCAATTAGGGTTTCTAACCAATCTTGTTCATCCAATAGGTGTTTTTGTGTCATTGGATGAACAATTAGGTCATTTTCGTCCTCCCTCGGCTTATTCTTGTCCAATTAGGGTTTCTAACCAATCTTGTGTATCCAATAGGTGTTTTTGTGTCATTGGATGAACAATTAGGTCGTTTTCGTCCTCCCTAGGTTAATTCTTGTCCAATTAGGGTTGTTAACAAATCTTGTGCATCCAAAAGGTGTTTTGAGTCATTGGATGAACATTTAGGTCAATTTCGTCCTCCCTAATCTTAATCTTGTCCAATTGGGGTTTCTAACCAATCTTGTGCATCCAATTGGTGTGTTTGTGTCATTTCATGAACCATTAGGTCATTTTCGTCCTCCCTAGGCTTATTCTTGTCCAATTAGAGTTTCTAACCAATCTTGTGTATCCAATAGGTGTTTTTATGTCATTGGATGAACAATTAGGTCATTTTCGTGCTCCCTAGGCTAATACTTGTCCAATTAGGATTTTTAACCAATCTTGTGCATCCAATAGGTGTTTTTGTGTCATTGGATGAACATTTAGGTTATTTTCGTCCTCCCTAGGCTAATTCTTGTCCAATTAGGGTTTCTAACCAATGTTGTGCATCCAATAGGTGTGTTTGTGTCATTGGATGAACATTTAGGTCCTTTTCGTCCTCCCTACAATTAATCTTGTCCAATTAGGGTTTCTAACCAATCTTGTGCATCCAATAGGTGTTTTTGTGTCATTGGATGAACAATTAGGCCATTTTCGTCCTCCCTAGGCTTATTCTTGTCCAATTAGGGTTTCTAACCAATCTTGTGCATCCAATAGGTGATTTTGTGTCATTGGATGAACAATTAGGTCATTTTCGTCCTCGCTAGGCTTATTCTTGTCCAATTAGGGTTTCTAACAAATCTTGTGGATCCAATAGGTGTTTTTGTGTCATTGGATGAACAATTAGGTCATTTTCGTCCTCCCTAGGCTAATTCTTGTCCCATTAGGATTTTTAACAAATCTTGTGCATCCAAAAGGTGTTTTGTGTCGTTGGATGAACATTTAGGTCAATTTCGTCCTTCCTAATCTTATTCTTGTCCAATTGGGGTTTCTAACCAATCTTGTGCATCCAATAGGTGCTTTTGTGTCCTTGGATGAACATTTAGGTCATTTTCGTCCTCCCTAGGCTAATTCTTGTCCAATTAGGGTTTGTAACCAATCTTGTGCATCCAATAGGTGTGTTTGTGTGATTGCATGAACAATTTGGTCATTTTCGTCCTCCCTAAACTTAATCTCGTCCAATTAGGGTTTCTAACCAATCTTGTGCATCCTATAGGTGTGTTTGTGTCATTGGATGAACAATTAGGTCATTTTCGTCCTCCCTAGGCTTATTCTTGTCTAATTACCGTTTTTAACCAATCTTGAGCATCCAATATGTGTTTTTGTGTCATTGGATGAACATTTAGGTCCTTCTCGTCCTCCCTACACTTAATCTTGTCCAATTAGGGTTCCTAACCAATGTTGTGCATCCAATAGGTGTTTTTGTGTCATTGGATGAACAATTAGGTCATTTTCGTCCCCCCTGGGCTTATTCTTGTCCAATTAGGGTTTTTAACCAATCTTGTGCATCCAATAGGTGTTTTTTTGTCATTGGATGAACATTTAGGTCCTTCTCGTCCTCCCTACACTTAATCTTGTCCAATTAGGGTTTCTAACCAGTCTTGTGCATCCAATAGGTGTTTTTGTGTCATTGGATGAACAATTAGGTCATTTTCGTCCTCCCTAAGCTAATTCTTGTCCAATTACCGTTTTTAACCAATCTTGTGCATCCAATAGGTGTTTTTGTGTCATTGGATGAACATTTAGGTCCTTTTCATCCTCCCTACAATTAATCTTGTCCAATTAGGGTTTCTAACCAATCTTGTGCATCCAATAGGTGTTTTTGTGTCATTGGATGAACAATTAGGTCATTTTCATCCTCCCTATGCTTATTCTTGTCCAATTAGGGTTTCTAACCAATCTTGTGTATCCAATAGGTGTTTTTGTGTCAATTGATGAACAATTAGGTCATTTTCGTCCTCCGTAGGCTAATTCTTGTCCAATTAGGGTTTTTAACCAATCTTGTGCATCCAATAGGTGTTTTGTGTCATTGGATATACAATTAGGTCATTTTCTTCCTCCGTAAACTTAATCTTGTCCAATTAGGGTTTCTAACCAATGTTGTGCATCCAATAGGTGTGTTTGTGTCATTGGATGAACAATTAGGTCATTTTCGTCCTCCCTAGGGTTATTCTTGTCATATTAGGGTTTCTAACCAATCTTGTGCATCCAATAGGTGTTTTTGTGT
>JBBPBS010000737.1:55049-102872 GCA_037974835.1 Cicer judaicum | reverse complement strand
TTAATCTTGTCCAATTAGGGTTTCTAACCAATCTTGTGCATCCAATAGGTGTTTTTGTGTCATTGGATGACCATTTAGGTCATTTTCTTCCTCCCTAGGCTAATTCTTGTCCAATTAGGGTTTTGAACCAATCTTGTGCATCCAATAGGTGTTTGGTATCATTGGATGAACAATTTGCTCATTTTCGTCCTCCCTAAACTTAATCTTGTCCAATTAGGGTTTCTAACCAATCTTTTGCATCCGATAGGTGTGTTTCTGTCATTGGATGAACAATTAGGTCATTTTCGTCCTCCCAAGTTTTATTCTTGTCCAATTAGGGTTTCTAACCAAACTTGTGCATCCAACAGGTGTTTTTGTGTTATTGGATGAACAATTAGGTCATTTTCGTCCTCCCTAGGCTAATTCTTGTCCAATTAGGGTTTTTGGGCAATCTTGTGCGTCCAAAAGGTGTTTTGTATCATTGTATGAACATTTATGTCAATTTCGTCCAACCTAATCTTAATCTTGTCCAATTGGGGTTTGTAACCAATCTTGTGCATCAAATAGGTGTTTTTGTGTCCTTGGATGAACATTTAGGTCATTTTCGTCCTCCCTAGGCTAATTCTTGTCCAATTAGGGTTTGTAACCAATCTTGTGCATCCAATAGGTGTGTTTGTGTCATTGCATGAACAATTAGGTCATTTTCGTCCTCCCTAGGCTTATTCTTGTCCAATTAGGGTTTTTAACCAATCTTGTGCATCCAATAGGTGTTTTGTGTCATTGATATACAATTTGGTCATTTTCGTTCTCCCTAAACTTAATCTTGTCCAATTAGGGTTTCTAACCAATCTTGTGCATCCAATAGGTGTGTTTGTGTCATTGGATGAACAATTAGGTCATTTTCGTCCTCCCAAGTCTTATTCTTGTCCAATTAGGGTTTCTAACCAATCTTGTGGATCCAATGGGTGTTTTTGTGTTATTGGATGAACAATTAGGTCATTTTCGTCCCCCCTAGGCTTATTCTTGTTCAATTAGGGTTTTTAACCAATCTTGTGCATCCAATAGGTGTTTTGTGTCATTGGATATACAATTTGGTCATTTACGTCCTCCCTAAACTTAATGTTGTCCAATTAGGGTTTCTAACCAATCTTGTGCATCCAATAGGTTTGTTTGTGTCATTGGATGAACAATTAGGTCATTATCGTCCTCCCAAGTCTATTCTTGTCCAATTAGGGTTTTTAACCAATCTTATGCATCCAATAGGTGTTTTTATGTCATTGGATGAACATTTACGTCCTTTTCGTCCTCCCTACAATTAATCTTGTCCAATTAGGGTTTCTAACCAATCTTGTGCATCCCATAGGTGTTTTTGTGTCATTGGATGAACAATTAGGTCATCTTCGTCCTCCCTAGGCTTATTCTTGTCCAATTAGAGTTTCTAACCAATCTTGTGTATCCAATAGGTGTTTTTGTGTCATTGGATGAACTACTAGGTCATTTTCGTCCTCCCTAGGCTAACTCTTGTCCAATTAGGGTTTTTAACCAATCTTGTGTATCCAAAAGGTGTTTTGTGTCATTGGATGAACATTTAGGTCAATTTCGTCCTCCCTAATCTTAATCTTGTCCAATTGGGGTTTCTAACCAATCTTGTGCATCCAATAGGTGTGTTTGTGTCATTGCATGAACCATTAGGTCATTTTCGTCCTCCCTAGGCTTATTCTTGTCCAATTAGAGTTTCTAACCAATCTTGTGTATCCAATAGGTGTTTTTATGTCATAGGATGAACAATTAGGTCATTTTCGTGCTCCCTAGGCTAATACTTGTCCAATTAGGATTTTTAAGCAATCTTGTGCATCCAATAGGTGTTTTTGTGTCATTGGATGAACATTTAGGTCCTTCTCGTCCTCCCTACACTTAATCTTGTCCAATTCGGGTTTCTAACCAGTCTTGTGCATCGAATAGGTGTTTTTATGTCATTGGATGAACAATTAGGTCATTTTCGTGCTCCCTAGGGTAATACTTGTCCAGTTAGGATTTTTAACCAATCTTGTGCATCCAATAGGTGTTTTTGTGTCATTGGATGAACATTTAGGTCCTTCTCGTCCTCCCTACACTTAATCTTGTCCAATTAGGGTTTCTAACCAGTCTTGTGCATCCAATAGGTGTTTTTGTGTCATTGGATGATTATTTAGGTCCTTCTCGTCCTCCCTACACTTAATCTTGTCCTATTAGGGTTTCTAACCAATCTTGTGCATCCAATAGGTGTTTTTGTGTCATTGGATGAACAATTTGGTCATTTTCGTCCTCCCTAAACTTAATCTTGTCCAATTAGGGTTTCTAACCAATCTTGTGCATCCGATAGGTGTGTTTCTGTCATTGGATGAACAATTAGGTCATTTTCGTCCTCCCAAGTTTTATTCTTGTCCAATTAGGGTTTCTAACCAAACTTGTGCATCCAACAGGTGTTTTTGTGTTATTGGATGAACAATTAGGTCATTTTCGTCCTCCCTAGGCTAATTCTTGTCCAATTAGGGTTTTTGGGCAATCTTGTGCGTCCAAAAGGTGTTTTGTATCATTGTATGAACATTTATGTCAATTTCGTCCAACCTAATCTTAATCTTGTCCAATTGGGGTTTGTAACCAATCTTGTGCATCAAATAGGTGTTTTTGTGTCCTTGGATGAACATTTAGGTCATTTTCGTCCTCCCTAGGCTAATTCTTGTCCAATTAGGGTTTGTAACCAATCTTGTGCATCCAATAGGTGTGTTTGTGTCATTGCATGAACAATTAGGTCATTTTCGTCCTCCCTAGGCTTATTCTTGTCCAATTAGGGTTTTTAACCAATCTTGTGCATCCAATAGGTGTTTTGTGTCATTGATATACAATTTGGTCATTTTCGTTCTCCCTAAACTTAATCTTGTCCAATTAGGGTTTCTAACCAATCTTGTGCATCCAATAGGTGTGTTTGTGTCATTGGATGAACAATTAGGTCATTTTCGTCCTCCCAAGTCTTATTCTTGTCCAATTAGGGTTTCTAACCAATCTTGTGGATCCAATGGGTGTTTTTGTGTTATTGGATGAACAATTAGGTCATTTTCGTCCCCCCTAGGCTTATTCTTGTTCAATTAGGGTTTTTAACCAATCTTGTGCATCCAATAGGTGTTTTGTGTCATTGGATATACAATTTGGTCATTTACGTCCTCCCTAAACTTAATGTTGTCCAATTAGGGTTTCTAACCAATCTTGTGCATCCAATAGGTTTGTTTGTGTCATTGGATGAACAATCAGGTCATTATCGTCCTCCCAAGTCTATTCTTGTCCAATTAGGGTTTTTAACCAATCTTATGCATCCAATAGGTGTTTTTATGTCATTGGATGAACATTTACGTCCTTTTCGTCCTCCCTACAATTAATCTTGTCCAATTAGGGTTTCTAACCAATCTTGTGCATCCCATAGGTGTTTTTGTGTCATTGGATGAACAATTAGGTCATCTTCGTCCTCCCTAGGCTTATTCTTGTCCAATTAGAGTTTCTAACCAATCTTGTGTATCCAATAGGTGTTTTTGTGTCATTGGATGAACTACTAGGTCATTTTCGTCCTCCCTAGGCTAACTCTTGTCCAATTAGGGTTTTTAACCAATCTTGTGTATCCAAAAGGTGTTTTGTGTCATTGGATGAACATTTAGGTCAATTTCGTCCTCCCTAATCTTAATCTTGTCCAATTGGGGTTTCTAACCAATCTTGTGCATCCAATAGGTGTGTTTGTGTCATTGCATGAACCATTAGGTCATTTTCGTCCTCCCTAGGTTTATTCTTGTCCAATTAGGGTTTTTAACCAATCTTGTGCATCCAATAGGTGTTTTTGTGTCATTGGATGAACAATTAGGTCATTTTCGTCCTCCCTAGGCTTATTCTTGTCCAATTAGAGTTTCTAACCAATCTTGTGTATCCAATAGGTGTTTTTGTGTCATTGGATGAACTATTAGGTCATTTTCGTCCTCCCTAGGCTAACTCTTGTCCAATTAGGGTTTTTAACCAATCTTGTGTATCCAAAAGGTGTTTTGTGTCATTGGATGAACATTTAGGTCAATTTCGTCCTCCCTAATCTTAATCTTGTCCAATTGGGGTTTCTAACCAATCTTGTGCATCCAATAGGTGTATTTGTGTCATTGCATGAACCATTAGGTCATTTTCGTCCTCCCTAGGCTTATTCTTGTCCAATTAGGGTTTTTAACCAATCTTGTGCATCCAATAGGTGTTTTTGTGTCATTGGATGAACAATTAGGTCATTTTCGTCCTCCCTAGGCTTATTCTTGTCCAATTAGGGTTTTTAACCAATCTTGTGCATCCAATAGGTGTTTTTGTGTCATTGGATGAACATTTAGGTCCTTTTCGTCCTCCCTACAATTAATCTTGTCCAATTAGGGTTTCTAACCAATCTTCTGCATCCAATAGGTGTTTTTGTGTCATTGGATGAACAATTATGTCATTTTCGTCCTCCCTAGGCTTATTCTTGTCCAATTAGGGTTTCTAACCAATCTTGTGTATCCAATAGGTTTATTTGTGTCATTGGATGAACAATTAGGTCATTTTCGTCCTCCCTAGGCTAATTCTTGTCCAATTAGGGTTTTTAACCAATCTTGTGCATCCAAAAGGTGTTTTGTGTCATTGGATGAACATTTAGGTCAATTTCGTCCTCCCTAATCTTAATCTTGTCCAATTGGGGTTTCTAACCAATCTTGTGCATCCAATAGGTGCTTTTGTGTCCTTGGATGAACATTTAGGTCATTTTCGTCCTCCCTAGGCTAATTCTTGTCCAATTAGGGTTTCTAACCAATCTTGTGCATCCAATAGGTGTGTTTGTGTCATTGCATGAACAATTAGGTCATTTTCGTCCTCCCTAGGCTTATTCTTGTCCAATTAGGGTTTTTAACGAATCTTGTGCATCCAATAGGTGTTTTTGTGTCATTGGATGAACATTTAGGTTATTTTCGTCCTCCCTAGGCTAATTCTTGTCCAATTAGGGTTTCTAACCAATGATGTGCATCCAATAGGTGTGTTTGTGTCATTGGATGAACATTTAGGTCCTTTTCGTCCTCCCTACAATTAATCTTGTCCAATTAGGGTTTCTAACCAATCTTGTGCTTCCAATAGGTGTTTTTGTGTCATTGGATGAACAATTAGGTCATTTTCGTGCTCCCTAGGCTTATTCTTGTCCAATTAGAGTTTCTAACCAATCTTGTGTATCCAATAGGTGTTTTTGTGTCATTGGATGAACAATTAGGTCATTTTCGTCCTCCCTAGGCTAATTCTTGTCCAATTAGGGTTTTTAACCAATCTTGTGTATCCAAAAGGTGTTTTGTGTCATTGGATGAACATTTAGGTCAATTTCGTCCTCCCTAATCTTAATCTTGTCCAATTGTGGTTTCTAACCAATCTTGTGCATCCAACAGGTGTTTTTGTGTCCTTGGATGAACATTTAGGTCATTTTCTTCCTCCCTAGGCTAATTCTTGTCCAATTAGGGTTTCTAACCAATCTTGTGCATCCAATAGGTGTGTTTGTGTCATTGCATGAACCATTAGGTCATTTTCGTCCTCCCTAGGCTTATTCTTGTCCAATTAGGGTTTTTAACCAATCTTGTGCATCCAATAGGTGTTTTTGTGTCATTGGATGAACAATTAGGTCATTTTCGTGCTCCCTAGGCTAATACTTGGCCAATTAGGATTTTTAACCAATCTTGTGCATCCAATAGGTGTTTTGTGTCATTGGATGAACAATTTGGTCATTTTCGTCCTCCCTAAACTTAATCTTGTCCAATTAGGGTTTCTAACCAATCTTGTGCATCCGATAGGTGTGTTTCTGTCATTGGATGAACAATAAGGTCATTTTCGTCCTCCCAAGTCTTATTCTTGTCCAATTAGGGTTTCTAACCAAACTTTTGCATCCAATAGGTGTTTTTGTGTTATTGGATGAACAATTAGGTCATTTTCGTCCTCCCTAGGCTAATTCTTGTCCAATTAGGGTTTTTGACGAATCTTGTGCATCCAAAAGGTGTTTTGTATCATTGTATGAACATTTAGGTCAATTTCGTCCAACCTAATCTTAATCTTGTCCAATTGGGGTTTCTAACCAATCTTGTGCATCCAATAGGTGTTTTTGTGTCCTTAGATGAACATTTAGGTCATTTTCGTCCTCCCTAGGCTAATTCTTGTCCAATTAGGGTTTGTAACCAATCTTGTGCATCCAATAGGTGTGTTTGTGTCATTGCATGAACAATTAGGTCATTTTCGTCCTCCCTAGGCTTATTCTTGTCCAATTAGGGTTTTTAACCAATCTTGTGCATCCAATAGGTGTTTTTGTGTCATTGGATGAACATTTAGGTCCTTCTCGTCCTCCCTACACTTAATCTTGTCCAATTCGGGTTTCTAACCAGTCTTGTGCATCGAATAGGTGTTTTTATGTCATTGGATGAACAATTAGGTCATTTTCGTGCTCCCTAGGGTAATACTTGTCCAGTTAGGATTTTTAACCAATCTTGTGCATCCAATAGGTGTTTTTGTGTCATTGGATGAACATTTAGGTCCTTCTCGTCCTCCCTACACTTAATCTTGTCCAATTAGGGTTTCTAACCAGTCTTGTGCATCCAATAGGTGTTTTTGTGTCATTGGATGAACAATTAGGTCATTTTCGTGCTCCCTAGGCTAATACTTCTCCAATTAGGATTTTTAACCAATCTTGTGCATTTAATAGGTGTTTTTGTGTCATTGGATGAACATTTAGGTCCTTCTCGTCCTCCCTACACTTAATCTTGTCCAATTAGCGTTTCTAACCAATCTTGTGCATCCAATAGGTGTTTTTGTGTCATTGGATGACCATTTAGGTCATTTTCGTCCTCCCTAGGCTAATTCTTGTCCAATTAGGGTTTTTAACCAATCTTGTGCATCCATTAGGTGTTTTGTGTCATTGGATGAACAATTTGGTCATTTTCGTCCTCCCTAAACTTAATCTTGTCCAATTAGGGTTTCTAACCAATCTTGTGCATCCGATAGGTGTGTTTTTGTCATTGGATGAACAATTAGGTCATTTTCGTCCTCCCAAGTCTTATTCTTGTCCAATTAGGGTTTCTAACCAAACTTGTGCATCCAATAGGTGTTTTTGCGTTATTGGATGAACAATTAGGTCAATTTCGTCCTCCCTAGGCTAATTCTTGTCCAATTAGGGTTTTTGACCAATCTTGTGCATCCAAAAGGTGTTTTGTATCATTGTATGAACATTTAGGTCAATTTCGTCCAACCTAATCTTAATCTTGTCCAATAGGTGTTTTTGTGTCATTGGATGAACATTTAGGTTATTTTCGTCCTCCCTAGGCTAATACTTGTCCAATTAGGGTTTTTAACCAATGTTGTGCATCCAATAGGTGTGTTTGTGTCATTGGATGAACAATTTGGTCATTTTCTTCCTCCCTAAACTTATTCTTGTCCAATTAGGGTTTTTAACCAATCTTGTGCACCCAATAGGTGTTTTTGTGTCATTGGATGAACATTTAGGTTATTTTCGTCCTCCCTAGGCTAATTCTTGTCCAATTAGGGTTTCTAACCAATGTTGTGCATCCAATAGGTGTGTTTGTGTCATTGGATGAACATTTAGGTCCTTTTCGTCCTCCCTACAATTAATCTTGTCCAATTAGGGTTTCTAACCAATCTTGTTCATCCAATAGGTGTTTTTGTGTCATTGGATGAACAATTAGGTCATTTTCGTCCTCCCAAGTCTTATTCTTGTCCAATTAGGGTTTCTAACCAATCTTGTGGATCCAATAGGTGTTTTTGTGTTATTGGATGAACAATTAGGTCATTTTCGTCCTCCCTAGGCTAATTCTTGTCCAATTAGGGTTTTTGGGCAATCTTGTGCGTCCAAAAGGTGTTTTGTATCATTGTATGAACATTTATGTCAATTTCGTCCAACCTAATCTTAATCTTGTCCAATTGGGGTTTGTAACCAATCTTGTGCATCAAATAGGTGTTTTTGTGTCCTTGGATGAACATTTAGGTCATTTTCGTCCTCCCTAGGCTAATTCTTGTCCAATTAGGGTTTGTAACCAATCTTGTGCATCCAATAGGTGTGTTTGTGTCATTGCATGAACAATTAGGTCATTTTCGTCCTCCCTAGGCTTATTCTTGTCCAATTAGGGTTTTTAACCAATCTTGTGCATCCAATAGGTGTTTTGTGTCATTGATATACAATTTGGTCATTTTCGTTCTCCCTAAACTTAATCTTGTCCAATTAGGGTTTCTAACCAATCTTGTGCATCCAATAGGTGTGTTTGTGTCATTGGATGAACAATTAGGTCATTTTCGTCCTCCCAAGTCTTATTCTTGTCCAATTAGGGTTTCTAACCAATCTTGTGGATCCAATGGGTGTTTTTGTGTTATTGGATGAACAATTAGGTCATTTTCGTCCCCCCTAGGCTTATTCTTGTTCAATTAGGGTTTTTAACCAATCTTGTGCATCCAATAGGTGTTTTGTGTCATTGGATATACAATTTGGTCATTTACGTCCTCCCTAAACTTAATGTTGTCCAATTAGGGTTTCTAACCAATCTTGTGCATCCAATAGGTTTGTTTGTGTCATTGGATGAACAATTAGGTCATTATCGTCCTCCCAAGTCTATTCTTGTCCAATTAGGGTTTTTAACCAATCTTATGCATCCAATAGGTGTTTTTATGTCATTGGATGAACATTTACGTCCTTTTCGTCCTCCCTACAATTAATCTTGTCCAATTAGGGTTTCTAACCAATCTTGTGCATCCCATAGGTGTTTTTGTGTCATTGGATGAACAATTAGGTCATCTTCGTCCTCCCTAGGCTTATTCTTGTCCAATTAGAGTTTCTAACCAATCTTGTGTATCCAATAGGTGTTTTTGTGTCATTGGATGAACTACTAGGTCATTTTCGTCCTCCCTAGGCTAACTCTTGTCCAATTAGGGTTTTTAACCAATCTTGTGTATCCAAAAGGTGTTTTGTGTCATTGGATGAACATTTAGGTCAATTTCGTCCTCCCTAATCTTAATCTTGTCCAATTGGGGTTTCTAACCAATCTTGTGCATCCAATAGGTGTGTTTGTGTCAGTGCATGAACCATTAGGTCATTTTCGTCCTCCCTAGGTTTATTCTTGTCCAATTAGGGTTTTTAACCAATCTTGTGCATCCAATAGGTGTTTTTGTGTCATTGGATGAACAATTAGGTCATTTTCGTCCTCCCTAGGCTTATTCTTGTCCAATTAGAGTTTCTAACCAATCTTGTGTATCCAATAGGTGTTTTTGTGTCATTGGATGAACTATTAGGTCATTTTCGTCCTCCCTAGGCTAACTCTTGTCCAATTAGGGTTTTTAACCAATCTTGTGTATCCAAAAGGTGTTTTGTGTCATTGGATGAACATTTAGGTCAATTTCGTCCTCCCTAATCTTAATCTTGTCCAATTGGGGTTTCTAACCAATCTTGTGCATCCAATAGGTGTGTTTGTGTCATTGCATGAACCATTAGGTCATTTTCGTCCTCCCTAGCCTTATTCTTGTCCAATTAGGGTTTTTAACCAATCTTGTGCATCCAATAGGTGTTTTTGTGTCATTGGATGAACAATTAGGTCATTTTCGTCCTCCCTAGGCTTATTCTTGTCCAATTAGAGTTTCTAACCAATCTTGTGTATCCAATAGGTGTTTTTGTGTCATTGGATGAACTATTAGGTCATTTTCGTCCTCCCTAGGCTAACTCTTGTCCAATTAGGGTTTTTAACCAATCTTGTGTATCCAAAAGGTGTTTTGTGTCATTGGATGAACATTTAGGTCAATTTCGTCCTCCCTAATCTTAATCTTGTCCAATTGGGGTTTCTAACCAATCTTGTGCATCCAATAGGTGTATTTGTGTCATTGCATGAACCATTAGGTCATTTTCGTCCTCCCTAGGCTTATTCTTGTCCAATTAGGGTTTTTAACCAATCTTGTGCATCCAATAGGTGTTTTTGTGTCATTGGATGAACATTTAGGTCCTTTTCGTCCTCCCTACACTTAATCTTGTCCAATTAGGGTTTCTAACCAATCTTGTGCATCCAATAGGTGTTTTTGTGTCATTGGATGAACAATTAGGTCATTTTCGTCCTCCCTAGGCTTATTCTTGTCCAATTAGGGTTTCTAACCAATCTTGTGTATCCAATAGGTGTTTTTGTGTCATTGGATGAACAATTAGGTCGTTTTCGTCCTCCCTAGGTTAATTCTTGTCCAATTAAGGTTGTTAACAAATCTTGTGCATCCAAAAGGTGTTTTGAGTCATTGGATGAACATTTAGGTCAATTTCGTCCTCCCTAATCTTAATCTTGTCCAATTGGGGTTTCTAACCAATCTTGTGCATCCAATAGGTGTGTTTGTGTCATTGCATGAACCATTAGGTCATTTTCGTCCTCCCTAGGCTTATTCTTGTCCAATTAGAGTTTCTAACCAATCTTGTGTATCCAATAGGTGTTTTTATGTCATAGGATGAACAATTAGGTCATTTTCGTGCTCCCTAGGCTAATACTTGTCCAATTAGGATTTTTAAGCAATCTTGTGCATCCAATAGGTGTTTTTGTGTCATTGGATGAACATTTAGGTCCTTCTCGTCCTCCCTACACTTAATCTTGTCCAATTAGGGTTTCTAACCAGTCTTGTGCATCCAATAGGTGTTTTTGTGTCATTGGATGAACAATTAGGTCATTTTCGTGCTCCCTAGGCTAATACTTGTCCAATTAGGATGTTTAACCAATCTTGTGCATCCAATAGGTGTTTTTGTGTCATTGGATGAACATTTAGGTCCTTCTCGTCCTCCCTACACTTAATCTTGTCCAATTAGAGTTTCTAACCAATCTTGTGCATCCAATAGGTGTTTTTGTGTCATTGGATGAACAATTACGTCATTTTCGTCCTCCCTAAGCTAATTCTTGTCCAATTAGGGTTTTTAACCAATCTTGTGCATCCAATAGGTGTTTTGTGTCGTTGGATGAACATTTAGGTCATTTTCGTCCTCCCTAGGCTAATTCTTGTCCAATTAGGGTTTTTAACAAATCTTGTGCATCCAATAGGTGTTTTTGTGTCATTGGATGAACATTTAGAACCTTTTCGTCTTCCCTACAATTAATCTTGTCCAATTAGGGTTTCTAACCAATCTTGTGCATCCAATAGGTTTGTTTGTGTCATTGCATGAACAATTAGGTCATTTTCGTCCTCCCTAGGCTTATTCGTGTCCAATTAGGGTTTTTAACCAAACTTGTGCATCCAATAGGTGTTTTTGTGTCATTGGATGAACATTTAGGTCCTCTAGTCCTCCCTACACTTAATCTTGTCCAATTAGGGTTTCTAACCAGTCTTGTGCATCCAATAGGTGTTTTTGTGTCATTGGATGAACAATTAGGTCATTTTCGTGCTCCCTAGGCTAATACTTCTCCAATTAGGATTTTTAACCAATCTTGTGCATCCAATAGGTGTTTTTGTGTCATTGCATGAACATTTAGGTCCTTCTCGTCCTACCTACACTTAATCTTGTCCAATTAGGGTTTCTAACCAATCTTGTGCATCCAATAGGTGTGTTTGTGTCATTGGATGAACAATTAGGTCATTTTCGTCATCCTAAGGCTTATTCTTGTCCAATTAGGGTTTCTAACCATTCTTGTGCATCCAATAGTTGTTTTTGTGTTATCGGATGAACAATTAGGTCATTTTCGTCCTCCCTAGGCTAATTCTTGTCCAATTAGGGTTTTTAACCAATCTTGTGCATCCAAAAGGTGTTTTGTATCATTGTATGAACATTTAGGTCAATATCGTCCTTCCTAATCTTAATCTTGTCCAATTATGGTTTCTAACCAATCTTGTGCATCCAATAGGTGTTTTTGTGTCATTGGATGAACATTTAGGTTATTTTCGTCCTCCCTAGGCTAATTCTTGTTCAATTAAGGTTTCTAACCAATCTTGTTCATCCAATAGGTGTTTTGTGTCTTTGGATGAACAATTAGGTCATTTTCGTCCTCCCTAGGCTTTTTCTTGTCCAATTAGGGTTTTTAACCAATCTTGTGCATCCAATAGGTGTTTTTGTGTCATTGGATGAACATTTAGGTCCTTCTCGTCCTCCCTACACTTAATCTTGTCCAATTAGGGTTTCTAACTAGTCTTGTGCATCCAATAAGTGTTTTTGTGTCATTGGATGAACAATTAGGTCATTTTCGTCCTCCCTAGGCTAATTCTTGTCCAATTAGGGTTTCTAACCAATCTTGTGTATCCAATAGGTGTTTTTGTGTCATTGGATGAACAATTAGGTCATTTTCGTCCTCCATAGGCTAATTCTTATCCAATTAGGGTTTTTAACCAATCTTGTGCATCCAAAAGGTGTTTTGTGTCATTGGATGAACATTTAGGTCAATTTCGTCCTCCCTAATCTTAATCTTGTCCAATTGGGGTTTCTAACCAATCTTGTGCATCCAATAGGTGTTTTTGTGTCCTTGGATGAACATTTAGGTCATTTTCGTCCTCCCTAGGCTAATTCTTGTCCAATTAGGGTTTCTAACCAATCTTGTGCATCCAATAGGTGTGTTTGTGTCATTGCGTGAACCATTAGGTCATTTTCGTCCTCCCTAGGCTTATTCTTGTCCAATTAGGGTTTTTAACCAATCTTGTGCATCCAATAGGTGTTTTTGTGTCATTGGATGAACATTTAGGTCCTTCTCGTCCTCCCTACACTTAATCTTGTCCAATTCGGGTTTCTAACCAGTCTTGTGCATCGAATAGGTGTTTTTATGTCATTGGATGAACAATTAGGTCATTTTCGTGCTCCCTAGGGTAATACTTGTCCAGTTAGGATTTTTAACCAATCTTGTGCATCCAATAGGTGTTTTTGTGTCATTGGATGAACATTTAGGTCCTTCTCGTCCTCCCTACACTTAATCTTGTCCAATTAGGGTTTCTAACCAGTCTTGTGCATCCAATAGGTGTTTTTGTGTCATTGGATGAACAATTAGGTCATTTTCGTGCTCCCTAGGCTAATACTTCTCCAATTAGGATTTTTAACCAATCTTGTGCATTTAATAGGTGTTTTTGTGTCATTGGATGAACATTTAGGTCCTTCTCGTCCTCCCTACACTTAATCTTGTCCAATTAGCGTTTCTAACCAATCTTGTGCATCCAATAGGTGTTTTTGTGTCATTGGATGACCATTTAGGTCATTTTCGTCCTCCCTAGGCTAATTCTTGTCCAATTAGGGTTTTTAACCAATCTTGTGCATCCATTAGGTGTTTTGTGTCATTGGATGAACAATTTGGTCATTTTCGTCCTCCCTAAACTTAATCTTGTCCAATTAGGGTTTCTAACCAATCTTGTGCATCCGATAGGTGTGTTTCTGTCATTGGATGAACAATAAGGTCATTTTCGTCCTCCCAAGTCTTATTCTTGTCCAATTAGGGTTTCTAACCAAACTTTTGCATCCAATAGGTGTTTTTGTGTTATTGGATGAACAATTAGGTCATTTTCGTCCTCCCTAGGCTAATTCTTGTCCAATTAGGGTTTTTGACGAATCTTGTGCATCCAAAAGGTGTTTTGTATCATTGTATGAACATTTAGGTCAATTTCGTCCAACCTAATCTTAATCTTGTCCAATTGGGGTTTCTAACCAATCTTGTGCATCCAATAGGTGTTTTTGTGTCCTTAGATGAACATTTAGGTCATTTTCGTCCTCCCTAGGCTAATTCTTGTCCAATTAGGGTTTGTAACCAATCTTGTGCATCCAATAGGTGTGTTTGTGTCATTGCATGAACAATTAGGTCATTTTCGTCCTCCCTAGGCTTATTCTTGTCCAATTAGGGTTTTTAACCAATCTTGTGCATCCAATAGGTGTTTTGTGTCATTGATATACAATTTGGTCATTTTCGTTCTCCCTAAACTTAATCTTGTCCAATTAGGGTTTCTAACCAATCTTGTGCATCCAATAGGTGTGTTTGTGTCATTGGATGAACAATTAGGTCATTTTCGTCCTCCCAAGTCTTATTCTTGTCCAATTAGGGTTTCTAACCAATCTTGTGGATCCAATAGGTGTTTTTGTGTTATTGGATGAACAATTAGGTCATTTTCGTCCTCCCTAGGCTAATTCTTGTCCAATTAGGGTTTTTGGGCAATCTTGTGCGTCCAAAAGGTGTTTTGTATCATTGTATGAACATTTATGTCAATTTCGTCCAACCTAATCTTAATCTTGTCCAATTGGGGTTTGTAACCAATCTTGTGCATCAAATAGGTGTTTTTGTGTCCTTGGATGAACATTTAGGTCATTTTCGTCCTCCCTAGGCTAATTCTTGTCCAATTAGGGTTTGTAACCAATCTTGTGCATCCAATAGGTGTGTTTGTGTCATTGCATGAACAATTAGGTCATTTTCGTCCTCCCTAGGCTTATTCTTGTCCAATTAGGGTTTTTAACCAATCTTGTGCATCCAATAGGTGTTTTGTGTCATTGATATACAATTTGGTCATTTTCATTCTCCCTAAACTTAATCTTGTCCAATTAGGGTTTCTAACCAATCTTGTGCATCCAATAGGTGTGTTTGTGTCATTGGATGAACAATTAGGTCATTTTCGTCCTCCCAAGTCTTATTCTTGTCCAATTAGGGTTTCTAACCAATCTTGTGGATCCAATAGGTGTTTTTGTGTTATTGGATGAACAATTAGGTCATTTTCGTCCCCCCTAGGCTTATTCTTGTTCAATTAGGGTTTTTAACCAATCTTGTGCATCCAATAGGTGTTTTGTGTCATTGGATATACAATTTGGTCATTTACGTCCTCCCTAAACTTAATGTTGTCCAATTAGGGTTTCTAACCAATCTTGTGCATCCAATAGGTTTGTTTGTGTCATTGGATGAACAATTAGGTCATTATCGTCCTCCCAAGTCTATTCTTGTCCAATTAGGGTTTTTAACCAATCTTATGCATCCAATAGGTGTTTTTATGTCATTGGATGAACATTTACGTCCTTTTCGTCCTCCCTACAATTAATCTTGTCCAATTAGGGTTTCTAACCAATCTTGTGCATCCCATAGGTGTTTTTGTGTCATTGGATGAACAATTAGGTCATCTTCGTCCTCCCTAGGCTTATTCTTGTCCAATTAGAGTTTCTAACCAATCTTGTGTATCCAATAGGTGTTTTTGTGTCATTGGATGAACTACTAGGTCATTTTCGTCCTCCCTAGGCTAACTCTTGTCCAATTAGGGTTTTTAACCAATCTTGTGTATCCAAAAGGTGTTTTGTGTCATTGGATGAACATTTAGGTCAATTTCGTCCTCCCTAATCTTAATCTTGTCCAATTGGGGTTTCTAACCAATCTTGTGCATCCAATAGGTGTGTTTGTGTCAGTGCATGAACCATTAGGTCATTTTCGTCCTCCCTAGGTTTATTCTTGTCCAATTAGGGTTTTTAACCAATCTTGTGCATCCAATAGGTGTTTTTGTGTCATTGGATGAACAATTAGGTCATTTTCGTCCTCCCTAGGCTTATTCTTGTCCAATTAGAGTTTCTAACCAATCTTGTGTATCCAATAGGTGTTTTTGTGTCATTGGATGAACTATTAGGTCATTTTCGTCCTCCCTAGGCTAACTCTTGTCCAATTAGGGTTTTTAACCAATCTTGTGTATCCAAAAGGTGTTTTGTGTCATTGGATGAACATTTAGGTCAATTTCGTCCTCCCTAATCTTAATCTTGTCCAATTGGGGTTTCTAACCAATCTTGTGCATCCAATAGGTGTGTTTGTGTCATTGCATGAACCATTAGGTCATTTTCGTCCTCCCTAGCCTTATTCTTGTCCAATTAGGGTTTTTAACCAATCTTGTGCATCCAATAGGTGTTTTTGTGTCATTGGATGAACAATTAGGTCATTTTCGTCCTCCCTAGGCTTATTCTTGTCCAATTAGAGTTTCTAACCAATCTTGTGTATCCAATAGGTGTTTTTGTGTCATTGGATGAACTATTAGGTCATTTTCGTCCTCCCTAGGCTAACTCTTGTCCAATTAGGGTTTTTAACCAATCTTGTGTATCCAAAAGGTGTTTTGTGTCATTGGATGAACATTTAGGTCAATTTCGTCCTCCCTAATCTTAATCTTGTCCAATTGGGGTTTCTAACCAATCTTGTGCATCCAATAGGTGTTTTTGTGTCCTTGGATGAACATTTAGGTCATTTTCGTCCTCCCTAGGCTTATTCTTGTCCAATTAGGGTTTTTAACCAATCTTGTGCATCCAATAGGTGTTTTTGTGTCATTGGATGAACATTTAGGTCCTTCTCGTCCTCCCTACACTTAATCTTGTCCAATTAGGGTTTCTAACCAGTCTCGTGCATCGAATAGGTGTTTTTATGTCATTGGATGAACAATTAGGTCATTTTCGTGCTCCCTAGGCTAATACTTGGCCAATTAGGATTTTTAACCAATCTTGTGCATCCAATAGGTGTTTTGTGTCATTGGATGAACAATTTGGTCATTTTCGTCCTCCCTAAACTTAATCTTGTCCAATTAGGGTTTCTAACCAATCTTGTGCATCCGATAGGTGTGTTTCTGTCATTGGATGAACAATTAGGTCATTTTCGTCCTCCCAAGTCTTATTCTTGTCCAATTAGGGTTTCTAACCAAACTTTTGCATCCAATAGGTGTTTTTGTGTTATTGGATGAACAATTAGGTCATTTTCGTCCTCCCTAGGCTAATTCTTGTCCAATTAGGGTTTTTGACGAATCTTGTGCATCCAAAAGGTGTTTTGTATCATTGTATGAACATTTAGGTCAATTTCGTCCAACCTAATCTTAATCTTGTCCAATTGGGGTTTCTAACCAATCTTGTGCATCCAATAGGTGTTTTTGTGTCCTTAGATGAACATTTAGGTCATTTTCGTCCTCCCTAGGCTAATTCTTGTCCAATTAGGGTTTGTAACCAATCTTGTGCATCCAATAGGTGTGTTTGTGTCATTGCATGAACAATTAGGTCATTTTCGTCCTCCCTAGGCTTATTCTTGTCCAATTAGGGTTTTTAACCAATCTTGTGCATCCAATAGGTGTTTTTGTGTCATTGGATGAACATTTAGGTCCTTCTCGTCCTCCCTACACTTAATCTTGTCCAATTCGGGTTTCTAACCAGTCTTGTGCATCGAATAGGTGTTTTTATGTCATTGGATGAACAATTAGGTCATTTTCGTGCTCCCTAGGGTAATACTTGTCCAGTTAGGATTTTTAACCAATCTTGTGCATCCAATAGGTGTTTTTGTGTCATTGGATGAACATTTAGGTCCTTCTCGTCCTCCCTACACTTAATCTTGTCCAATTAGGGTTTCTAACCAGTCTTGTGCATCCAATAGGTGTTTTTGTGTCATTGGATGAACAATTAGGTCATTTTCGTGCTCCCTAGGCTAATACTTCTCCAATTAGGATTTTTAACCAATCTTGTGCATTTAATAGGTGTTTTTGTGTCATTGGATGAACATTTAGGTCCTTCTCGTCCTCCCTACACTTAATCTTGTCCAATTAGCGTTTCTAACCAATCTTGTGCATCCAATAGGTGTTTTTGTGTCATTGGATGACCATTTAGGTCATTTTCGTCCTCCCTAGGCTAATTCTTGTCCAATTAGGGTTTTTAACCAATCTTGTGCATCCATTAGGTGTTTTGTGTCATTGGATGAACAATTTGGTCATTTTCGTCCTCCCTAAACTTAATCTTGTCCAATTAGGGTTTCTAACCAATCTTGTGCATCCGATAGGTGTGTTTTTGTCATTGGATGAACAATTAGGTCATTTTCGTCCTCCCAAGTCTTATTCTTGTCCAATTAGGGTTTCTAACCAAACTTGTGCATCCAATAGGTGTTTTTGCGTTATTGGATGAACAATTAGGTCAATTTCGTCCTCCCTAGGCTAATTCTTGTCCAATTAGGGTTTTTGACCAATCTTGTGCATCCAAAAGGTGTTTTGTATCATTGTATGAACATTTAGGTCAATTTCGTCCAACCTAATCTTAATCTTGTCCAATTGGGGTTTCTAACCAATCTTGTGCGTCCAATAGGTGTTTTTGTGTCATTGGATGAACATTTAGGTTATTTTCGTCCTCCCTAGGCTAATACTTGTCCAATTAGGGTTTCTAACCCATGTTGTGCATCCAATAGGTGTGTTTGTGTCATTGGATGAACAATTTGGTCATTTTCGTCCTCCCTAAACTTATTCTTGTCCAATTAGGGTTTTTAACCAATCTTGTGCATCCAATAGGTGTTTTTGTGTCATTGGATGAACATTTAGGTTATTTTCGTCCTCCCTAGGCTAATTCTTGTCCAATTAGGGTTTCTAACCAATGATGTGCATCCAATAGGTGTGTTTGTGTCATTGGATGAACATTTAGGTCCTTTTCGTCCTCCCTACAATTAATCTTGTCCAATTAGGGTTTCTAACCAATCTTGTGCATCCAATAGGTGTTTTTGTGTCATTGGATGAACAATTAGGTCATTTTCGTCCTCCCTAGGCTTATTCTTGTCCAATTAGGGTTTCTAACCAATCTTGTGTATCCAATAGGTGTTTTTGTGTCATTGGATGAACAATTAGGTCGTTTTCGTCCTCCCTAGGTTAATTCTTGTCCAATTAGGGTTGTTAACAAATCTTGTGCATCCAAAAGGTGTTTTGAGTCATTGGATGAACATTTAGGTCAATTTCGTCCTCCCTAATCTTAATCTTGTCCAATTGGGGTTTCAAACCAATCTTGTGCATCCAATAGGTGTGTTTGTGTCATTGCATGAACCATTAGGTCATTTTCGTCCTCCCTAGGCTTATTCTTGTCCAATTAGAGTTTCTAACCAATCTTGTGTATCCAATAGGTGTTTTTATGTCATAGGATGAACAATTAGGTCATTTTCGTGCTCCCTAGGCTAATACTTGTCCAATTAGGATTTTTAAGCAATCTTGTGCATCCAATAGGTGTTTTTGTGTCATTGGATGAACATTTAGGTCAATTTCGTCCTCCCTAATCTTAATCTTGTCCAATTGGGGTTTCTAACCAATCTTGTGCATCCAATAGGTGTGTTTGTGTCATTGCATGAACCATTAGGTCATTTTCGTCCTCCCTAGGCTTATTCTTGTCCAATTAGAGTTTCTAACCAATCTTGTGTATCCAATAGGTGTTTTTATGTCATAGGATGAACAATTAGGTCATTTTCGTGCTCCCTAGGCTAATACTTGTCCAATTAGGATTTTTAAGCAATCTTGTGCATCCAATAGGTGTTTTTGTGTCATTGGATGAACATTTAGGTCCTTCTCGTCCTCCCTACACTTAATCTTGTCCAATTCGGGTTTCTAACCAGTCTTGTGCATCGAATAGGTGTTTTTATGTCATTGGATGAACAATTAGGTCATTTTCGTGCTCCCTAGGGTAATACTTGTCCAGTTAGGATTTTTAACCAATCTTGTGCATCCAATAGGTGTTTTTGTGTCATTGGATGAACATTTAGGTCCTTCTCGTCCTCCCTACACTTAATCTTGTCCAATTAGGGTTTCTAACCAGTCTTGTGCATCCAATAGGTGTTTTTGTGTCATTGGATGAACAATTAGGTCATTTTCGTGCTCCCTAGGCTAATACTTCTCCAATTAGGATTTTTAACCAATCTTGTGCATTTAATAGGTGTTTTTGTGTCATTGGATGAACATTTAGGTCCTTCTCGTCCTCCCTACACTTAATCTTGTCCAATTAGCGTTTCTAACCAATCTTGTGCATCCAATAGGTGTTTTTGTGTCATTGGATGACCATTTAGGTCATTTTCGTCCTCCCTAGGCTAATTCTTGTCCAATTAGGGTTTTTAACCAATCTTGTGCATCCATTAGGTGTTTTGTGTCATTGGATGAACAATTTGGTCATTTTCGTCCTCCCTAAACTTAATCTTGTCCAATTAGGGTTTCTAACCAATCTTGTGCATCCGATAGGTGTGTTTTTGTCATTGGATGAACAATTAGGTCATTTTCGTCCTCCCAAGTCTTATTCTTGTCCAATTAGGGTTTCTAACCAAACTTGTGCATCCAATAGGTGTTTTTGCGTTATTGGATGAACAATTAGGTCAATTTCGTCCTCCCTAGGCTAATTCTTGTCCAATTAGGGTTTTTGACCAATCTTGTGCATCCAAAAGGTGTTTTGTATCATTGTATGAACATTTAGGTCAATTTCGTCCAACCTAATCTTAATCTTGTCCAATAGGTGTTTTTGTGTCATTGGATGAACATTTAGGTTATTTTCGTCCTCCCTAGGCTAATACTTGTCCAATTAGGGTTTTTAACCAATGTTGTGCATCCAATAGGTGTGTTTGTGTCATTGGATGAACAATTTGGTCATTTTCTTCCTCCCTAAACTTATTCTTGTCCAATTAGGGTTTTTAACCAATCTTGTGCACCCAATAGGTGTTTTTGTGTCATTGGATGAACATTTAGGTTATTTTCGTCCTCCCTAGGCTAATTCTTGTCCAATTAGGGTTTCTAACCAATGTTGTGCATCCAATAGGTGTGTTTGTGTCATTGGATGAACATTTAGGTCCTTTTCGTCCTCCCTACAATTAATCTTGTCCAATTAGGGTTTCTAACCAATCTTGTGCATCCAATAGGTGTTTTTGTGTCATTGGATGAACAATTAGGTCATTTTCGTCCTCCCTAGGCTTATTCTTGTCCAATTAGGGTTTCTAACCAATCTTGTGTATCCAATAGGTGTTTTTGTGTCATTGGATGAACAATTAGGTTGTTTTCGTCCTCCCTAGGTTAATTCTTGTCCAATTAAGGTTGTTAACAAATCTTGTGCATCCAAAAGGTGTTTTGAGTCATTGGATGAACATTTAGGTCAATTTCGTCCTCCCTAATCTTAATCTTGTCCAATTGGGGTTTCTAACCAATCTTGTGCATCCAATAGGTGTGTTTGTGTCATTGCATGAACCATTAGGTCATTTTCGTCCTCCCTAGGCTTATTCTTGTCCAATTAGAGTTTCTAACCAATCTTGTGTATCCAATAGGTGTTTTTATGTCATAGGATGAACAATTAGGTCATTTTCGTGCTCCCTAGGCTAATACTTGTCCAATTAGGATTTTTAAGCAATCTTGTGCATCCAATAGGTGTTTTTGTGTCATTGGATGAACATTTAGGTCCTTCTCGTCCTCCCTACACTTAATCTTGTCCAATTCGGGTTTCTAACCAGTCTTGTGCATCGAATAGGTGTTTTTATGTCATTGGATGAACAATTAGATCATTTTCGTGCTCCTTAGGCTAATACTTCTCCAGTTAGGATTTTTAACCAATCTTGTGCATCCAATAGGTGTTTTTGTGTCATTGGATGAACATTTAGGTCCTTCTCGTCCTCCCTATACTTAATCTTGTCCAATTAGGGTTTCTAACCAGTCTTGTGCATCCAATAGGTGATTTTGTGTCATTGGATGAATAATTAGGTCATTTTCGTGCTCCCTAGGCTAATACTTCTCCAATTAGGATTTTTAACCAATCTTGTGCATTTAATAGGTGTTTTTGTGTCATTGGATGAACATTTAGGTCCTTCTCGTCCTCCCTACACTTAATCTTGTCCAATTAGGGTTTCTAACCAGTCGTGTGCATCCAATAGGTGTTTTGGTGTCATTGGATGAACAATTAGGTCATTTTCGTGCTCCCTAGGCTAATACTTCTCCAATTAGGATTTTTAACCAATCTTGTGCATCCAATTGGTGTTTTTGGGTCATTGGATGAACATTTAGGTCCTTCTCGTCCTCCCTACACTTAATCTTGTCCAATTAGGGTTTCTAACCAATGTTGTGCATCCAATAGGTGTTTTTATGTCATTGGATGAACAATTAGGTCATTTTCGTCCTCGCTAGGCTTATTCTTGTCCAATTACGGTTTTTAACTAATCTTGTGCATCCAATAGGTGTTTTTTTGTCATTGGATGAACATTTAGGTCCTTCTCGTCCTCCCTGCACTTAATCTTGTCCAATTAGGGTTTCTAACAAGTCTTGTGCATCCAATAGGTGTTTTTGTGTCATTGGATGAACAATTAGGTCATTTTCGTCCTCCTTAAGCTAATTCTTGTCCAATTACCGTTTTTAACCAATCTTGTGCATCCAATAGGTGTTTTTGTGTCATTGGATGAACATTTAGGTTATTTTCATCCTCCCTAGGCTAATTCTTGTCCAATTAGGGTTTCTAACCAATCTTGTGCATCCAATAGGTGTGTTTGTGTCATTGGATGAACAATTAGGTCATTTTCGTCCTCCCTAGGCTTATTCTTGTCTAATTAGGGTTGTTAACCAATCTTGTGCATCCAATAGGTGTTTTTGTGTCATTGGATGAACATTTAGGTCCTTCTCGTCCTCCCTACACTTAATCTTGCCCAATTAGGGTTTCTAACCAATGTTGTGCATCCAATAGGTGTTTTTGTGTCATAGGATGAACAATTAGGTCATTTTCGTCCTCCCTAGGCTTATTCTTGTCCAATTAGGGTTTTTAACAAATCTTGTGCATCCAATAGGTGTTTTTGTGTCATGGGATGAACATTTAGGTCCTTTTCATCCTCCCTACAATTAATCTTGGCCAATTAGGGTTTCTAACCAATCTTGTGCATCCAACAGGTGTTTTTGTGTCATTGGATGAACAATTAGGTCATTTTCGTGCTCCCTAGGCTAATACTTCTCCAATTAGGATTTTTAACCAATCTTGTGCATTTAATAGGTGTTTTTGTGTCATAGGATGAACATTCAGGTCCTTCTCGTCCTCCCTACACTTAATCTTGTCCAATTAGGGTTTCTAACCAATCTTGTGCATCGAATAGGTGTTTTAATGTCATTGGATGAACAATTAGGTCATTTTCGTGCTCCCTAGGCTAATACTTGTCCAACTAGGATTTTTAACCAATCTTGTGCATCCAATAGGTGTTTTTGTGTCATTGGATGAACAATTAGGTCGTTTTCGTCCTCCCTAGGTTAATTCTTGTCCAATTAGGGTTTTTAACCAATCTTGTGCATCCAAAAGGTGTTTTGAGTCATTGGATGAACATTTAGGTCAATTTCGTCCTCCCTAATCTTAATCTTGTCCAATTAGGGTTTCTAACCAGTCTTGTGCTTCGAATAGGTGTTTTTATGTCATTGGATGAACAATTAGGTCATTTTCATCCTCCCTAGGCTTATTCTTGTCCAATTAGGGTTTTTAACCAATAGGTGTTTTTGTGTCATTTTCGTGCTCCCTAGGCTAATACTTGTCCAACTAGGATTTTTAACCAATCTTGTGCATCCAATAGGTGTTTTTGTGTCATTGGATGAACATTTAGGTCATTCTCGTCCTCCCTACACTTAATCTTGTCCAATTAGGGTTTCTAACCAATATTGTGCATCCAATAGGTATTTTTGTGTCATTGGATGAACAATTAGGTCATTTTCGTCCTCCCTAGGCTTATTCTTGTCCAATTAGGGTTTTTAACCAATCTTGTGCATCCAATAGGTGTTTTTGTGTCATTGGATGAACATTTAGGTCCTTTTCGTCCTCCCGACAATTAATCTTGTCCAATTAGGGTTTCTAACCAATCTTCTCCATCCAATAGGTGTTTTTGTGTCATTGGATGAACAATTAGGTCATTTTCGTCCTCCCTAGGCTTATTCTTGTCCAATTAGGGTTTCTAACCAATCTTGTGTATCCAATAGGTTTATTTGTGTCATTGGATGAACAATTAGGTCATTTTCGTCCTCCCTAGGCTAATTCTTGTCCAATTAGGGTTTTTAACTAATCTTGTGCATCCAAAAGGTGTTTTGTGTCATTGGATGAACATTTAGGTCAATTTCGTCCTCCCTAATCTTAATCTTGTCCAATTGGGGTTTCTAACCAATCTTGTGCATCCAATAGGTGCTTTTGTGTCCTTGGATGAACATTTAGGTCATTTTCGTCCTCCCTAGGCTAATTCTTGTCCAATTAGGGTTTCTAACCAATCTTGTGCATCCAATAGGTGTTTTTGTGTCATTGGATGAACAATTAGGTCATTTTCGTCCTCCCTAGGCTTATTCTTGTCCAATTAGGGTTTCTAACCAATCTTGTGTATCCAATAGGTGTTTTTGTGTCATTGGATGAACAATTAGGTCGTTTTCGTCCTCCCTAGGTTAATTCTTGTCCAATTAGGGTTGTTAACAAATCTTGTGCATCCAAAAGGTGTTTTGAGTCATTGGATGAACATTTAGGTCAATTTCGTCCTCCCTAATCTTAATCTTGTCCAATTGGGGTTTCTAACCAATCTTGTGCATCCAATAGGTGTGTTTGTGTCATTGCATGAACCATTAGGTCATTTTCGTCCTCCCTAGGCTTATTCTTGTCCAATTAGGGTTTTTAACCAATCTTGTGCATCCAATAGGTGTTTTTGTGTCATTGGATGAACAATTAGGTCATTTTCGTCCTCCCTAGGCTTATTCTTGTCCAATTAGGGTTTCTAACCAATCTTGTGCATCCAATAGGTGTTTTTGTGTTATTGGATGAACAATTAGGTCATTTTCGTCCTCCCTAGGCTTATTCTTGTCCAATTAGGGTTTTTAACCAATCTTGTGCATCCAATAGGTGTTTTGTGTCATTGGATATACAATTTGGTCATTTACGTCCTCCCTAAACTTAATCTTGTCCAATTAGGGTTTCTAACCAATCTTGTGCATCCAATAGGTGTGTTTGTGTCATTGGATGAACAATTAGGTCATTTTCGTCCTCCCAAGTCTTATTCTTGTCCAATTAGGGTTTCTAACCAATCTTGTGGATCCAATAGGTGTTTTTGTGTTATTGGATGAACAATTAGGTCATTTTCGTCCTCCCTAGGCTAATTCTTGTCCAATTAGGGTTTTTGGGCAATCTTGTGCGTCCAAAAGGTGTTTTGTATCATTGTATGAACATTTATGTCAATTTCGTCCAACCTAATCTTAATCTTGTCCAATTGGGGTTTGTAACCAATCTTGTGCATCAAATAGGTGTTTTTGTGTCCTTGGATGAACATTTAGGTCATTTTCGTCCTCCCTAGGCTAATTCTTGTCCAATTAGGGTTTGTAACCAATCTTGTGCATCCAATAGGTGTGTTTGTGTCATTGCATGAACAATTAGGTCATTTTCGTCCTCCCTAGGCTTATTCTTGTCCAATTAGGGTTTTTAACCAATCTTGTGCATCCAATAGGTGTTTTTGTGTCATTGGATGAACATTTAGGTCCTTCTCGTCCTCCCTACACTTAATCTTGTCCAATTCGGGTTTCTAACCAGTCTTGTGGATCGAATAGGTGTTTTGATGTCATTGGATGAACAATTAGATCATTTTCGTGCTCCTTAGGCTAATACTTGTCCAGTTAGGATTTTTAACCAATCTTGTGCATCCAATAGGTGTTTTTGTGTCATTGGATGAACATTTAGGTCCTTCTCGTCCTCCCTATACTTAATCTTGTCCAATTAGGGTTTCTAACCAGTCTTGTGCATCCAATAGGTGATTTTGTGTCATTGGATGAATAATTAGGTCATTTTCGTGCTCCCTAGGCTAATACTTCTCCAATTAGGATTTTTAACCAATCTTGTGCATTTAATAGGTGTTTTTGTGTCATTGGATGAACATTTAGGTCCTTCTCGTCCTCCCTACACTTAATCTTGTCCAATTAGGGTTTCTAACCAGTCGTGTGCATCCAATAGGTGTTTTGGTGTCATTGGATGAACAATTAGGTCATTTTCGTGCTCCCTAGGCTAATACTTCTCCAATTAGGATTTTTAACCAATCTTGTGCATCCAATTGGTGTTTTTGGGTCATTGGATGAACATTTAGGTCCTTCTCGTCCTCCCTACACTTAATCTTGTCCAATTAGGGTTTCTAACCAATGTTGTGCATCCAATAGGTGTTTTTATGTCATTGGATGAACAATTAGGTCATTTTCGTCCTCGCTAGGCTTATTCTTGTCCAATTACGGTTTTTAACTAATCTTGTGCATCCAATAGGTGTTTTTTTGTCATTGGATGAACATTTAGGTCCTTCTCGTCCTCCCTGCACTTAATCTTGTCCAATTAGGGTTTCTAACAAGTCTTGTGCATCCAATAGGTGTTTTTGTGTCATTGGATGAACAATTAGGTCATTTTCGTCCTCCTTAAGCTAATTCTTGTCCAATTACCGTTTTTAACCAATCTTGTGCATCCAATAGGTGTTTTTGTGTCATTGGATGAACATTTAGGTTATTTTCGTCTTCCCTAGGCTTATTCTTGTCTAATTAGGGTTGTTAACCAATCTTGTGCATCCAATAGGTGTTTTTGTGTCATTGGATGAACATTTAGGTCCTTCTCGTCCTCCCTACACTTAATCTTGCCCAATTAGGGTTTCTAACCAATGTTGTGCATCCAATAGATGTTTTTGTGTCATAGGATGAACAATTAGGTCATTTTCGTCCTCCCTAGGCTTATTCTTGTCCAATTAGGGTTTTTAACAAATCTTTTGCATCCAATAGGTGTTTTTGTGTCATTGGATGAACAATTAGGTCATTTTCGTCCTCCCTAAGCTAATTCTTGTCCAATTACCGTTTTTAACCAATCTTGTGCATCCAATAGGTGTTTTTGTGTCATTGGATGATGATTTAGGTCCTTCTCGTCCTCCCTGCACTTAATCTTGTCCAATTAGGATTTCTAACCAATATTGTGCATCCAATAGGTATTTTTGTGTCATTGGATGAACAATTAGGTCATTTTCGTCCTCCCTAGGCTTATTCTTGTCCAATTAGGGTTTTTAACCAATCTTGTGCATCCAATAGGTGTTTTTGTCTCATTGGATGAACATTTAGGTCCTTTTCGTCCTCCCTACAATTAATCTTGTCCAATTAGGGTTTCTAACAAATCTTGTGCATCCGATAGGTGTTTTTGTGTCATTGGATGAACAATTAGGTCATTTTCGTGCTCCCTAGGCTAATACTTGTCCAATTAGGATTTTTAACCAATCTTGTGCATCCAATAGGTGTTTTTTGTGTCATTGGATGAACATTTAGGTCCTTTTTGTCCTCCCTACAATTAATCTTGTCCAATTAGGGTTTCTAACCAATCTTGTGCATCCAATAGGTGATTTTGTGTCATTCGATGAACAATTAGGTCATTTTCGTCCTCCCTAGGCTTATTCTTGTCCAATTAGGGTCTCTAACCAATCTTGTGCATCCAATAGGTGTGCTTGTGTCATTGGATGAACAATTAGGTCATTTTCGTCCTCCCTAGGCTAATTCTTGTCCAATTAGGGTTTTTAACCAATCTTGTGCATCCAAAAGGTGTTTTGTGTCATTGGATGAACATTTAGGTCAATTTCGTCCTCCCTAATCTTAATCTTGTCCAATTGGGGTTTCTAACCAATCTTGTGCATCCAATAGGTGCTTTTGTGTCCTTGGATGAACATTTAGGTCATTTTCGTCCTCCCTAGGCTAATTCTTGTCCAATTAGGGTTTCTAACCAATCTTGTGCATCCAATAGGTGTGTTTGTGTCATTGCATGAACAATTAGGTCATTTTCGTCCTGCCTAGGCTTATTCTTGTCCAATTAGGGTTTTTAACGAATCTTGTGCATCCAATAGGTGTTTTTGTGTCATTGGATGAACATTTAGGTCCTTCTCGTCCTCCCTACACTTAATCTTGTCGAATTAGGGTTTCTAACCAATCTTGTGCATCGAATAGGTGTTTTTATGTCATTGGATGAACAATTAGGTCATTTTCGTGCTCCCTAGGCTAATACTTGTCCAACTAGGATTTTTAACCAATCTTGTTCATCCAATAGGTTTGTTTGTGTCATTGGATGAACAATTAGGTCATTATCGTCCTCCCAAGTCTATTCTTGTCCAATTAGGGTTTTTAACCAATCTTATGCATCCAATAGGTGTTTTTATATCATTGGATGAACATTTACGTCCTTTTCGTCCTCCCTACAATTAATCTTGTCCAATTAGGGTTTCTAACCAATCTTGTGCATCCCATAGGTGTTTTTGTGTCATGGGATGAACAATTAGGTCATCTTCGTCCTCCCTAGGCTTATTCTTGTCCAATTAGAGTTTCTAACCAATCTTGTGTATCCAATAGGTGTTTTTGTGTCATTGGATGAACTACTAGGTCATTTTCGTCCTCCCTAGGCTAACTCTTGTCCAATTAGGGTTTTTAACCAATCTTGTGTATCCAAAAGGTGTTTTGTGTCATTGGATGAACATTTAGGTCAATTTCGTCCTCCCTAATCTTAATCTTGTCCAATTGGGGTTTCTAACCAATCTTGTGCATCCAATAGGTGTGTTTGTGTCATTGCATGAACCATTAGGTCATTTTCGTCCTCCCTAGGTTTATTCTTGTCCAATTAGGGTTTTTAACCAATCTTGTGCATCCAATAGGTGTTTTTGTGTCATTGGATGAACAATTAGGTCATTTTCGTCCTCCCTAGGCTTATTATTGTCCAATTAGAGTTTCTAACCAATCTTGTGTATCCAATAGGTGTTTTTGTGTCATTGGATGAACTATTAGGTCATTTTCGTCCTCCCTAGGCTAACTCTTGTCCAATTAGGGTTTTTAACCAATCTTGTGTATCCAAAAGGTGTTTTGTGTCATTGGATGAACATTTAGGTCAATTTCGTCCTCCCTAATCTTAATCTTGTCCAATTGGGGTTTCTAACCAATCTTGTGCATCCAATAGGTGTGTTTGTGTCATTGCATGAACCATTAGGTCATTTTCGTCCTCCCTAGGTTTATTCTTGTCCAATTAGGGTTTTTAACCAATCTTGTGCATCCAATAGGTGTTTTTGTGTCATTGGATGAACAATTAGGTCATTTTCGTCCTCCCTAGGCTTATTCTTGTCCAATTAGAGTTTCTAACCAATCTTGTGTATCCAATAGGTGTTTTTGTGTCATTGGATGAACTATTAGGTCATTTTCGTCCTCCCTAGGCTAACTCTTGTCCAATTAGGGTTTTTAACCAATCTTGTGTATCCAAAAGGTGTTTTGTGTCATTGGATGAACATTTAGGTCAATTTCGTCCTCCCTAATCTTAATCTTGTCCAATTGGGGTTTCTAACCAATCTTGTGCGTCCAATAGGTGTGTTTGTGTCATTGCATGAACCATTAGGTCATTTTCGTCCTCCCTAGGCTTATTCTTGTCCAATTAGGGTTTTTAACCAATCTTGTGCATCCAATAGGTGTTTTTGTGTCATTGGATGAACAATTAGGTCATTTTCGTCCTCCCTAGGCTTATTCTTGTCCAATTAGAGTTTCTAACCAATCTTGTGTATCCAATAGGTGTTTTTGTGTCATTGGATGAACTATTAGGTCATTTTCGTCCTCCCTAGGCTAACTCTTGTCCAATTAGGGTTTTTAACCAATCTTGTGTATCCAAAAGGTGTTTTGTGTCAATTGATGAACATTTAGGTCAATTTCGTCCTCCCTAATCTTAATCTTGTCCAATTGGGGTTTCTAACCAATCTTGTGCATCCAATAGGTGTATTTGTGTCATTGCATGAACCATTAGCTCATTTTCGTCCTCCCTAGGCTTATTCTTGTCCAATTAGGGTTTTTAACCAATCTTGTGCATCCAATAGGTGTTTTTGTGTCATTGGATGAACATTTAGGTCCTTCTCGTCCTCCCTACACTTAATCTTGTCCAATTCGGGTTTCTAACCAGTCTTGTGCATCGAATAGGTGTTTTTATGTCATTGGATGAACAATTAGGTCATTTTCGTGCTCCTTAGGCTAATACTTGTCCAGTTAGGATTTTTAACCAATCTTGTGCATCCAATAGGTGTTTTTGTGTCATTGGATGAACATTTAGGTCAATTTCGTCCTCCCTAATCTTAATCTTGTCCAATTGGGGTTTCTAACCAATCTTGTGCATCCAATAGGTGTATTTGTGTCATTGCATGAACCATTAGCTCATTTTCGTCCTCCCTAGGCTTATTCTTGTCCAATTAGGATTTTTAACCAATCTTGTGCATTTAATAGGTGTTTTTGTGTCATTGGATGAACATTTAGGTCCTTCTCGTCCTCCCTACACTTAATCTTGTCCAATTAGCGTTTCTAACCAATCTTGTGCATCCAATAGGTGTTTTTGTGTCATTGGATGACCATTTAGGTCATTTTCGTCCTCCCTAGGCTAATTCTTGTCCAATTAGGGTTTTTAACCAATCTTGTGCATCCATTAGGTGTTTTGTGTCATTGGATGAACAATTTGGTCATTTTCGTCCTCCCTAAACTTAATCTTGTCCAATTAGGGTTTCTAACCAGTCTTGTGCATCCAATAGGTGATTTTGTGTCATTGGATGAATAATTAGGTCATTTTCGTGCTCCCTAGGCTAATACTTCTCCAATTAGGATTTTTAACCAATCTTGTGCATTTAATAGGTGTTTTTGTGTCATTGGATGAACATTTAGGTCCTTCTCGTCCTCCCTACACTTAATCTTGTCCAATTAGCATTTCTAACCAATCTTGTGCATCCAATAGGTGTTTTTGTGTCATTGGATGACCATTTAGGTCATTTTCGTCCTCCTTAGGCTAATTCTTGTCCAATTAGGGTTATTAACCAATCTTGTGCATCCATTAGGTGTTTTGTGTCATTGGATGAACAATTTGGTCATTTTCGTCCTCCCTAAACTTAATCTTGTCCAATTAGGGTTTCTAACCAATCTTGTGCATCCGATAGGTGTGTTTTTGTCATTGGATGAACAATTAGGTCATTTTCGTCCTCCCAAGTCTTATTCTTGTCCATTTAGGGTTTCTAACCAAACTTGTGCATCCAATAGGTGTTTTTGTGTTATTGGATGAACAATTAGGTCAATTTCGTCCTCCCTAGGCTAATTCTTGTCCAATTAGGGTTTTTGACCAATCTTGTGCATCCAAAAGGTGTTTTGTATCATTGTATGAACATTTAGGTCAATTTCGTCCAACCTAATCTTAATCTTGTCCAATTGGGGTTTCTAACCAATCTTGTGCGTCCAATAGGTGTTTTTGTGTCATTGGATGAACATTTAGGTTATTTTCGTCCTCCCTAGGCTAATACTTGTCCAATTAGGGTTTCTAACCCATGTTGTGCATCCAATAGGTGTGTTTGTGTCATTGGATGAACAATTTGGTCATTTTCGTTCTCCCTAAACTTATTCTTGTCCAATTAGGGTTTTTAACCAATCTTGTGCATCCAATAGGTGTTTTTGTGTCATTGGATGAACATTTAGGTTATTTTCGTCCTCCCTAGGCTAATTCTTGTCCAATTAGGGTTTCTAACCAATGATGTGCATCCAATAGGTGTGTTTGTGTCATTGGATGAACATTTAGGTCCTTTTCGTCCTCCCTACAATTAATCTTGTCCAATTAGGGTTTCTAACCAATCTTGTGCTTGCAATAGGTGTTTTTGTGTCATTGGATGAACAATTAGGTCATTTTCGTGCTCCCTAGGCTTATTCTTGTCCAATTAGAGTTTCTAACCAATCTTGTGTATCCAATAGGTGTTTTTGTGTCATTGGATGAACAATTAGGTCATTTTCGTCCTCCCTAGGCTAATTCTTGTCCAATTAGGGTTTTTAACCAATCTTGTGTATCCAAAAGGTGTTTTGTGTCATTGGATGAACATTTAGGTCAATTTCGTCCTCCCTAATCTTAATCTTGTCCAATTGTGGTTTCTAACCAATCTTGTGCATCCAACAGGTGTTTTTGTGTCCTTGGATGAACATTTAGGTCATTTTCTTCCTCCCTAGGCTAATTCTTGTCCAATTAGGGTTTCTAACCAATCTTGTGCATCCAATAGGTGTGTTTGTGTCATTGCATGAACCATTAGGTCATATTCGTCTTCCCTAGGCTTATTCTTGTCCAATTAGGGTTTTTAACCAATCTTGTGCATCCAATAGGTGTTTTTGTGTCATTGGATGAACATTTAGGTCCTTCTCGTCCTCCCTACACTTAATCTTGTCCAATTTGGGTTTCTAACCAGTCTTGTGCATCGAATAGGTGTTTTTATGTCATTGGATGAACAATTAGATCATTTTCGTGCTCCTTAGGCTAATACTTGTCCAGTTAGGATTTTTAACCAATCTTGTGCATCCAATAGGTGTTTTTGTGTCATTGGATGAACATTTAGGTCCTTCTCGTCCTCCCTATACTTAATCTTGTCCAATTAGGGTTTCTAACCAGTCTTGTGCATCCAATAGGTGATTTTGTGTCATTGGATGAATAATTAGGTCATTTTCGTGCTCCCTAGGCTAATACTTCTCCAATTAGGATTTTTAACCAATCTTGTGCATTTAATAGGTGTTTTTGTGTCATTGGATGAACATTTAGGTCCTTCTCGTCCTCCCTACACTTAATCTTGTCCAATTAGGGTTTCTAACCAGTCTTGTGCATCGAATAGGTGTTTTTATGTCATTGGATGAACAATTAGGTCATTTTCGTGCTCCCTAGGCTAATACTTGGCCAATTAGGATTTTTAACCAATCTTGTGCATCCAATAGGTGTTTCGTGTCATTGGATGAACAATTTGGTCATTTTCGTCCTCCCTAAACTTAATCTTGTCCAATTAGGGTTTCTAACCAATCTTGTGCATCCAATAGGTGTGTTTGTGTCATTGCATGAACCATTAGGTCATTTTCGTCCTCCCTAGGCTTATTCTTGTCCAATTAGGGTTTTTAACCAATCTTGTGCATCCAATAGGTGTTTTTGTGTCATTGGATGAACATTTAGGTCATTTTCGTCCTCCCTAGGCTAATTCTTGTCCAATTAGGGTTTCTAACCAATCTTGTGCATCCAATAGGTGTGTTTGTGTCATTGCATGAACCATTAGGTCATTTTCGTCCTCCCTAGGCTTATTCTTGTCCAATTAGGGTTTTTAACCAATCTTGTGCATCCAATAGGTGTTTTTGTGTCATTGGATGAACAATTAGGTCATTTTCGTCCTCCCTAGGCTTATTCTTGTCCAATTAGGGTTTCTAACCAATCTTGTGTATCCAATAGGTGTTTTTGTGTCATTGGATGAACTATTAGGTCATTTTCGTCCTCCCTAGGCTAACTCTTGTCCAATTAGGGTTTTTAACCAATCTTGTGTATCCAAAAGGTGTTTTGTGTCATTGGATGAACATTTAGGTCAATTTCGTCCTCCCTAATCTTAATCTTGTCCAATTGGGGTTTCTAACCAATCTTGTGCATCCAATAGGTGTGTTTGTGTCATTGCATGAACCATTAGGTCATTTTCGTCCTCCCTAGGCTTATTCTTGTCCAATTAGAGTTTCTAACCAATCTTGTGTATCCAATAGGTGTTTTTATGTCATAGGATGAACAATTAGGTCATTTTCGTGCTCCCTAGGCTAATACTTGTCCAATTAGGATTTTTAAGCAATCTTGTGCATCCAATAGGTGTTTTTGTGTCATTGGATGAACATTTAGGTCCTTCTCGTCCTCCCTACACTTAATCTTGTCCAATTAGGGTTTCTAACCAGTCTTGTGCATCCAATAGGTGTTTTTGTGTCATTGGATGAACAATTAGGTCATTTTCGTGCTCCCTAGGCTAATACTTGTCCAATTAGGATGTTTAACCAATCTTGTGCATCCAATAGGTGTTTTTGTGTCATTGATGAACAATTAGGTCATTTTCGTCCTGCCTAGGCTAATTCTTGTCCAATTAGGGTTTTTAACCAATCTTGTGCATCCAAAAGGTGTTTTTGTGTCATTGGATGAACATTTAGGTCAATTTCGTCCTCCCTAATTTTAATCTTGTCCAATTCGGGTTTCTAACCAATCTTGTGCATCCAATAGGTGTTTTTGTGTCCTTGGATGAACATTTAGGTCATTTTCGTCCTCCCTAGGCTAATTCTTGTCCAATTAGCGTTTCTAACCAATCTTGTGCATCCAATAGGTGTCTTTGTGTCATTGCATGAACCATTAGGTCATTTTCGTCCTCCCTAGGCTTATTCTTGTCCAATTAGGGTTTTTAACCAATCTTGTGCATCCAATAGGTGTTTTTGTGTCATTGGATGAACATTTAGGTCCTTCTCGTCCTCCCTACACTTAATCTTGTCCAATTCGGGTTTCTAACCAGTCTTGTGCATCGAATAGGTGTTTTTATGTCATTGGATGAACAATTAGGTCATTTTCGTGCTCCCTAGGGTAATACTTGTCCAGTTAGGATTTTTAACCAATCTTGTGCATCCAATAGGTGTTTTTGTGTCATTGGATGAACATTTAGGTCCTTCTCGTCCTCCCTACACTTAATCTTGTCCAATTAGGGTTTCTAACCAGTCTTGTGCATCCAATAGGTGTTTTTGTGTCATTGGATGAACAATTAGGTCATTTTCGTGCTCCCTAGGCTAATACTTCTCCAATTAGGATTTTTAACCAATCTTGTGCATTTAATAGGTGTTTTTGTGTCATTGGATGAACATTTAGGTCCTTCTCGTCCTCCCTACACTTAATCTTGTCCAATTAGCGTTTCTAACCAATCTTGTGCATCCAATAGGTGTTTTTGTGTCATTGGATGACCATTTAGGTCATTTTCGTCCTCCCTAGGCTAATTCTTGTCCAATTAGGGTTTTTAACCAATCTTGTGCATCCATTAGGTGTTTTGTGTCATTGGATGAACAATTTGGTCATTTTCGTCCTCCCTAAACTTAATCTTGTCCAATTAGGGTTTCTAACCAGTCTTGTGCATCCAATAGGTGTTTTTGTGTCATTGGATGAACATTTAGGTCCTTCTCGTCCTCCCTACACTTAATCTTGTCCAATTAGGGTTTCTAACCAATCTTGTGCATCCAATAGGTGTTTTTGTGTCATTGGATGACCATTTAGGTCATTTTCGTCCTCCCTAGGCTAATTCTTGTCCAATTAGGGTTTTGAACCAATCTTGTGCATCGAATAGGTGTTTGGTATCATTAGATGAACAATTTGGTCATTTTCGTCCTCCCTAAACTTAATCTTGTCCAATTAGGGTTTCTAACCAATCTTGTGCATCCGATAGGTGTGTTTCTGTCATTGGATGAACAATTAGGTCATTTTCGTCCTCCCAAGTCTTATTCTTGTCCAATTAGGGTTTCTAACCAAACTTGTGCATCCAATAGGTGTTTTTGTGTTATTGGATGATTAATTAGGTCAATTTCGTCATCCCTAGGCTAATTCTTGTCCAATTAGGGTTTTTGACCAATCTTGTGCATCCAAAAGGTGTTTTGTATCATTGTATGAACATTTAGGTTAATTTCGTCCAACCTATTCTTAATCTTGTCCAATTGGGGTTTCTAACCAATCTTGTGCATCAAATAGGTGTTTTTGTGTCCTTGGATGAGCATTTAGGTCATTTTCGTCCTCCCTAGGCTAATACTTGTCCAATTAGGGTTTCTAACCCATGTTGTGCATCCAATAGGTGTGTTTGTGTCATTGGATGAACAATTTGGTCATTTTCGTTCTCCCTAAACTTATTCTTGTCCAATTAGGGTTTTTAACCAATCTTGTGCATCCAATAGGTGTTTTTGTGTCATTGGATGAACATTTAGGTTATTTTCGTCCTCCCTAGGCTAATTCTTGTCCAATTAGGGTTTCTAACCAATGATGTGCATCCAATAGGTGTGTTTGTGTCATTGGATGAACATTTAGGTCCTTTTCGTCCTCCCTACAATTAATCTTGTCCAATTAGGGTTTCTAACCAATCTTGTGCATCCAATAGGTGTGTTTGTGTCATTGCATGAACAATTAGGTCATTTTCGTCCTCCCTAGGCTTATTCTTGTCCAATTAGGGTTTCTAACCAATCTTGTTTATCCAATAGGTTTATTTGTGTCATTGGATGAACAATTAGGTCAATTTCGTCCTCCCTAGGCTAATTCTTGTCCAATTAGGGTTTTTGACCAATCTTGTGCATCCAAAAGGTGTTTTGTATCATTGTATGAACATTTAGGTCAATTTCGTCCAACCTAATCTTAATCTTGTCCAATTGGGGTTTCTAACCAATCTTGTGCGTCCAATAGGTGTTTTTGTGTCATTGGATGAACATTTAGGTTATTTTCGTCCTCCCTAGGCTAATACTTGTCCAATTAGGGTTTCTAACCCATGTTGTGCATCCAATAGGTGTGTTTGTGTCATTGGATGAACAATTTGGTCATTTTCGTTCTCCCTAAACTTATTCTTGTCCAATTAGGGTTTTTAACCAATCTTGTGCATCCAATAGGTGTTTTTGTGTCATTGGATGAACATTTAGGTTATTTTCGTCCTCCCTAGGCTAATTCTTGTCCAATTAGGGTTTCTAACCAATGTTGTGCATCCAATAGGTGTGTTTGTGTCATTGGATGAACATTTAGGTCCTTTTCGTCCTCCCTACAATTAATCTTGTCCAATTAGGGTTTCTAACCAATCTTGTGCTTCCAATAGGTGTTTTTGTGTCATTGGATGAACAATTAGGTCATTTTCGTCCTCCCTAGGCTAATTCTTGTCCAATTAGGGTTTTTAACCAATCTTGTGCATCCAAAAGGTGTTTTGTGTCATTGGATGAACATTTAGGTCAATTTCGTCCTCCCTAATCTTAATCTTGTCCAATTGGGGTTTCTAACCAATCTTGTGCATCCAATAGGTGTTTTTGTGTCCTTGGATGAACATTTAGGTCATTTTCGTCCTCCCTAGGCTAATTCTTGTCCAATTAGGGTTTCTAACCAATCTTGTGCATCCAATAGGTGTTTTTGTGTCATGGGATGAACATTTAGGTTATTTTCGTCCTCCCTAGGCTAATTCTTCTCCAATTAGGGTTTCTAACCAATCTTGTGCATCCAATAGGTGTGTTTGTGTCATTGGATGAACAATTAGGTCATTTTCGTCCTCCCTAGGCTTATTCTTGTCCAATTAGGGTTTCTAACCAGTCTTGTGCATCCAATAGGTGTTTTTGTGTCATTGGATGAACAATTAGGTCATTTTCGTGCTCCCTATGCTAATACTTCTCCAATTAGGATTTTTAACCAATCTTGTGCATCCAATAGGTGTTTTTGTGTCATTGGATGAACATTTAGGTCCTTCTTGTCCTCCCTACACTTAATCTTGTCCAATTAGGGTTTCTAACCAATCTTGTGCATCCAATAGGTGTTTTTGTGTCATTGGATGAACAATTAGGTCATTTTCGTCCTCCCTAGGCTAATTCTTGTCCAATTAGGGTTTTTAACCAATCTTGTGCATCCAAAAGGTGTTTTGTGTCATTGGATGAACATTTAGGTCAATTTCGTCCTCCCTAATCTTAATCTTGTCCAATTGGGGTTTCTAACCTATCTTGTGCATCCAATAGGTGTTTTTGTGTCCTTGGATGAACATTTAGGTCATTTTCGTCCTCCCTAGGCTAATTCTTGTCCAATTAGGGTTTCTAACCAATCTTGTGCATCCAATAGGTGTGTTTGTGTCATTGCATGAACCATTAGGTCATTTTCGTCCTCCCTAGGCTTATTCTTGTCCAATTAGGGTTTTTAACCAATCTTGTGCATCCAATAGGTGTTTTTGTGTCATTGGATGAACATTTAGGTCCTTCTCGTCCTCCCTACACTTAATCTTGTCCAATTAGGGTTTCTAACCAGTCTTGTGCATCGAATAGGTGTTTTTATGTCATTGGATGAACAATTAGGTCATTTTCGTGCTCCCTAGGCTAATACTTGGCCAATTAGGATTTTTAACCAATCTTGTGCATCCAATAGGTGTTTTTGTGTCATTGGAGGAACATTTAGGTCCTTTTCGTCCTCCCTACACTTAATCTTGTCCAATTAGGGTTTCTAACCAATCTTGTGCATCCAATAGGTGTGTTTGTGTCATTGCATGAACCATTAGGTCATTTTCGTCCTCCCTAGGCTTATTCTTGTCCAATTAGGGTTTTTAACCAATCTTGTGCATCCAATAGGTGTTTTTGTGTCATTGGATGAACATTTAGGTCCTTTTCGTCCTCCCTACACTTAATCTTGTCCAATTAGGGTTTCTAACCAGTCTTGTGCATCGAATAGGTGTTTTTATGTCATTGGATGAACAATTAGGTCATTTTCGTGCTCCCTAGGCTAATACTTGGCCAATTAGGATTTTTAACCAATCTTGTGCATCCAATAGGTGTTTTTGTGTCATTGGAAGAACATTTAGGTCCTTTTCGTCCTCCCTACACTTAATCTTGTCCAATTAGGGTTTCTAACCAATCTTGTGCATCCAATAGGTGTGTTTGTGTCATTGCATGAACCATTAGGTCATTTTCGTCCTCCCTAGGCTTATTCTTGTCCAATTAGGGTTTTTAACCAATCTTGTGCATCCAATAGGTGTTTTTGTGTCATTGGATGAACATTTAGGTCCTTCTCGTCCTCCCTACACTTAATCTTGTCCAATTAGGGTTTCTAACCAATCTTGTGCATCGAATAGGTGTTTTTATGTCATTGGATGAACAATTAGGTCATTTTCGTGCTCCCTAGGCTAATACTTGTCCAACTAGGATTTTTAACCAATCTTGTGCATCCAATAGGTGTTTTTGTGTCATTGGATGAACAATTAGGTCGTTTTCGTCCTCCCTAGGTTAATTCTTCTCCAATTAGGGTTTTTAACCAATCTTGTGCATCCAAAAGGTGTTTTGAGTCATTGGATGAACATTTAGGTCAATTTCGTCCTCCCTAATCTTAATCTTGTCCAATTAGGGTTTCTAACCAGTCTTGTGCATCGAATAGGTGTTTTTATGTCATTGGATGAACAATTAGGTCATTTTCGTGCTCCCTAGGCTAATACTTGTCCAACTAGGATTTTTAACCAATCTTGTGCATCCAATAGGTGTTTTTGTGTCAATGGATGAACATTTAGGTCCTTCTCGTCCTCCCTACATTTTATCTTGTCCCATTAAGGTTTCTAACCAATCTTGTGCATCCAATAGGTGTTTTTGGGTCATTGGATGAACAAATAGGTCATTTTCGTCCTCCCCTGGCTAACTCTTGTCCAATTAGGGTTTTTAACCAAGTGCATCCAATAGGTGTTTTGTGTCATTGGATATACAATTTGGTCATTTTCGTCCTCCCTAAACTTAATCTTTTCCAATTAGGGTTTCTAACCAATCTTGTGCATCCAATAGGTGTGTTTGTGTCATTGGATGAACAATTAGGTCATTTTCGTCCTCCCTAGGCTTATTCTTGTCCAATTAGGGTTTCTAACCAATCTTGTGCATCCAATAGGTGTTTTTGTGTTATTGGATGAACAATTAGGTCATTTTCGTCCTACGTAGGGTAATTCTTGTCCAATTGGGGTTTCTTACCAATCTTGTGCATCCAATAGGTGTTTTTGTGTCATTGGATGAACAATTAGGTCATTTTCGTGCTCCCTAGGCTAATACTTGTCCAATTAGGATTTTTAACCAATCTTGTGCATCCAATAGGTGCTTTTGTGTCCTTGGATGGACATTTAGGCCATTTTCGTCCTCCCTAGGCTAATTCTTGTCCAATTAGGGTTTTTAACCAATCTTGTGCATCGAATAGGTGTTTTTATGTCATTGGATGAACAATTAGGTCATTTTCGTGCTCCCTAGGCTAATACTTGTCCAACTAGGATTTTTAACCAATCTTGTGCATCCAATAGGTGTTTTTGTGTCAATGGATGAACATTTAGGTCCTTCTCGTCCTCCCTACATTTTATCTTGTCCCATTAAGGTTTCTAACCAATCTTGTGCATCAAATAGGTGTTTTTGGGTCATTGGATGAACAACTAGGTCATTTTCGTCCTCCCTTGGCTAATTCTTGTCCAATTAGGGTTTTTAACCAATCTTGTGCATCCAATAGGTGTTTTGTGTCATTGGATATACAATTTGGTCATTTTCGTCCTCCCTAAACTTAATCTTTTCCAATTAGGGTTTCTAACCAATCTTGTGCATCCAATAGGTGTGTTTGTGTCATTGGATGAACAATTAGGTCATTTTCGTCCTCCCTAGGCTTATTCTTGTCCAATTAGGGTTTCTAACCAATCTTGTGCATCCAATAGGTGTTTTTGTGTTATTGGATGAACAGTTATGTCATTTTCGTCCTCCCTAATCTTAATCTTGTCCAATTGGGGTTTCTAACCAATCTTGTGCATCCAATAGGTGCTTTTGTGTCCTTGGATGAACATTTAGGTCATTTTCGTCCTCCCTAGGCTAATTCTTGTCCAATTAGGGTTTCTAACCAATCTTGTGCATCCAATAGGTGTGTTTGTGTCATTGCATGAACAATTAGGTCATTTTCGTCCTCCCTAGGCTTATTCTTGTCCAATTAGGGTTTTTAACGAATCTTGTGCATCCAATAGGTGTTTTTGTGTCATTGGATGAACATTTAGGTTATTTTCGTCCTCCCTAGGCTAATTCTTGTCCAATTAGGGTTTCTAACCAATGATGTGCATCCAATAGGTGTGTTTGTGTCATTGGATGAACATTTAGGTCCTTTTCGTCCTCCCTACAATTAATGTTGTCCAATTAGGGTTTCTAACCAATCTTGTGCTTCCAATAGGTGTTTTTGTGTCATTGGATGAACAATTAGGTCATTTTCGTGCTCCCTAGGCTTATTCTTGTCCAATTAGAGTTTCTAACCAATCTTGTGTATCCAATAGGTGTTTTTGTGTCATTGGATGAACAATTAGGTCATTTTCGTCCTCCCTAGGCTAATTCTTGTCCAATTAGGGTTTTTAACCAATCTTGTGTATCCAAAAGGTGTTTTGTGTCATTGGATGAACATTTAGGTCAATTTCGTCCTCCCTAATCTTAATCTTGTCCAATTGTGGTTTCTAACCAATCTTGTGCATCCAACAGGTGTTTTTGTGTCCTTGGATGAATATTTAGGTCATTTTCTTCCTCCCTAGGCTAATTCTTGTCCAATTAGGGTTTCTAACCAATCTTGTGCATCCAATAGGTGTGTTTGTGTCATTGCATGAACCATTAGGTCATTTTCGTCCTCCCTAGGCTTATTCTTGTCCAATTAGGGTTTTTAACCAATCTTGTGCATCCAATAGGTGTTTTTGTGTCATTGGATGAACATTTAGGTCCTTCTCGTCCTCCCTACACTTAATCTTGTCCAATTCGGGTTTCTAACCAGTCTTGTGCATCGAATAGGTGTTTTTATGTCATTGGATGAACAATTAGATCATTTTCGTGCTCCTTAGGCTAATACTTGTCCAGTTAGGATTTTTAACCAATCTTGTGCATCCAATAGGTGTTTTTGTGTCATTGGATGAACATTTAGGTCCTTCTCGTCCTCCCTATACTTAATCTTGTCCAATTAGGGTTTCTAACCAGTCTTGTGCATCCAATAGGTGATTTTGTGTCATTGGATGAATAATTAGGTCATTTTCGTGCTCCCTAGGCTAATACTTCTCCAATTAGGATTTTTAACCAATCTTGTGCATTTAATAGGTGTTTTTGTGTCGTTGGATGAACATTTAGGTCCTTCTCGTCCTCCCTACACTTAATCTTGTCCAATTAGCATTTCTAACCAATCTTGTGCATCCAATAGGTGTTTTTGTGTCATTGGATGACCATTTAGGTCATTTTCGTCCTCCCTAGGCTAATTCTTGTCCAATTAGGGTTTTTAACCAATCTTGTGCATCCATTAGGTGTTTTGTGTCATTGGATGAACAATTTGGTCATTTTCGTCCTCCCTAAACTTAATCTTGTCCAATTAGGGTTTCTAACCAATCTTGTGCGTCCGATAGGTGTGTTTCTGTCATTGGATGAACAATTAGGTCATTTTCGTCCTCCCAAGTCTTATTCTTGTCCATTTAGGGTTTCTAACCAAACTTGTGCATCCAATAGGTGTTTTTGTGTTATTGGATGAACAATTAGGTCAATTTCGTCCTCCCTAGGCTAATTCTTGTCCAATTAGGGTTTTTGACCAATCTTGTGCATCCAAAAGGTGTTTTGTATCATTGTATGAACATTTAGGTCAATTTCGTCCAACCTAATCTTAATCTTGTCCAATTGGGGTTTCTAACCAATCTTGTGCGTCCAATAGGTGTTTTTGTGTCATTGGATGAACATTTAGGTTATTTTCGTCCTCCCTAGGCTAATACTTGTCCAATTAGGGTTTCTAACCCATGTTGTGCATCCAATAGGTGTGTTTGTGTCATTGGATGAACAATTTGGTCATTTTCGTTCTCCCTAAACTTATTCTTGTCCAATTAGGGTTTTTAACCAATCTTGTGCATCCAATAGGTGTTTTTGTGTCATTGGATGAACATTTAGGTTATTTTCGTCCTCCCTAGGCTAATTCTTGTCCAATTAGGGTTTCTAACCAATGATGTGCATCCAATAGGTGTGTTTGTGTCATTGGATGAACATTTAGGTCCTTTTCGTCCTCCCTACAATTAATCTTGTCCAATTAGGGTTTCTAACCAATCTTGTGCTTGCAATAGGTGTTTTTGTGTCATTGGATGAACAATTAGGTCATTTTCGTGCTCCCTAGGCTTATTCTTGTCCAATTAGAGTTTCTAACCAATCTTGTGTATCCAATAGGTGTTTTTGTGTCATTGGATGAACAATTAGGTCATTTTCGTCCTCCCTAGGCTAATTCTTGTCCAATTAGGGTTTTTAACCAATCTTGTGTATCCAAAAGGTGTTTTGTGTCATTGGATGAACATTTAGGTCAATTTCGTCCTCCCTAATCTTAATCTTGTCCAATTGTGGTTTCTAACCAATCTTGTGCATCCAACAGGTGTTTTTGTGTCCTTGGATGAACATTTAGGTCATTTTCTTCCTCCCTAGGCTAATTCTTGTCCAATTAGGGTTTCTAACCAATCTTGTGCATCCAATAGGTGTGTTTGTGTCATTGCATGAACCATTAGGTCATATTCGTCTTCCCTAGGCTTATTCTTGTCCAATTAGGGTTTTTAACCAATCTTGTGCATCCAATAGGTGTTTTTGTGTCATTGGATGAACATTTAGGTCCTTCTCGTCCTCCCTACACTTAATCTTGTCCAATTTGGGTTTCTAACCAGTCTTGTGCATCGAATAGGTGTTTTTATGTCATTGGATGAACAATTAGATCATTTTCGTGCTCCTTAGGCTAATACTTGTCCAGTTAGGATTTTTAACCAATCTTGTGCATCCAATAGGTGTTTTTGTGTCATTGGATGAACATTTAGGTCCTTCTCGTCCTCCCTATACTTAATCTTGTCCAATTAGGGTTTCTAACCAGTCTTGTGCATCCAATAGGTGATTTTGTGTCATTGGATGAATAATTAGGTCATTTTCGTGCTCCCTAGGCTAATACTTCTCCAATTAGGATTTTTAACCAATCTTGTGCATTTAATAGGTGTTTTTGTGTCATTGGATGAACATTTAGGTCCTTCTCGTCCTCCCTACACTTAATCTTGTCCAATTAGCGTTTCTAACCAATCTTGTGCATCCAATAGGTGTTTTTGTGTCATTGGATGACCATTTAGGTCATTTTCGTCCTCCCTAGGCTAATTCTTGTCCAATTAGGGTTTTTAACCAATCTTGTGCATCCATTAGGTGTTTTGTGTCATTGGATGAACAATTTGGTCATTTTCGTCCTCCCTAAACTTAATCTTGTCCAATTAGGGTTTCTAACCAATCTTGTGCATCCGATAGGTGTGTTTCTGTCATTGGATGAACAATTAGGTCATTTTCGTCCTCCCAAGTCTTATTCTTGTCCATTTAGGGTTTCTAACCAAACTTGTGCATCCAATAGGTGTTTTTGTGTTATTGGATGAACAATTAGGTCAATTTCGTCCTCCCTAGGCTAATTCTTGTCCAATTAGGGTTTTTGACCAATCTTGTGCATCCAAAAGGTGTTTTGTATCATTGTATGAACATTTAGGTCAATTTCGTCCAACCTAATCTTAATCTTGTCCAATTGGGGTTTCTAACCAATCTTGTGCGTCCAATAGGTGTTTTTGTGTCATTGGATGAACATTTAGGTTATTTTCGTCCTCCCTAGGCTAATACTTGTCCAATTAGGGTTTCTAACCCATGTTGTGCATCCAATAGGTGTGTTTGTGTCATTGGATGAACAATTTGGTCATTTTCGTCCTCCCTAAACTTATTCTTGTCCAATTAGGGTTTTTAACCAATCTTGTGCATCCAATAGGTGTTTTTGTGTCATTGGATGAACATTTAGGTTATTTTCGTCCTCCCTAGGCTAATTCTTGTCCAATTAGGGTTTCTAACCAATGATGTGCATCCAATAGGTGTGTTTGTGTCATTGGATGAACATTTAGGTCCTTTTCGTCCTCCCTACAATTAATCTTGTCCAATTAGGGTTTCTAACCAATCTTGTGCATCCAATAGGTGTTTTTGTGTCATTGGATGAACAATTAGGTCATTTTCGTCCTCCCTAGGCTTATTCTTGTCCAATTAGGGTTTTTAACCAATCTTGTGCATCCAATAGGTGTGTTTGTGTCATTGGATGAACAATTAGGTCATTTTCGTCCTCCCTAGGCTTATTCTTGTCCAATTAGGGTTTTTAACCAATCTTGTGCATCCAATAGGTGTTTTGTGTCATTGGATATACAATTTGGTCATTTTCGTCCTCCCTAAACTTAATCTTGTCCAATTAGGGTTTCTAACCAATCATGTGCATCCAATAGGTGTGTTTGTGTCATTGCATGAACAATTAGGTCATTTTCGTCCTCCCTAGGCTTATTCTTGTCCAATTAGGGTTTTTAACGAATCTTGTGCATCCAATAGGTGTTTTTGTGTCATTGGATGAACATTTAGGTCCTTCTCGTCCTCCCTACACTTAATCTTGTCCAATTAGGGTTTCTAACCAATCTTGTGCATCGAATAGGTGTTTTTATGTCATTGGATGAACAATTAGGTCATTTTCGTGCTCCCTAGGCTAATACTTGTCCAACTAGGATTTTTAACCAATCTTGTGCATCCAATAGGTGTTTTTGTGTCATTGGATGAACAATTAGGTCGTTTTCGTCCTCCCTAGGTTAATTCTTCTCCAATTAGGGTTTTTAACCAATCTTGTGCATCCAAAAGGTGTTTTGAGTCATTGGATGAACATTTAGGTCAATTTCGTCCTCCCTAATCTTAATCTTGTCCAATTAGGGTTTCTAACCAGTCTTGTGCATCGAATAGGTGTTTTTATGTCATTGGATGAACAATTAGGTCATTTTCGTGCTCCCTAGGCTAATACTTGTCCAACTAGGATTTTTAACCAATCTTGTGCATCCAATAGGTGTTTTTGTGTCATTGGATGAACAATTAGGTCATTTTCGTGCTCCCTAGGCTAATACTTGTCCAACTAGGATTTTTAACCAATCTTGTGCATCCAATAGGTGTTTTTGTGTCATTGGATGAACATTTAGGTCATTCTCGTCCTCCCTACACTTAATCTTGTCCAATTAGGGTTTCTAACCAATATTGTGCATCCAATAGGTATTTTTGTGTCATTGGATGAACAATTAGGTCATTTTCGTCCTCCCTAGGCTTATTCTTGTCCAATTAGGGTTTTTAACCAATTTTTGCATCCAATAGGTGTTTTTGTGTCATTGGATGAACATTTAGGTCCTTTTCGTCCTCCCTACAATTAATCTTGTCCAATTAGGGTTTCTAACCAATCTTCTGCATCCAATAGGTGTTTTTGTGTCATTGGATGAACAATTATGTCATTTTCGTCCTCCCTAGGCTTATTCTTGTCCAATTAGGGTTTCTAACCAATCTTGTGTATCCAATAGGTTTATTTGTGTCATTGGATGAACAATTAGGTCATTTTCGTCCTCCCTAGGCTAATTCTTGTCCAATTAGGGTTTTTAACCAATCTTGTGCATCCAAAAGGTGTTTTGTGTCATTGGATGAACATTTAGGTCAATTTCGTCCTCCCTAATCTTAATCTTGTCCAATTGGGGTTTCTAACCAATCTTGTGCATCCAATAGGTGCTTTTGTGTCCTTGGATGAACATTTAGGTCATTTTCGTCCTCCCTAGGCTAATTCTTGTCCAATTAGGGTTTCTAACCAATCTTGTGCATCCAATAGGTGTGTTTGTGTCATTGCATGAACAATTAGGTCATTTTCGGCCTCCCTAGGCTTATTCTTGTCCAATTAGGGTTTTTAACGAATCTTGTGCATCCAATAGGTGTTTTTGTGTCATTGGATGAACATTTAGGTCCTTCTCGTCCTCCCTACACTTAATTTTGTCCAATTAGGGTTTCTAACCAATCTTGTGCATCGAATAGGTGTTTTTATGTCATTGGATGAACAATTAGGTCATTTTCGTGCTCCCTAGGCTAATACTTGTCCAACTAGGATTTTTAACCAATCTTGTGCATCCAATAGGTGTTTTTGTGTCGTTGGATGAACAATTAGGTCGTTTTCGTCCTCCCTAGGTTAATTCTTGTCCAATTAGGGTTTTTAACCAATCTTGTGCATCCAAAAGGTGTTTTGAGTCATTGGATGAACATTTAGGTCAATTTCGTCCTCCCTAATCTTAATCTTGTCCAATTAGGGTTTCTAACCAGTCTTGTGCTTCGAATAGGTGTTTTTATGTCATTGGATGAACAATTAGGTCATTTTCATCCTCCCTAGGCTTATTCTTGTCCAATTAGGGTTTTTAACCAATAGGTGTTTTTGTGTCATTTTCGTGCTCCCTAGGCTAATACTTGTCCAACTAGGATTTTTAACCAATCTTGTGCATCCAATAGGTGTTTTTGTGTCATTGGATGAACATTTAGGTCATTCTCGTCCTCCCTACACTTAATCTTGTCCAATTAGGGTTTCTAACCAATATTGTGCATCCAATAGGTATTTTTGTGTCATTGGATGAACAATTAGGTCATTTTCGTCCTCCCTAGGCTTATTCTTGTCCAATTAGGGTTTTTAACCAATCTTGTGCATCCAATAGGTGTTTTTGTGTCATTGGATGAACATTTAGGTCCTTTTCGTCCTCCCGACAATTAATCTTGTCCAATTAGGGTTTCTAACCAATCTTCTCCATCCAATAGGTGTTTTTGTGTCATTGGATGAACAATTAGGTCATTTTCGTCCTCCCTAGGCTTATTCTTGTCCAATTAGGGTTTCTAACCAATCTTGTGTATCCAATAGGTTTATTTGTGTCATTGGATGAACAATTAGGTCATTTTCGTCCTCCCTAGGCTAATTCTTGTCCAATTAGGGTTTTTAACTAATCTTGTGCATCCAAAAGGTGTTTTGTGTCATTGGATGAACATTTAGGTCAATTTCGTCCTCCCTAATCTTAATCTTGTCCAATTGGGGTTTCTAACCAATCTTGTGCATCCAATAGGTGCTTTTGTGTCCTTGGATGAACATTTAGGTCATTTTCGTCCTCCCTAGGCTAATTCTTGTCCAATTAGGAATTCTAACCAATCTTGTGCATCCAATAGGTGTGTTTGTGTCATTGCATGAACAATTAGGTCATTTTCGTCCTCCCTAGGCTTATTCTTTTCCAATTAGGGTTTTTAACGAATCTTGTGCATCCAATAGGTGTTTTTGTATCATTGGATGAACATTTAGGTCCTTCTCGTCCTCCCTACACTTAATCTTGTCCAATTAGGGTTTCTAACCAATCTTGTGCATCGAATAGGTGTTTTTATGTCATTGGATGAACAATTAGGTCATTTTCGTGCTCCCTAGGCTAATACTTGTCCAACTAGGATTTTTAACCAATCTTGTGCATCCAATAGGTGTTTTTGTGTCATTGGATGAACAATTAGGTCGTTTTCGTCCTCCCTAGGTTAATTCTTGTCCAATTAGGGTTTTTAACCAATCTTGTGCATCCAAAAGGTGTTTTGAGTCATTGGATGAACATTTAGGTCAATTTCGTCCTCCCTAATCTTAATCTTGTCCAATTAGGGTTTCTAACCAGTCTTGTGCATCGAATAGGT
>JBBPBS010000737.1:23799-54189 GCA_037974835.1 Cicer judaicum | reverse complement strand
CCCTAGGCTAATACTTGTCCAATTAGGATTTTTAACCAATCTTGTGCATCCAATAGGTGTTTTTTGTGTCATTGGATGAACATTATGTCATTCTCGTCCTCCCTACACTTAGTCTTGTCCAATTAGGGTTTCTAACCAATCTTGTGCATCCAATAGGTGTGTTTGTGTCATTGCATGAACAATTAGGTCATTTTCGTCCTCCCTAGGCTTATTCTTGTCCAATTAGGGTTTTTAACGAATGTTGTGCATCCAATAGGTGTTTTTGTGTCTTTGGATGAACATTTAGGTCCTTCTCGTCCTCCCTACACTTAATCTTGTCGAATTAGGGTTTCTAACCAATCTTGTGCATCGAATAGGTGTTTTTATGTCATTGGATGAACAATTAGGTCATTTTCGTGCTCCCTAGGCTAATACTTGTCCAACTAGGATTTTTAACCAATCTTGTTCATCCAATAGGTTTGTTTGTGTCATTGGATGAACAATTAGGTCATTATCGTCCTCCCAAGTCTATTCTTGTCCAATTAGGGTTTTTAACCAATCTTATGCATCCAATAGGTGTTTTTATGTCATTGGATGAACATTTACGTCCTTTTCGTCCTCCCTACAATTAATCTTGTCCAATTAGGGTTTCTAACCAATCTTGTGCATCCCATAGGTGTTTTTGTGTCATTGGATGAACAATTAGGTCATCTTCGTCCTCCCTAGGCTTATTCTTGTCCAATTAGAGTTTCTAACCAATCTTGTGTATCCAATACGTGTTTTTGTGTCATTGGATGAACTACTAGGTCATTTTCGTCCTCCCTAGGCTAACTCTTGTCCAATTAGGGTTTTTAACCAATCTTGTGTATCCAAAAGGTGTTTTGTGTCATTGGATGAACATTTAGGTCAATTTCGTCCTCCCTAATCTTAATCTTGTCCAATTGGGGTTTCTAACCAATCTTGTGCATCCAATAGGTGTGTTTGTGTCAGTGCATGAACCATTAGGTCATTTTCGTCCTCCCTAGGTTTATTCTTGTCCAATTAGGGTTTTTAACCAATCTTGTGCATCCAATAGGTGTTTTTGTGTCATTGGATGAACAATTAGGTCATCTTCGTCCTCCCTAGGCTTATTCTTGTCCAATTAGAGTTTCTAACCAATCTTGTGTATCCAATAGGTGTTTTTGTGTCATTGGATGAACTACTAGGTCATTTTCGTCCTCCCTAGGCTAACTCTTGTCCAATTAGGGTTTTTAACCAATCTTGTGTATCCAAAAGGTGTTTTGTGTCATTGGATGAACATTTAGGTCAATTTCGTCCTCCCTAATCTTAATCTTGTCCAATTGGGGTTTCTAACCAATCTTGTGCATCCAATAGGTGTGTTTGTGTCATTGCATGAACCATTAGGTCATTTTCGTCCTCCCTAGGCTTATTCTTGTCCAATTAGGGTTTTTAACCAATCTTGTGCATCCAATAGGTGTTTTTGTGTCATTGGATGAACAATTAGGTCATTTTCGTCCTCCCTAAGCTTATTCTTGTCCAATTAGAGTTTCTAACCAATCTTGTGTATCCAATAGGTGTTTTTGTGTCATTGGATGAACTATTAGGTCATTTTCGTCCTCCCTAGGCTAACTCTTGTCCAATTAGGGTTTTTAACCAATCTTGTGTATCCAAAAGGTGTTTTGTGTCATTGGATGAACATTTAGGTCAATTTCGTCCTCCCTAATCTTAATCTTGTCCAATTGGGGTTTCTAACCAATCTTGTGCATCCAATAGGTGTGTTTGTGTCATTGCATGAACCATTAGGTCATTTTCGTCCTCCCTAGGTTTATTCTTGTCCAATTAGGGTTTTTAACCAATCTTGTGCATCCAATAGGTGTTTTTGTGTCATTGGATGAACAATTAGGTCATTTTCGTCCTCCCTAGGCTTATTCTTGTCCAATTAGAGTTTCTAACCAATCTTGTGTATCCAATAGGTGTTTTTGTGTCATTGGATGAACTATTAGGTCATTTTCGTCCTCCCTAGGCTAACTCTTGTCCAATTAGGGTTTTTAACCAATCTTGTGTATCCAAAAGGTGTTTTGTGTCATTGGATGAACATTTAGGTCAATTTCGTCCTCCCTAATCTTAATCTTGTCCAATTGGGGTTTCTAACCAATCTTGTGCATCCAATAGGTGTTTTTGTGTCCTTGGATGAACATTTAGGTCCTTCTCGTCCTCCCTACACTTAATCTTGTCCAATTAGGGTTTCTAACCAATCTTGTGCATCCAATAGGTGTTTTTGTGTCATTGGATGAACATTTAGGTTATTTTCGTCCTCCCTAGGCTAATTCTTGTCCAATTAGGGTTTCTAACCAATGTTGTGCATCCAATAGGTGTGTTTGTGTCATTGGATGAACATTTAGGTCCTTTTCGTCCTCCCTACAATTAATCTTGTCCAATTAGGGTTTCTAACCAATCTTGTGCATCCAATAGGTGTTTTTGTGTCATTGGATGAACAATTAGGTCATTTTCGTGCTCCCTAGGCTAATACTTGTCCAATTAGGATTTTTAACCAATCTTGTGCATCCAATAGGTGTTTTGTGTCATTGGATATACAATTTGGTCATTTTCGTCCTCCCTAAACTTAATCTTTTCCAATTAGGGTTTCTAACCAATCTTGTGCATCCAATAGGTGTGTTTGTGTCATTGGATGAACAATTAGGTCATTTTCGTCCTCCCTAGGCTTATTCTTGTCCAATTAGGGTTTCTAACCAATCTTGTGCATCCAATAGGTGTTTTTGTGTTATTGGATGAACAATTAGGTCATTTTCGTCCTACGTAGGGTAATTCTTGTCCAATTGGGGTTTCTTACCAATCTTGTGCATCCAATAGGTGTTTTTGTGTCATTGGATGAACAATTAGGTCATTTTCGTGCTCCCTAGGCTAATACTTGTCCAATTAGGATTTTTAACCAATCTTGTGCATCCAATAGGTGCTTTTGTGTCCTTGGATGGACATTTAGGCCATTTTCGTCCTCCCTAGGCTAATTCTTGTCCAATTAGGGTTTTTAACCAATCTTGTGCATCGAATAGGTGTTTTTATGTCATTGGATGAACAATTAGGTCATTTTCGTGCTCCCTAGGCTAATACTTGTCCAACTAGGATTTTTAACCAATCTTGTGCATCCAATAGGTGTTTTTGTGTCATTGGATGAACAATTAGGTCATTTTCGTGCTCCCTAGGCTAATACTTGTCCAACTAGGATTTTTAACCAATCTTGTGCATCCAATAGGTGTTTTTGTGTCATTGGATGAACATTTAGGTCATTCTCGTCCTCCCTACACTTAATCTTGTCCAATTAGGGTTTCTAACCAATATTGTGCATCCAATAGGTATTTTTGTGTCATTGGATGAACAATTAGGTCATTTTCGTCCTCCCTAGGCTTATTCTTGTCCAATTAGGGTTTTTAACCAATTTTTGCATCCAATAGGTGTTTTTGTGTCATTGGATGAACATTTAGGTCCTTTTCGTCCTCCCTACAATTAATCTTGTCCAATTAGGGTTTCTAACCAATCTTCTGCATCCAATAGGTGTTTTTGTGTCATTGGATGAACAATTATGTCATTTTCGTCCTCCCTAGGCTTATTCTTGTCCAATTAGGGTTTCTAACCAATCTTGTGTATCCAATAGGTTTATTTGTGTCATTGGATGAACAATTAGGTCATTTTCGTCCTCCCTAGGCTAATTCTTGTCCAATTAGGGTTTTTAACCAATCTTGTGCATCCAAAAGGTGTTTTGTGTCATTGGATGAACATTTAGGTCAATTTCGTCCTCCCTAATCTTAATCTTGTCCAATTGGGGTTTCTAACCAATCTTGTGCATCCAATAGGTGCTTTTGTGTCCTTGGATGAACATTTAGGTCATTTTCGTCCTCCCTAGGCTAATTCTTGTCCAATTAGGGTTTCTAACCAATCTTGTGCATCCAATAGGTGTGTTTGTGTCATTGCATGAACAATTAGGTCATTTTCGGCCTCCCTAGGCTTATTCTTGTCCAATTAGGGTTTTTAACGAATCTTGTGCATCCAATAGGTGTTTTTGTGTCATTGGATGAACATTTAGGTCCTTCTCGTCCTCCCTACACTTAATTTTGTCCAATTAGGGTTTCTAACCAATCTTGTGCATCGAATAGGTGTTTTTATGTCATTGGATGAACAATTAGGTCATTTTCGTGCTCCCTAGGCTAATACTTGTCCAACTAGGATTTTTAACCAATCTTGTGCATCCAATAGGTGTTTTTGTGTCGTTGGATGAACAATTAGGTCGTTTTCGTCCTCCCTAGGTTAATTCTTGTCCAATTAGGGTTTTTAACCAATCTTGTGCATCCAAAAGGTGTTTTGAGTCATTGGATGAACATTTAGGTCAATTTCGTCCTCCCTAATCTTAATCTTGTCCAATTGGGGTTTCTAACCAATCTTGTGCATCCAATAGGTGCTTTTGTGTCCTTGGATGAACATTTAGGTCATTTTCGTCCTCCCTAGGCTAATTCTTGTCCAATTAGGGTTTCTAACCAATCTTGTGCATCCAATAGGTGTGTTTGTGTCATTGCATGAACAATTAGGTCATTTTCGTCCTCCCTAGGCTTATTCTTGTCCAATTAGGGTTTTTAACGAATCTTGTGCATCCAATAGGTGTTTTTGTGTCATTGGATGAACATTTAGGTCCTTCTCGTCCTCCCTACACTTAATTTTGTCCAATTAGGGTTTCTAACCAATCTTGTGCATCGAATAGGTGTTTTTATGTCATTGGATGAACAATTAGGTCATTTTCGTGCTCCCTAGGCTAATACTTGTCCAAGTAGGATTTTTAACCAATCTTGTGCATCCAATAGGTGTTTTTGTGTCGTTGGATGAACAATTAGGTCGTTTTCGTCCTCCCTAGGTTAATTCTTGTCCAATTAGGGTTTTTAACCAATCTTGTGCATCCAAAAGGTGTTTTGAGTCATTGGATGAACATTTAGGTCAATTTCGTCCTCCCTAATCTTAATCTTGTCCAATTAGGGTTTCTAACCAGTCTTGTGCATCGAATAGGTGTTTTTATGTCATTGGATGAACAATTAGGTCATTTTCGTCCTCCCTAGGCTAATTCTTGTCCAATTAGGGTTTTTAACCAATCTTGTGCATCCAAAAGGTGTTTTGTGTCATTGGATGAACATTTAGGTCAATTTCGTCCTCCCTAATCTTAATCTTGTCCAATTGGGGTTTCTAACCAATCTTGTGCATCCAATAGGTGTTTTGGTGTCATTGGATGAACATTTAGGTCCTTCTCGTCCTCCATAGGCTAATTCTTGTCCAATTAGGGTTTTTAACCAATCTTGGGAATCCAAAAGGTGTTTTGTATCATTGGATGAACATTTAGGTCAATTTCGTCCTCCCTAATCTTATTCTTGTCCAATTAGGGTTTTTAACCAATCTTGTGCATCCAATAGGTGTTTTTGTGTCATTGGATGAACATTTAGGTCCTTCTCGTCCTCCCTACACTTAATCTTGTCCAATTAGGGTTTCTAACCAATCTTGTGCATCGAATAGGTGTTTTTATGTCATTGGATGAACAATTAGGTCATTTTCGTGCTCCCTAGGCTAATACTTGTCCAACTAGGATTTTTAACCAATCTTGTGCATCCAATAGGTGTTTTTGTGTCATTGGATGAACAATTAGGTCGTTTTCGTCCTCCCTAGGTTAATTCTTGTCCAATTAGGGTTTTTAACCAATCTTGTGCATCCAAAAGGTGTTTTGAGTCATTGGATGAACATTTAGGTCAATTTCGTCATCCCTAATCTTAATCTTGTCCAATTAGGGTTTCTAACCAGTCTTGTGCATCGAATAGGTGTTTTTATGTCATTGGATGAACAATTAGGTCATTTTCGTGATCCCTAGGCTAATACTTGTCCAACTAGGATTTTTAACCAATCTTGTGCATCCAATAGGTGTTTTTGTGTCAATGGATGAACATTTAGGTCCTTCTCGTCCTCCCTACATTTTATCTTGTCCCATTAAGGTTTCTAACCAATCTTGTGCATCCAATAGGTGTTTTTGGGTCATTGGATGAACAAATAGGTCATTTTCGTCCTCCCTTGGCTAATTCTTGTCCAATTAGGGTTTTTAACCAATCTTGTGCATCCAATAGGTGTTTTGTGTCATTGGATATACAATTTGGTCATTTTCGTCCTCCCTAAACTTAATCTTTTCCAATTAGGGTTTCTAACCAATCTTGTGCATCCAATAGGTGTGTTTGTGTCATTGGATGAACAATTAGGTCATTTTCGTCCTCCCTAGGCTTATTCTTGTCCAATTAGGGTTTCTAACCAATCTTGTGCATCCAATAGGTGTTTTTGTGTTATTGGATGAACAGTTATGTCATTTTCGTCCTCCCTAATCTTAATCTTGTCCAATTGGGGTTTCTAACCAATCTTGTGCATCCAATAGGTGCTTTTGTGTCCTTGGATGAACATTTAGGTCATTTTCGTCCTCCCTAGGCTAATTCTTGTCCAATTAGGGTTTCTAACCAATCTTGTGCATCCAATAGGTGTGTTTGTGTCATTGCATGAACAATTAGGTCATTTTCGTCCTCCCTAGGCTTATTCTTGTCCAATTAGGGTTTTTAACCAATCTTGTGCATCCAATAGGTGTTTTGTGTCATTGGATATACAATTTGGTCATTTTCGTCCTCCCTAAACTTAATCTTGTCCAATTAGGGTTTCTAACCAATCATGTGCATCCAATAGGTGTGTTTGTGTCATTGCATGAACAATTAGGTCATTTTCGTCCTCCCTAGGCTTATTCTTGTCCAATTAGGGTTTTTAACGAATCTTGTGCATCCAATAGGTGTTTTTGTGTCATTGGATGAACATTTAGGTCCTTCTCGTCCTCCCTACACTTAATCTTGTCCAATTAGGGTTTCTAACCAATCTTGTGCATCGAATAGGTGTTTTTATGTCATTGGATGAACAATTAGGTCATTTTCGTGCTCCCTAGGCTAATACTTGTCCAACTAGGATTTTTAACCAATCTTGTGCATCCAATAGGTGTTTTTGTGTCATTGGATGAACAATTAGGTCGTTTTCGTCCTCCCTAGGTTAATTCTTCTCCAATTAGGGTTTTTAACCAATCTTGTGCATCCAAAAGGTGTTTTGAGTCATTGGATGAACATTTAGGTCAATTTCGTCCTCCCTAATCTTAATCTTGTCCAATTAGGGTTTCTAACCAGTCTTGTGCATCGAATAGGTGTTTTTATGTCATTGGATGAACAATTAGGTCATTTTCGTGCTCCCTAGGCTAATACTTGTCCAACTAGGATTTTTAACCAATCTTGTGCATCCAATAGGTGTTTTTGTGTCAATGGATGAACATTTAGGTCCTTCTCGTCCTCCCTACATTTTATCTTGTCCCATTAAGGTTTCTAACCAATCTTGTGCATCCAATAGGTGTTTTTGGGTCATTGGATGAACAAATAGGTCATTTTCGTCCTCCCTTGGCTAACTCTTGGCCAATTAGGGTTTTTAACCAAGTGCATCCAATAGGTGTTTTGTGTCATTGGATATACAATTTGGTCATTTTCGTCCTCCCTAAACTTAATCTTTTCCAATTAGGGTTTCTAACCAATCTTGTGCATCCAATAGGTGTGTTTGTGTCATTGGATGAACAATTAGGTCATTTTCGTCCTCCCTAGGCTTATTCTTGTCCAATTAGGGTTTCTAACCAATCTTGTGCATCCAATAGGTGTTTTTGTGTTATTGGATGAACAATTAGGTCATTTTCGTCCTACGTAGGGTAATTCTTGTCCAATTGGGGTTTCTTACCAATCTTGTGCATCCAATAGGTGTTTTTGTGTCATTGGATGAACAATTAGGTCATTTTCGTCCTCCCTAGGCTAATTCTTGTCCAATTAGGGTTTTTAACCAATCTTGTGAATCGAATAGGTGTTTTTATGTCATTGGATGAACAATTAGGTCATTTTCGTCCTCCCTAGGCTAATTCTTGTCCAATTAGGGTTTTTAACCAATCTTGTGCATCCAATAGGTGTTTTTGTGTCATTGGATGAACATTTAGGTCCTTTTCGTCCTCCCTACAATTAATCTTGTCCAATTAGGGTTTCTAACCAATCTTCTGCATCCAATAGGTGTTTTTGTGTCGTTGGATGAACAATTAGGTCATTTTCGTCCTCCCTAGGCTTATTCTTGTCCAATTAGGGTTTCTAACCAATCTTGTGTATCCAATAGGTTTATTTGTGTCATTGGATGAACAATTAGGTCATTTTCGTCCTCCCTAGGCTTATTCTTGTCCAATTAGGGTTTCTAACCAATCTTGTGCATCCAATAGGTGTTTTTGTGTCATTGGATGAACAATTAGGTCATTTTCGTCCTCCCTAAGCTAATTCTTGTCCAATTACCGTGTTTAACCAATCTTGTGTATCCAATAGGTTTATTTGTGTCATTGGATGAACAATTAGGTCATTTTCGTCCTCCCTAGGTTAATTCTTGTCCAATTAGGGTTTTTAACCAATCTTGTGCATCCAAAAGGTGTTTTGTGTCATTGGATGAACATTTAGGTCAATTTCGTCGTCCCTAATCTTAATCTTGTCCAATTGGGGTTTCTAACCAATCTTGTGCATCCAATAGGTGCTTTTGTGTCCTTGGATGAACATTTAGGTCATTTTCGTCCTCCCTAGGCTAATTCTTGTCCAATTAGGGTTTCTAACCAATCTTGTGCATCCAATAGGTGTGTTTGTGTCATTGCATGAACAATTAGGTCATTTTCGTCCTCCCTAGGCTTATTCTTGTCCAATTAGGGTTTTTAACCAATCTTGTGCATCCAATAGGTGTTTTGTGTCATTGGATATACAATTTGGTCATTTTCGTCCTCCCTAAACTTAATCTTGTCCAATTAGGGTTTCTAACCAATCATGTGCATCCAATAGGTGTGTTTGTGTCATTGCATGAACAATTAGGTCATTTTCGTCCTCCCTAGGCTTATTCTTGTCCAATTAGGGTTTTTAACGAATCTTGTGCATCCAATAGGTGTTTTTGTGTCATTGGATGAACATTTAGGTCCTTCTCGTCCTCCCTACACTTAATCTTGTCCAATTAGGGTTTCTAACCAATCTTGTGCATCGAATAGGTGTTTTTATGTCATTGGATGAACAATTAGGTCATTTTCGTGCTCCCTAGGCTAATACTTGTCCAACTAGGATTTTTAACCAATCTTGTGCATCCAATAGGTGTTTTTGTGTCATTGGATGAACAATTAGGTCGTTTTCGTCCTCCCTAGGTTAATTCTTCTCCAATTAGGGTTTTTAACCAATCTTGTGCATCCAAAAGGTGTTTTGAGTCATTGGATGAACATTTAGGTCAATTTCGTCCTCCCTAATCTTAATCTTGTCCAATTAGGGTTTCTAACCAGTCTTGTGCATCGAATAGGTGTTTTTATGTCATTGGATGAACAATTAGGTCATTTTCGTGCTCCCTAGGCTAATACTTGTCCAACTAGGATTTTTAACCAATCTTGTGCATCCAATAGGTGTTTTTGTGTCAATGGATGAACATTTAGGTCCTTCTCGTCCTCCCTACATTTTATCTTGTCCCATTAAGGTTTCTAACCAATCTTGTGCATCCAATAGGTGTTTTTGGGTCATTGGATGAACAAATAGGTCATTTTCGTCCTCCCTTGGCTAACTCTTGGCCAATTAGGGTTTTTAACCAAGTGCATCCAATAGGTGTTTTGTGTCATTGGATATACAATTTGGTCATTTTCGTCCTCCCTAAACTTAATCTTTTCCAATTAGGGTTTCTAACCAATCTTGTGCATCCAATAGGTGTGTTTGTGTCATTGGATGAACAATTAGGTCATTTTCGTCCTCCCTAGGCTTATTCTTGTCCAATTAGGGTTTCTAACCAATCTTGTGCATCCAATAGGTGTTTTTGTGTTATTGGATGAACAATTAGGTCATTTTCGTCCTACGTAGGGTAATTCTTGTCCAATTGGGGTTTCTTACCAATCTTGTGCATCCAATAGGTGTTTTTGTGTCATTGGATGAACAATTAGGTCATTTTCGTGCTCCCTAGGCTAATACTTGTCCAATTAGGATTTTTAACCAATCTTGTGCATCCAATAGGTGCTTTTGTGTCCTTGGATGGACATTTAGGCCATTTTCGTCCTCCCTAGGCTAATTCTTGTCCAATTAGGGTTTTTAACCAATCTTGTGCATCGAATAGGTGTTTTTATGTCATTGGATGAACAATTAGGTCATTTTCGTGCTCCCTAGGCTAATACTTGTCCAACTAGGATTTTTAACCAATCTTGTGCATCCAATAGGTGTTTTTGTGTCATTGGATGAACAATTAGGTCATTTTCGTGCTCCCTAGGCTAATACTTGTCCAACTAGGATTTTTAACCAATCTTGTGCATCCAATAGGTGTTTTTGTGTCATTGGATGAACATTTAGGTCATTCTCGTCCTCCCTACACTTAATCTTGTCCAATTAGGGTTTCTAACCAATATTGTGCATCCAATAGGTATTTTTGTGTCATTGGATGAACAATTAGGTCATTTTCGTCCTCCCTAGGCTTATTCTTGTCCAATTAGGGTTTTTAACCAATTTTTGCATCCAATAGGTGTTTTTGTGTCATTGGATGAACATTTAGGTCCTTTTCGTCCTCCCTACAATTAATCTTGTCCAATTAGGGTTTCTAACCAATCTTCTGCATCCAATAGGTGTTTTTGTGTCATTGGATGAACAATTATGTCATTTTCGTCCTCCCTAGGCTTATTCTTGTCCAATTAGGGTTTCTAACCAATCTTGTGTATCCAATAGGTTTATTTGTGTCATTGGATGAACAATTAGGTCATTTTCGTCCTCCCTAGGCTAATTCTTGTCCAATTAGGGTTTTTAACCAATCTTGTGCATCCAAAAGGTGTTTTGTGTCATTGGATGAACATTTAGGTCAATTTCGTCCTCCCTAATCTTAATCTTGTCCAATTGGGGTTTCTAACCAATCTTGTGCATCCAATAGGTGCTTTTGTGTCCTTGGATGAACATTTAGGTCATTTTCGTCCTCCCTAGGCTAATTCTTGTCCAATTAGGGTTTCTAACCAATCTTGTGCATCCAATAGGTGTTTTTGTGTCATTGGATGAACAATTAGGTCATTTTCGTCCTCCCTAAGCTAATTCTTGTCCAATTACCGTGTTTAACCAATCTTGTGTATCCAATAGGTTTATTTGTGTCATTGGATGAACAATTAGGTCATTTTCGTCCTCCCTAGGCTAATTCTTGTCCAATTAGGGTTTTTAACCAATCTTGTGCATCCAAAAGGTGTTTTGTGTCATTGGATGAACATTTAGGTCAATTTCGTCCTCCCTAATCTTAATCTTGTCCAATTGGGGTTTCTAACCAATCTTGTGCATCCAATAGGTGTTTTTGTGTCATTGGATGAACAATTAGGTCATTTTCGTCCTCCCTAGGCTTATTCTTGTCCAATTAGAGTTTCTAACCAATCTTGTGTATCCAATAGGTGTTTTTGTGTCATTGGATGAACAATTAGGTCATTTTCGTCCTCCCTAGGCTAATTCTTGTCCAATTAGGGTTTTTAACCAATCTTGTGTATCCAAAAGGTGTTTTGTGTCATTGGATGAACATTTAGGTCAATTTCGTCCTCCCTAATCTTAATCTTGTCCAATTGTGGTTTCTAACCAATCTTGTGCATCCAACAAGTGTTTTTGTGTCCTTGGATGAACATTTAGGTCATTTTCTTCCTCCCTAGGCTAATTCTTGTCCAATTAGGGTCTCTAACCAATCTTGTGCATCCAATAGGTGTGTTTGTGTCATTGCATGAACCATTAGGTCATTTTCGTCCTCCCTAGGCTTATTCTTGTCCAATTAGGGTTTTTAACCAATCTTGTGCATCCAATAGGTGTTTTTGTGTCATTGGATGAACATTTAGGTCCTTCTCGTCCTCCCTACACTTAATCTTGTCCAATTCGGGTTTCTAACCAGTCTTGTGGATCGAATAGGTGTTTTGATGTCATTGGATGAACAATTAGATCATTTTCGTGCTCCTTAGGCTAATACTTGTCCAGTTAGGATTTTTAACCAATCTTGTGCATCCAATAGGTGTTTTTGTGTCATTGGATGAACATTTAGGTCCTTCTCGTCCTCCCTATACTTAATCTTGTCCAATTAGGGTTTCTAACCAGTCTTGTGCATCCAATAGGTGATTTTGTGTCATTGGATGAATAATTAGGTCATTTTCGTGCTCCCTAGGCTAATACTTCTCCAATTAGGATTTTTAACCAATCTTGTGCATTTAATAGGTGTTTTTGTGTCATTGGATGAACATTTAGGTCCTTCTCGTCCTCCCTACACTTAATCTTGTCCAATTAGCGTTTCTAACCAATCTTGTGCATCCAATAGGTGTTTTTGTGTCATTGGATGACCATTTAGGTCATTTTCGTCCTCCCTAGGCTAATTCTTGTCCAATTAGGGTTTTTAACCAATCTTGTGCATCCATTAGGTGTTTTGTGTCATTGGATGAACAATTTGGTCATTTTCGTCCTCCCTAAACTTAATCTTGTCCAATTAGGGTTTCTAACCAATCTTGTGCATCCGATAGGTGTGTTTTTGTCATTGGATGAACAATTAGGTCATTTCCGTCCTCCGAAGTCTTATTCTTGTCCAATTAGGGTTTCTAACCAAACTTGTGCATCCAATAGGTGTTTTTGCGTTATTGGATGAACAATTAGGTCAATTTCGTCCTCCCTAGGCTAATTCTTGTCCAATTAGGGTTTTTGACCAATCTTGTGCATCCAAAAGGTGTTTTGTATCATTGTATGAACATTTAGGTCAATTTCGTCCAACCTAATCTTAATCTTGTCCAATTGGGGTTTCTAACCAATCTTGTGCATCCAATAGGTGTTTTTGTGTCCTTGGATGAACATTTAGGTCATTTTCGTCCTCCCTAGGCTAATTCTTGTCCAATTAGGGTTTCTAACCAATCTTGTGCATCCAATAGGTGTGTTTGTGTCATTGCATGAACAATTAGGTCATTTTCGTCCTCCCTAGGCTTATTCTTGTCCAATTAGGGTTTTTAACGAATCTTGTGCATCCAATAGGTGTTTTTGTGTCATTGGATGAACATTTAGGTCCTTCTCGTCCTCCCTACACTTAATCTTGTCCAATTAGGGTTTCTAACCAATCTTGTGCATCGAATAGGTGTTTTTATGTCATTGGATGAACAATTAGGTCATTTTCGTGCTCCCTAGGCTAATACTTGTCCAACTAGGATTTTTAACCAATCTTGTGCATCCAATAGGTGTTTTTGTGTCATTGGATGAACAATTAGGTCATTTTCGTGCTCCCTAGGCTAATACTTGTCCAACTAGGATTTTTAACCAATCTTGTGCATCCAATAGGTGTTTTTGTGTCATTGGATGAACATTTAGGTCATTCTCGTCCTCCCTACACTTAATCTTGTCCAATTAGGGTTTCTAACCAATATTGTGCATCCAATAGGTATTTTTGTGTCATTGGATGAACAATTAGGTCATTTTCGTCCTCCCTAGGCTTATTCTTGTCCAATTAGGGTTTTTAACCAATTTTTGCATCCAATAGGTGTTTTTGTGTCATTGGATGAACATTTAGGTCCTTTTCGTCCTCCCTACAATTAATCTTGTCCAATTAGGGTTTCTAACCAATCTTCTGCATCCAATAGGTGTTTTTGTGTCATTGGATGAACAATTATGTCATTTTCGTCCTCCCTAGGCTTATTCTTGTCCAATTAGGGTTTCTAACCAATCTTGTGTATCCAATAGGTTTATTTGTGTCATTGGATGAACAATTAGGTCATTTTCGTCCTCCCTAGGCTAATTCTTGTCCAATTAGGGTTTTTAACCAATCTTGTGCATCCAAAAGGTGTTTTGTGTCATTGGATGAACATTTAGGTCAATTTCGTCCTCCCTAATCTTAATCTTGTCCAATTGGGGTTTCTAACCAATCTTGTGCATCCAATAGGTGCTTTTGTGTCCTTGGATGAACATTTAGGTCATTTTCGTCCTCCCTAGGCTAATTCTTGTCCAATTAGGGTTTCTAACCAATCTTGTGCATCCAATAGGTGTGTTTGTGTCATTGCATGAACAATTAGGTCATTTTCGGCCTCCCTAGGCTTATTCTTGTCCAATTAGGGTTTTTAACGAATCTTGTGCATCCAATAGGTGTTTTTGTGTCATTGGATGAACATTTAGGTCCTTCTCGTCCTCCCTACACTTAATTTTGTCCAATTAGGGTTTCTAACCAATCTTGTGCATCGAATAGGTGTTTTTATGTCATTGGATGAACAATTAGGTCATTTTCGTGCTCCCTAGGCTAATACTTGTCCAACTAGGATTTTTAACCAATCTTGTGCATCCAATAGGTGTTTTTGTGTCGTTGGATGAACAATTAGGTCGTTTTCGTCCTCCCTAGGTTAATTCTTGTCCAATTAGGGTTTTTAACCAATCTTGTGCATCCAAAAGGTGTTTTGAGTCATTGGATGAACATTTAGGTCAATTTCGTCCTCCCTAATCTTAATCTTGTCCAATTGGGGTTTCTAACCAATCTTGTGCATCCAATAGGTGCTTTTGTGTCCTTGGATGAACATTTAGGTCATTTTCGTCCTCCCTAGGCTAATTCTTGTCCAATTAGGGTTTCTAACCAATCTTGTGCATCCAATAGGTGTGTTTGTGTCATTGCATGAACAATTAGGTCATTTTCGTCCTCCCTAGGCTTATTCTTGTCCAATTAGGGTTTTTAACGAATCTTGTGCATCCAATAGGTGTTTTTGTGTCATTGGATGAACATTTAGGTCCTTCTCGTCCTCCCTACACTTAATTTTGTCCAATTAGGGTTTCTAACCAATCTTGTGCATCGAATAGGTCTTTTTATGTCATTGGATGAACAATTAGGTCATTTTCGTGCTCCCTAGGCTAATACTTGTCCAAGTAGGATTTTTAACCAATCTTGTGCATCCAATAGGTGTTTTTGTGTCGTTGGATGAACAATTAGGTCGTTTTCGTCCTCCCTAGGTTAATTCTTGTCCAATTAGGGTTTTTAACCAATCTTGTGCATCCAAAAGGTGTTTTGAGTCATTGGATGAACATTTAGGTCAATTTCGTCCTCCCTAATCTTAATCTTGTCCAATTAGGGTTTCTAACCAGTCTTGTGCATCGAATAGGTGTTTTTATGTCATTGGATGAACAATTAGGTCATTTTCGTCCTCCCTAGGCTAATTCTTGTCCAATTAGGGTTTTTAACCAATCTTGTGCATCCAAAAGGTGTTTTGTGTCATTGGATGAACATTTAGGTCAATTTCGTCCTCCCAAATCTTAATCTTCTCCAATTGGGGTTTCTAACCAATCTTGTGCATCCAATAGGTGCTTTTGTGTCCTTGGATGAACATTTAGGTCATTTTCGTCCTCCCTAGGCTAATTCTTGTCCAATTAGGGTTTCTAACCAATCTTGTGCATCCAATAGGTGTGTTTGTGTCATTGCATGAACAATTAGGTCATTTTCGGCCTCCCTAGGATTATTCTTGTCCAATTAGGGTTTTTAACGAATCTTGTGCATCCAATAGGTGTTTTTGTGTCATTGGATGAACATTTAGGTCCTTCTCGTCCTCCCTACACTTAATTTTGTCCAATTAGGGTTTCTAACCAATCTTGTGCATCGAATAGGTGTTTTTATGTCATTGGATGAACAATTAGGTCATTTTCGTGCTCCCTAGGCTAATACTTGTCCAACTAGGATTTTTAACCAATCTTGTGCATCCAATAGGTGTTTTTGTGTCGTTGGATGAACAATTAGGTCGTTTTCGTCCTCCCTAGGTTAATTCTTGTCCAATTAGGGTTTTTAACCAATCTTGTGCATCCAAAAGGTGTTTTGAGTCATTGGATGAACATTTAGGTCAATTTCGTCCTCCCTAATCTTAATCTTGTCCAATTGGGGTTTCTAACCAATCTTGTGCATCCAATAGGTGCTTTTGTGTCCTTGGATGAACATTTAGGTCATTTTCGTCCTCCCTAGGCTAATTCTTGTCCAATTAGGGTTTCTAACCAATCTTGTGCATCCAATAGGTGTGTTTGTGTCATTGCATGAACAATTAGGTCATTTTCGTCCTCCCTAGGCTTATTCTTGTCCAATTAGGGTTTTTAACGAATCTTGTGCATCCAATAGGTGTTTTTGTGTCATTGGATGAACATTTAGGTCCTTCTCGTCCTCCCTACACTTAATTTTGTCCAATTAGGGTTTCTAACCAATCTTGTGCATCGAATAGGTCTTTTTATGTCATTGGATGAACAATTAGGTCATTTTCGTGCTCCCTAGGCTAATACTTGTCCAAGTAGGATTTTTAACCAATCTTGTGCATCCAATAGGTGTTTTTGTGTCGTTGGATGAACAATTAGGTCGTTTTCGTCCTCCCTAGGTTAATTCTTGTCCAATTAGGGTTTTTAACCAATCTTGTGCATCCAAAAGGTGTTTTGAGTCATTGGATGAACATTTAGGTCAATTTCGTCCTCCCTAATCTTAATCTTGTCCAATTAGGGTTTCTAACCAGTCTTGTGCATCGAATAGGTGTTTTTATGTCATTGGATGAACAATTAGGTCATTTTCGTCCTCCCTAGGCTAATTCTTGTCCAATTAGGGTTTTTAACCAATCTTGTGCATCCAAAAGGTGTTTTGTGTCATTGGATGAACATTTAGGTCAATTTCGTCGTCCCTAATCTTAATCTTGTCCAATTGGGGTTTCTAACCAATCTTGTGCATCCAATAGGTGCTTTTGTGTCCTTGGATGAACATTTAGGTCATTTTCGTCCTCCCTAGGCTAATTCTTGTCCAATTAGGGTTTCTAACCAATCTTGTGCATCCAATAGGTGTGTTTGTGTCATTGCATAAACAATTTGGTCATTTTCGTCCTCCCTAGGCTTATTCTTGTCCAATTAGGGTTTTTAACGAATCTTGTGCATCCAATAGGTGTTTTTGTGTCATTGGATGAACATTTAGGTCCTTCTCGTCCTCCCTACACTTAATCTTGTCCAATTAGGGTTTCTAACCAATCTTGTGCATCGAATAGGTGTTTTTATGTCATTGGATGAACAATTAGGTCATTTTCGTGCTCCCTAGGCTAATACTTGTCCAACTAGGATTTTTAACCAATCTTGTGCATCCAATAGGTGTTTTTGTGTCATTGGATGAACAATTAGGTCGTTTTCGTCCTCCCTAGGTTAATTCTTCTCCAATTAGGGTTTTTAACCAATCTTGTGCATCCAAAAGGTGTTTTGAGTCATTGGATGAACATTTAGGTCAATTTCGTCCTCCCTAATCTTAATCTTGTCCAATTAGGGTTTCTAACCAGTCTTGTGCATCGAATAGGTGTTTTTATGTCATTGGATGAACAATTAGGTCATTTTCGTGCTCCCTAGGCTAATACTTGTCCAACTAGGATTTTTAACCAATCTTGTGCATCCAATAGGTGTTTTTGTGTCAATGGATGAACATTTAGGTCCTTCTCGTCCTCCCTACATTTTATCTTGTCCCATTAAGGTTTCTAACCAATCTTGTGCATCCAATAGGTGTTTTTGGGTCATTGGATGAACAAATAGGTCATTTTCGTCCTCCCTTGGCTAACTCTTGGCCAATTAGGGTTTTTAACCAAGTGCATCCAATAGGTGTTTTGTGTCATTGGATATACAATTTGGTCATTTTCGTCCTCCCTAAACTTAATCTTTTCCAATTAGGGTTTCTAACCAATCTTGTGCATCCAATAGGTGTGTTTGTGTCATTGGATGAACAATTAGGTCATTTTCGTCCTCCCTAGGCTTATTCTTGTCCAATTAGGGTTTCTAACCAATCTTGTGCATCCAATAGGTGTTTTTGTGTTATTGGATGAACAATTAGGTCATTTTCGTCCTACGTAGGGTAATTCTTGTCCAATTGGGGTTTCTTACCAATCTTGTGCATCCAATAGGTGTTTTTGTGTCATTGGATGAACAATTAGGTCATTTTCGTGCTCCCTAGGCTAATACTTGTCCAATTAGGATTTTTAACCAATCTTGTGCATCCAATAGGTGCTTTTGTGTCCTTGGATGGACATTTAGGCCATTTTCGTCCTCCCTAGGCTAATTCTTGTCCAATTAGGGTTTTTAACCAATCTTGTGCATCGAATAGGTGTTTTTATGTCATTGGATGAACAATTAGGTCATTTTCGTGCTCCCTAGGCTAATACTTGTCCAACTAGGATTTTTAACCAATCTTGTGCATCCAATAGGTGTTTTTGTGTCATTGGATGAACAATTAGGTCATTTTCGTGCTCCCTAGGCTAATACTTGTCCAACTAGGATTTTTAACCAATCTTGTGCATCCAATAGGTGTTTTTGTGTCATTGGATGAACATTTAGGTCATTCTCGTCCTCCCTACACTTAATCTTGTCCAATTAGGGTTTCTAACCAATATTGTGCATCCAATAGGTATTTTTGTGTCATTGGATGAACAATTAGGTCATTTTCGTCCTCCCTAGGCTTATTCTTGTCCAATTAGGGTTTTTAACCAATCTTGTGCATCCAATAGGTGTTTTTGTGTCATTGGATGAACATTTAGGTCCTTTTCGTCCTCCCTACAATTAATCTTGTCCAATTAGGGTTTCTAACCAATCTTCTGCATCCAATAGGTGTTTTTGTGTCGTTGGATGAACAATTAGGTCATTTTCGTCCTCCCTAGGCTTATTCTTGTCCAATTAGGGTTTCTAACCAATCTTGTGTATCCAATAGGTGTTTTTGTGTCATTGGATGAACAATTAGGTCATTTTCGTCCTCCCTAGGCTAATTCTTGTCCAATTAGGGTTTTTAACCAATCTTGTGTATCCAAAAGGTGTTTTGTGTCATTGGATGAACATTTAGGTCAATTTCGTCCTCCCTAATCTTAATCTTGTCCAATTGTGGTTTCTAACCAATCTTGTGCATCCAACAGGTGTTTTTGTGTCCTTGGATGAACATTTAGGTCATTTTCTTCCTCCCTAGGCTAATTCTTGTCCAATTAGGATTTCTAACCAATCTTGTGCATCCAATAGGTGTGTTTGTGTCATTGCATGAACCATTAGGTCATTTTCGTCCTCCCTAGGCTTATTCTTGTCCAATTAGGGTTTTTAACCAATCTTGTGCATCCAATAGGTGTTTTTGTGTCATTGGATGAACAATTAGGTCATTTTCGTCCTCCCTAGGCTTATTCTTGTCCAATTAGAGTTTCTAACCAATCTTGTGTATCCAATAGGTGTTTTTGTGTCATTGGATGAACTATTAGGTCATTTTCGTCTTCCCTAGGCTAACTCTTGTCCAATTAGGGTTTTTAACCAATCTTGTGTATCTAAAAGGTGTTTTGTGTCATTGGATGAACATTTAGGTCAATTTCGTCCTCCCTAATCTTAATCTTGTCCAATTGGGGTTTCTAACCAATCTTGTGCATCCAATAGGTGTATTTGTGTCATTGCATGAACCATTAGGTCATTTTCGTCCTCCCTAGGCTTATTCTTGTCCAATTAGGGTTTTTAACCAATCTTGTGCATCCAATAGGTGTTTTTGTGTCATTGGATGAACAATTAGGTCATTTTCGTCCTCCCTAGGCTTATTCTTGTCCAATTAGAGTTTCTAACCAATCTTGTGTATCCAATAGGTGTTTTTGTGTCATTGGATGAACAATTAGGTCATTTTCGTCCTCCCTAGGCTAATTCTTGTCCAATTAGGGTTTTTAACCAATCTTGTGTATCCAAAAGGTGTTTTGTGTCATTGGATGAACATTTAGGTCAATTTCGTCCTCCCTAATCTTAATCTTGTCCAATTGTGGTTTCTAACCAATCTTGTGCATCCAACAAGTGTTTTTGTGTCCTTGGATGAACATTTAGGTCATTTTCTTCCTCCCTAGGCTAATTCTTGTCCAATTAGGGTCTCTAACCAATCTTGTGCATCCAATAGGTGTGTTTGTGTCATTGCATGAACCATTAGGTCATTTTCGTCCTCCCTAGGCTTATTCTTGTCCAATTAGGGTTTTTAACCAATCTTGTGCATCCAATAGGTGTTTTTGTGTCATTGGATGAACATTTAGGTCCTTCTCGTCCTCCCTACACTTAATCTTGTCCAATTCGGGTTTCTAACCAGTCTTGTGGATCGAATAGGTGTTTTGATGTCATTGGATGAACAATTAGATCATTTTCGTGCTCCTTAGGCTAATACTTGTCCAGTTAGGATTTTTAACCAATCTTGTGCATCCAATAGGTGTTTTTGTGTCATTGGATGAACATTTAGGTCCTTCTCGTCCTCCCTATACTTAATCTTGTCCAATTAGGGTTTCTAACCAGTCTTGTGCATCCAATAGGTGATTTTGTGTCATTGGATGAATAATTAGGTCATTTTCGTACTCCCTAGGCTAATACTTCTCCAATTAGGATTTTTAACCAATCTTGTGCATTTAATAGGTGTTTTTGTGTCATTGGATGAACATTTAGGTCCTTCTTGTCCTCCCTACACTTAATCTTGTCCAATTAGCATTTCTAACCAATCTTGTGCATCCAATAGGTGTTTTTGTGTCATTGGATGACCATTTAGGTCATTTTCGTCCTCCCTAGGCTAATTCTTGTCCAATTAGGGTTTTTAACCAATCTTGTGCATCCATTAGGTGTTTTGTGTCATTGGATGAACAATTTGGTCATTTTCGTCCTCCCTAAACTTAATCTTGTCCAATTAGGGTTTCTAACCAATCTTGTGCATCCGATAGGTGTGTTTCTGTCATTGGATGAACAATTAGGTCATTTTCGTCCTCCCAAGTCTTATTCTTGTCCATTTAGGGTTTCTAACCAAACTTGTGCATCCAATAGGTGTTTTTGTGTTATTGGATGAACAATTAGGTCAATTTCGTCCTCCCTAGGCTAATTCTTGTCCAATTAGGGTTTTTGACCAATCTTGTGCATCCAAAAGGTGTTTTGTATCATTGTATGAACATTTAGGTCAATTTCGTCCAACCTAATCTTAATCTTGTCCAATTGGGGTTTCTAACCAATCTTGTGCGTCCAATAGGTGTTTTTGTGTCATTGGATGAACATTTAGGTTATTTTCGTCCTCCCTAGGCTAATACTTGTCCAATTAGGGTTTCTAACCCATGTTGTGCATCCAATAGGTGTGTTTGTGTCATTGGATGAACAATTTGGTCATTTTCGTCCTCCCTAAACTTATTCTTGTCCAATTAGGGTTTTTAACCAATCTTGTGCATCCAATAGGTGTTTTTGTGTCATTGGATGAACATTTAGGTTATTTTCGTCCTCCCTAGGCTAATTCTTGTCCAATTAGGGTTTCTAACCAATGATGTGCATCCAATAGGTGTGTTTGTGTCATTGGATGAACATTTAGGTCCTTTTCGTCCTCCCTACAATTAATCTTGTCCAATTAGGGTTTCTAACCAATCTTGTGCATCCAATAGGTGTTTTTGTGTCATTGGATGAACAATTAGGTCATTTTCGTCCTCCCTAGGCTTATTCTTGTCCAATTAGGGTTTTTAACCAATAGGTGTTTTTGTGTCATTTTCGTGCTCCCTAGGCTAATACTTCTCCAATTAGGATTTTTAACCAATCTTGTGCATTTAATAGGTGTTTTTGTGTCATTGGATGAACATTTAGGTCCTTCTCGTCCTCCCTACACTTAATCTTGTCCAATTAGGGTTTCTAACCAATCTTTTGCATCGAATAGGTGTTTTTATGTCATTGGATGAACAATTAGGTCATTTTCGTGCTCCCTAGGCTAATACTTGTCCAACTAGGATTTTTAACCAATCTTGTGCATCCAATAGGTGTTTTTCTGTCATTGGATGAACAATTAGGTCGTTTTCGTCCTCCCTAGGTTAATTCTTGTCCAATTAGGGTTTTTAACCAATCTTGTGCATCCAAAAGGTGTTTTGAGTCATTGGATGAACATTTAGGTCAATTTCGTCCTCCCTAATCTTAATCTTGTCCAATTAGGGTTTCTAACCAGTCTTGTGCATCGAATAGGTGTTTTTATGTCATTGGATGAACAATTAGGTCATTTTCGTCCTCCCTAGGCTAATTCTTGTCCAATTAGGGTTTTTAACCAATCTTGTGCATCCAAAAGGTGTTTTGTGTCATTGGATGAACATTTAGGTCAATTTCGTCCTCCCTAATCTTAATCTTGACCAATTGGGGTTTCTAACCAATCTTGTGCATCCAATAGGTGCTTTTGTGTCCTTGGATGAACATTTAGGTCATTTTCGTCCTCCCTAGGCTAATTCTTGTCCAATTAGGGTTTCTAACCAATCTTGTGCATCCAATAGGTGTGTTTGTGTCATTGCATGAACAATTAGGTCATTTTCGGCCTCCCTAGGCTTATTCTTGTCCAATTAGGGTTTTTAACGAATCTTGTGCATCCAATAGGTGTTTTTGTGTCATTGGATGAACATTTAGGTCCTTCTCGTCCTCCGTACACTTAATTTTGTCCAATTAGGGTTTCTAACCAATCTTGTGCATCGAATAGGTATTTTTATGTCATTGGATGAACAATTAGGTCATTTTCGTGCTCCCTAGGCTAATACTTGTCCAACTAGGATTTTTAACCAATCTTGTGCATCCAATAGGTGTTTTTGTGTCGTTGGATGAACAATTAGGTCGTTTTCGTCCTCCCTAGGTTAATTCTTGTCCAATTAGGGTTTTTAACCAATCTTGTGCATCCAAAAGGTGTTTTGAGTCATTGGATGAACATTTAGGTCAATTTCGTCCTCCCTAATCTTAATCTTGTCCAATTAGGGTTTCTAACCAGTCTTGTGCTTCGAATAGGTGTTTTTATGTCATTGGATGAACAATTAGGTCATTTTCATCCTCCCTAGGCTTATTCTTGTCCAATTAGGGTTTTTAACCAATAGGTGTTTTTGTGTCATTTTCGTGCTCCCTAGGCTAATACTTGTCCAACTAGGATTTTTAACCAATCTTGTGCATCCAATAGGTGTTTTTGTGTCATTGGATGAACATTTAGGTCATTCTCGTCCTCCCTCCACTTAATCTTGTCCAATTAGGGTTTCTAACCAATATTGTGCATCCAATAGGTATTTTTGTGTCATTGGATGAACAATTAGGTCATTTTCGTCCTCCCTAGGCTTATTCTTGTCCAATTAGGGTTTTTAACCAATCTTGTGCATCCAATAGGTGTTTTTGTGTCATTGGATGAACATTTAGGTCCTTTTCGTCCTCCCTACAATTAATCTTGTCCAATTAGGGTTTCTAACCAATCTTCTGCATCCAATAGGTGTTTTTGTGTCATTGGATGAACAATTAGGTCATTTTCGTCCTCCCTAGGCTTATTCTTGTCCAATTAGGGTTTCTAACCAATCTTGTTTATCCAATAGGTTTATTTGTGTCATTGGATGAACAATTAGGTCATTTTCGTCCTCCCTAGGCTAATTCTTGTCCAATTAGGGTTTTTAACCAATCTTGTGCATCCAAAAGGTGTTTTGTGTCATTGGATGAACATTTAGGTCAATTTCGTCCTCCCTAATCTTAATCTTGTCCAATTGGGGTTTCTAACCAATCTTGTGCATCCAATAGGTGTTTTTGTGTCCTTGGATGAACATTTAGGTCATTTTCGTCCTCCCTAGGCTAATTCTTGTCCAATTAGGGTTTCTAACCAATCTTGTGCATCCAATAGGTGTGTTTGTGTCATTGCGTGAACCATTAGGTCATTTTCGTCCTCCCTAGGCTTATTCTTGTCCAATTAGGGTTTTTAACCAATCTTGTGCATCCAATAGGTGTTTTTGTGTCATTGGATGAACATTTAGGTCCTTCTCGTCCTCCCTACACTTAATCTTGTCCAATTCGGGTTTCTAACCAGTCTTGTGCATCGAATAGGTGTTTTTATGTCATTGGATGAACAATTAGATCATTTTCGTGCTCCTTAGGCTAATACTTGTCCAGTTAGGATTTTTAACCAATCTTGTGCATCCAATAGGTGTTTTTGTGTCATTGGATGAACATTTAGGTCCTTCTCGTCCTCCCTATACTTAATCTTGTCCAATTAGGGTTTCTAACCAGTCTTGTGCATCCAATAGGTGATTTTGTGTCATTGGATGAATAATTAGGTCATTTTCGTGCTCCCTAGGCTAATACTTCTCCAATTAGGATTTTTAACCAATCTTGTGCATCCAATAGGTGTTTTTGTGTCATTGGATGAACATTTAGGTCCTTCTCGTCCTCCCTACACTTAATCTTGTCCAATTCGGGTTTCTAACCAGTCTTGTGCATCGAATAGGTGTTTTTATGTCATTGGATGAACAATTAGGTCATTTTCGTGCTCCCTAGGGTAATACTTGTCCAGTTAGGATTTTTAACCAATCTTGTGCATCCAATAGGTGTTTTTGTGTCATTGGATGAACATTTAGGTCCTTCTCGTCCTCCCTACACTTAATCTTGTCCAATTAGGGTTTCTAACCAGTCTTGTGCATCCAATAGGTGTTTTTGTGTCATTGGATGAACAATTAGGTCATTTTCGTGCTCCCTAGGCTAATACTTCTCCAATTAGGATTTTTAACCAATCTTGTGCATTTAATAGGTGTTTTTGTGTCATTGGATGAACATTTAGGTCCTTCTCGTCCTCCCTACACTTAATCTTGTCCAATTAGCGTTTCTAACCAATCTTGTGCATCCAATAGGTGTTTTTGTGTCATTGGATGACCATTTAGGTCATTTTCGTCCTCCCTAGGCTAATTCTTGTCCAATTAGGGTTTTTAACCAATCTTGTGCATCCATTAGGTGTTTTGTGTCATTGGATGAACAATTTGGTCATTTTCGTCCTCCCTAAACTTAATCTTGTCCAATTAGGGTTTCTAACCAATCTTGTGCATCCGATAGGTGTGTTTTTGTCATTGGATGAACAATTAGGTCATTTCCGTCCTCCGAAGTCTTATTCTTGTCCAATTAGGGTTTCTAACCAAACTTGTGCATCCAATAGGTGTTTTTGCGTTATTGGATGAACAATTAGGTCAATTTCGTCCTCCCTAGGCTAATTCTTGTCCAATTAGGGTTTTTGACCAATCTTGTGCATCCAAAAGGTGTTTTGTATCATTGTATGAACATTTAGGTCAATTTCGTCCAACCTAATCTTAATCTTGTCCAATTGGGGTTTCTAACCAATCTTGTGCGTCCAATAGGTGTTTTTGTGTCATTGGATGAACATTTAGGTTATTTTCGTCCTCCCTAGGCTAATACTTGTCCAATTAGGGTTTTTAACCAATGTTGTGCATCCAATAGGTGTGTTTGTGTCATTGGATGAACAATTTGGTCATTTTCTTCCTCCCTAAACTTATTCTTGTCCAATTAGGGTTTTTAACCAATCTTGTGAACCCAATAGGTGTTTTTGTGTCATTGGATGAACATTTAGGTTATTTTCGTCCTCCCTAGGCTAATTCTTGTCCAATTAGGGTTTCTAACCAATGTTGTGCATCCAATAGGTGTGTTTGTGTCATTGGATGAACATTTAGGTCCTTTTCGTCCTCCCTACAATTAATCTTGTCCAATTAGGGTTTCTAACCAATCTTGTTCATCCAATAGGTGTTTTTGTGTCATTGGATGAACAATTAGGTCATTTTCGTCCTCCCTCGGCTTATTCTTGTCCAATTAGGGTTTCTAACCAATCTTGTGTATCCAATAGGTGTTTTTGTGTCATTGGATGAACAATTAGGTCGTTTTCGTCCTCCCTAGGTTAATTCTTGTCCAATTAGGGTTGTTAACAAATCTTGTGCATCCAAAAGGTGTTTTGAGTCATTGGATGAACATTTAGGTCAATTTCGTCCTCCCTAATCTTAATCTTGTCCAATTGGGGTTTCTAACCAATCTTGTGCATCCAATAGGTGTGTTTGTGTCATTGCATGAACCATTAGGTCATTTTCGTCCTCCCTAGGCTTATTCTTGTCCAATTAGGGTTTTTAACCAATCTTGTGCATCCAATAGGTGTTTTTGTGTCATTGGATGAACATTTAGGTCATTTTCGTCCTCCCTAGGCTAATTCTTGTCCAATTAGGGTTTCTAACCAATCTTGTGCATCCAATAGGTGTGTTTGTGTCATTGCATGAACAATTAGGTCATTTTCGTCCTCCCTAGGCTTATTCTTGTCCAATTAGGGTTTTTAACGAATCTTGTGCATCCAATAGGTGTTTTTGTGTCATTGGATGAACATTTAGGTCCTTCTCGTCCTCCCTACACTTAATCTTGTCCAATTAGGGTTTCTAACCAATCTTGTGCATCGAATAGGTGTTTTTATGTCATTGGATGAACAATTAGGTCATTTTCGTGCTCCCTAGGCTAATACTTGTCCAACTAGGATTTTTAACCAATCTTGTGCATCCAATAGGTGTTTTTGTGTCATTGGATGAACAATTAGGTCGTTTTCGTCCTCCCTAGGTTAATTCTTCTCCAATTAGGGTTTTTAACCAATCTTGTGCATCCAAAAGGTGTTTTGAGTCATTGGATGAACATTTAGGTCAATTTCGTCCTCCCTAATCTTAATCTTGTCCAATTAGGGTTTCTAACCAGTCTTGTGCATCGAATAGGTGTTTTTATGTCATTGGATGAACAATTAGGTCATTTTCGTGCTCCCTAGGCTAATACTTGTCCAACTAGGATTTTTAACCAATCTTGTGCATCCAATAGGTGTTTTTGTGTCAATGGATGAACATTTAGGTCCTTCTCGTCCTCCCTACATTTTATCTTGTCCCATTAAGGTTTCTAACCAATCTTGTGCATCCAATAGGTGTTTTTGGGTCATTGGATGAACAAATAGGTCATTTTCGTCCTCCCTTGGCTAACTCTTGGCCAATTAGGGTTTTTAACCAAGTGCATCCAATAGGTGTTTTGTGTCATTGGATATACAATTTGGTCATTTTCGTCCTCCCTAAACTTAATCTTTTCCAATTAGGGTTTCTAACCAATCTTGTGCATCCAATAGGTGTGTTTGTGTCATTGGATGAACAATTAGGTCATTTTCGTCCTCCCTAGGCTTATTCTTGTCCAATTAGGGTTTCTAACCAATCTTGTGCATCCAATAGGTGTTTTTGTGTTATTGGATGAACAATTAGGTCATTTTCGTCCTACGTAGGGTAATTCTTGTCCAATTGGGGTTTCTTACCAATCTTGTGCATCCAATAGGTGTTTTTGTGTCATTGGATGAACAATTAGGTCATTTTCGTGCTCCCTAGGCTAATACTTGTCCAATTAGGATTTTTAACCAATCTTGTGCATCCAATAGGTGCTTTTGTGTCCTTGGATGGACATTTAGGCCATTTTCGTCCTCCCTAGGCTAATTCTTGTCCAATTAGGGTTTTTAACCAATCTTGTGCATCGAATAGGTGTTTTTATGTCATTGGATGAACAATTAGGTCATTTTCGTGCTCCCTAGGCTAATACTTGTCCAACTAGGATTTTTAACCAATCTTGTGCATCCAATAGGTGTTTTTGTGTCATTGGATGAACAATTAGGTCATTTTCGTGCTCCCTAGGCTAATACTTGTCCAACTAGGATTTTTAACCAATCTTGTGCATCCAATAGGTGTTTTTGTGTCATTGGATGAACATTTAGGTCATTCTCGTCCTCCCTACACTTAATCTTGTCCAATTAGGGTTTCTAACCAATATTGTGCATCCAATAGGTATTTTTGTGTCATTGGATGAACAATTAGGTCATTTTCGTCCTCCCTAGGCTTATTCTTGTCCAATTAGGGTTTTTAACCAATTTTTGCATCCAATAGGTGTTTTTGTGTCATTGGATGAACATTTAGGTCCTTTTCGTCCTCCCTACAATTAATCTTGTCCAATTAGGGTTTCTAACCAATCTTCTGCATCCAATAGGTGTTTTTGTGTCATTGGATGAACAATTATGTCATTTTCGTCCTCCCTAGGCTTATTCTTGTCCAATTAGGGTTTCTAACCAATCTTGTGTATCCAATAGGTTTATTTGTGTCATTGGATGAACAATTAGGTCATTTTCGTCCTCCCTAGGCTAATTCTTGTCCAATTAGGGTTTTTAACCAATCTTGTGCATCCAAAAGGTGTTTTGTGTCATTGGATGAACATTTAGGTCAATTTCGTCCTCCCTAATCTTAATCTTGTCCAATTGGGGTTTCTAACCAATCTTGTGCATCCAATAGGTGCTTTTGTGTCCTTGGATGAACATTTAGGTCATTTTCGTCCTCCCTAGGCTAATTCTTGTCCAATTAGGGTTTCTAACCAATCTTGTGCATCCAATAGGTGTGTTTGTGTCATTGCATGAACAATTAGGTCATTTTCGGCCTCCCTAGGCTTATTCTTGTCCAATTAGGGTTTTTAACGAATCTTGTGCATCCAATAGGTGTTTTTGTGTCATTGGATGAACATTTAGGTCCTTCTCGTCCTCCCTACACTTAATTTTGTCCAATTAGGGTTTCTAACCAATCTTGTGCATCGAATAGGTGTTTTTATGTCATTGGATGAACAATTAGGTCATTTTCGTGCTCCCTAGGCTAATACTTGTCCAACTAGGATTTTTAACCAATCTTGTGCATCCAATAGGTGTTTTTGTGTCGTTGGATGAACAATTAGGTCGTTTTCGTCCTCCCTAGGTTAATTCTTGTCCAATTAGGGTTTTTAACCAATCTTGTGCATCCAAAAGGTGTTTTGAGTCATTGGATGAACATTTAGGTCAATTTCGTCCTCCCTAATCTTAATCTTGTCCAATTAGGGTTTCTAACCAGTCTTGTGCATGGAATAGGTGTTTTTATGTCATTGGATGAACAATTAGGTCATTTTCGTGCTCCCTAGGCTAATACTTGTCCAACTAGGATTTTTAACCAATCTTGTGCATCCAATAGGTGTTTTTGTGTCAATGGATGAACATTTAGGTCCTTCTCGTCCTCCCTACATTTTATCTTGTCCAATTAAGGTTTCTAACCAATCTTGTGCATCCAATAGGTGTTTTTGTGTCATTGGATGAACAAATAGGTCATTTTCGTCCTCCCTAGGCATATTCTTGTCCAATTAGGGTTTCTAACCAATCTTGTGCATCCAATAGGTATTTTTGTGTTATTGGATGAACAATTAGGTCATTTTCGTCCTCCGTAGGGTAATTCTTGTCCAATTGGGGTTTCTAACCAATCTTGTGCATCCAATAGGTGTTTTTGTGTCATTGGATGAACAATTAGGTCATTTTCGTGCTCCCTAGGCTAATACTTGTCCAATTAGGATTTTTAACCAATCTTGTGCATCCAATAGGTGTTTTGTGTCATTGGATATACAATTTGGTCATTTTCGTCCTCCCTAAACTTAATCTTTTCCAATTAGGGTTTCTAACCAATCTTGTGCATCCAATAGGTGTTTTTGTGTTATTGGATGAACAATTAGGTCATTTTCGTCCTCCGTAGGGTAATTCTTGTCCAATTGGGGTTTCTAACCAATCTTGTGCATCCAATAGGTGTTTTTGTGTCATTGGATGAACATTTAGGCCATTTTCGTCCTCCCTAGGCTAATTCTTGTCCAATTAGGGTTTTTAACCAATCTTGTGCATCCAATAGGTGTTTTGTGTCATTGGTTGAACATTTAGGTCATTTTCGTCCTCCCTAGGCTTATTCTTGTGCAATTAGGGTTTTTAACAAATCTTTTGCATCCAATAGGTGTTTTTGTGTCATTGGATGAACATTTAGGTCCTTCTCGTCCTCCCTGCACTTAATCATGTCCAATTAGGATTTCTAACCAATATTGTGCATCCAATAGGTATTTTTGTGTCATTGGATGAACAATTAGGTCATTTTCGTCCTCCCTAGGCTTATTCTTGTCCAATTAGGGTTTTTAACCAATCATGTGCATCCAATAGGTGTTTTTGAGTCATTGGATGAACATTTAGGTCCTTTTCGTCCTCCCTACAATTAATCTTGTCCAATTAGGGTTTCTAACCAATCTTGTGCATCCAATAGGTGTTTTTGTGTCATTGGATGAACAATTAGGTCATTTTCGTCATCCTGAGGCTTATTCTTGTCCAATTAGGGTTTCTAACCATTCTTGTGCGTCCAATAGTTGTTTTTGTGTTATTGGATGAACAATTAGGTCATTTTCGTCCTCCCTAAGCTAATTCTTGTCCCATTAGGGTTTTTAACCAATCTTGTGCATCCAATAGGTGTTTTGTGTCATTGGATTAACATTTAGGTCATTTTCGTCCTCCCTAGGCTAATTCTTGTCCAATTAGGGTTTTTAACAAATCTTGTGCATCCAATAAGTGTTTTTGTGTCATTGGGTGAACATTTAGGTCCTTTTCGTCCTCCCTACACTTAATCTTGTCCAATTAGGGTTT
>JBBPBS010000737.1:0-13127 GCA_037974835.1 Cicer judaicum | reverse complement strand
GATGAACATTTAGGTCATTTTCGTCCTCCCTAGGCTAATTCTTGTCCAATTAGGGTTTCTAACCAATCTTGTGCATCCAATAGGTGTGTTTGTATCATTGCATGAACAATTAGGTCATTTTCGTCCTCCCTAGGCTTATTCTTGTCCAATTAGGGTTTTTAACGAATCTTGTGCATCCAATAGATGTTTTTGTGTCATTGGATGAACATTTAGGTCCTTCTCGTCCTCCCTACACTTAATCTTGTCCAATTAGGGTTTTCTAACCAATCTTGTGCATCGAATAGGTGTTTTTATGTCATTGGATGAACAATTAGGTCATTTTCGTGCTCCCTAGGCTAATACTTGTCCAACTAGGATTTTTAACCAATCTTGTGCATCCAATAGGTGTTTTTGTGTCATTGGATGAACAATTAGGTCGTTTTCGTCCTCCCTAGGATAATTCTTGTCCAATTAGGGTTTTTAACCAATCTTGTGCATCCAAAAGGTGTTTTGAGTCATTGGATGAACATTTAGGTCAATTTCGTCCTCCCTAATCTTAATCTTGTCCAATTAGGGTTTCTAACCAGTCTTGTGCATCGAATAGGTGTTTTTATGTCATTGGATGAACAATTAGGTCATTTTCGTGCTCCCTACGCTAATACTTGTCCAACTAGGATTTTTAACCAATCTTGTGCATCCAATAGGTGTTTTTGTGTCAATGGATGAACATTTAGGTCCTTCTCGTCCTCCCTACATTTTATCTTGTCCAATTAAGGTTTCTAACCAATCTTGTGCATCCAATAGGTGTTTTTGTGTTATTGGATGAACAATTAGGTCATTTTCGTCCTCCCTAGGCTAATTCTTGTCCCATTAGGATTTTTAACAAATCTTGTGCATCCAAAAGGTGTTTTGTGTCGTTGGATGAACATTTAGGTCAATTTCGTCCTCCCTAATCTTATTCTTGTCCAATTGGGGTTTCTAACCAATCTTGTGCATCCAATAGGTGCTTTTGTGTCCTTGGATGATCATTTAGGTCATTTTCGTCCTCCCTAGGCTAATTCTTGTCCAATTAGGGTTTCTAACCAATCTTGTGCATCCAATAGGTGTGTTTGTGTGATTGCATGAACAATTTGGTCATTTTCGTCCTCCCTAAACTTAATCTTGTCCAATTAGGGTTTCTAACCAATCTTGTGCATCCAATAGGTGTGTTTGTGTCATTGGATGAACAATTAGGTCATTTTCGTCCTCCCTAGGCTTATTCTTGTCTAATTACCGTTTTTAACCAATCTTGTGCATCCAATATGTGTTTTTGTGTCATTGGATGAACATTTAGGTCCTTCTCGTCCTCCCTACACTTAATCTTGTCCAATTAGGGTTCCTAACCAATGTTGTGCATCCAATAGGTGTTTTTGTGTCATTGGATGAACAATTAGGTCATTTTCGTCCTCCCTGGGCTTATTCTTGTCCAATTAGGGTTTTTAACCAATCTTGTGTATCCAATAGGTGTTTTTTTGTCATTGGATGAACATTTAGGTCCTTCTCGTCCTCCCTACACTTAATCTTGTCCAATTAGGGTTTCTAACCAGTCTTGTGCATCCAATAGGTGTTTTTGTGTCATTGGATGAACAATTAGGTCATTTTCGTCCTCCCTAAGCTAATTCTTGTCCAATTACCGTTTTTAACCAATCTTGTGCATCCAATAGGTGTTTTTGTATCATTGGATGAACATTTAGGTCCTTTTCATCCTCCCTACAATTAATCTTGTCCAATTAGGGTTTCTAACCAATCTTGTGCATCCAATAGGTGTTTTTGTGTCATTGGATGAACAATTAGGTCATTTTCGTCCTCCCTATGCTTATTCTTGTCCAATTAGGGTTTCTAACCAATCTTGTGTATCCATTAGGTGTTTTTGTGTCATTGGATGAACAATTAGGTCATTTTCGTCCTCCCTAGGCTTATTCTTGTCCAATTAGGGTTTCTAACCAATCTTGTGCATCCAATAGGTGTTTTTGTGTCAATTGATGAACAATTAGGTCATTTTCGTCCTCCGTAGGCTAATTCTTGTCCAATTAGGGTTTTTAACCAATCTTGTGCATCCAATAGGTGTTTTGTGTCATTGGATATACAATTAGGTCATTTTCTTCCTCCGTAAACTTAATCTTGTCCAATTAGGGTTTCTAACCAATCTTGTGCATCCAATAGGTGTGTTTGTGTCATTGGATGAACAATTAGGTCATTTTCGTCCTCCCTAGGCTTATTCTTGTCATATTAGGGTTTCTAACCAATCTTGTGCATCCAATAGGTGTTTTTGTGTTATTGGATGAACAATTAGGTGATTTTCGTCCTCCGAAGGCTAATTCTTGTCCAACTAGGGTTTTTAACCAATCTTGTGCATCCAAAAGGTGTTTTGTGTCATTGGATGAACATTTAGGTCAATTTCGTCCTCCTTAATCTTAATCTTGTCCGATTGGGGTTTCTAACCAATCTTGTGCATCCAGTAGGTGCTTTTGTGTCCTTGGATGGACATTTAGGTCATTTTCGTCCTCCCTAGGCTAATTCTTGTCCAATTAGGATTTTTAACGAATCTTGTGCATCCAATAGGTGTTTTTGTGTCATTGGATTAACATTTAGGTCCTTCTCGTCCTCCCTACACTTAATCTTGTCCAATTAGGGTTTCTAACCAGTCTTGTGCATCGAATAGGTGTTTTTATGTCATTGGATGAACAATCAGGTCATTTTCGTGCTCCGTAAGCTAATACTTGTCCAATTAGGATTTTTAACCAATCTTGTGCATCCAATAGGTGTTTTTGTGTCATTGGATGAACATTTAGGTCCTTCTCGTCCTCCCTACACTTAATCTTGTCCAATTAAGAATTCTAACCAATCTTGTGCATCCAATAGGTGTTTTTGTGTTATTGGATGAGCAATTAGGTCATTTTCGTCCTCCGAAGGCTAATTCTTGTCCAACTAGGGTTTTTAACCAATCTTGTGCATCCAAAAGGTGTTTTGTGTCATTGGATGAACATTTAGGTCAATTTCGTCCTCCTTAATCTTAATCTTGTCCAATTGGGGTTTCTAACCAATCTTGTGCATCCAATAGGTGTGTTTGTGTCATTGCATGAACAACTAGGTCATTTTCGTCCTCCCTAGGCTTATTCTTGTCCAATTAGGATTTTTAACGAATCTTGTGCATCCAATAGGTGTTTTTGTGTCATTGGATTAACATTTAGGTCCTTCTCATCGTCCCTACACTTAATCTTGTCCAATTAGGGTTTCTAACCAGTCTTGTGCATCGAATAGGTGTTTTTATGTCATTGGATGAACAATCAGGTCATTTTCGTGCTTCGTAAGCTAATACTTGTCCAATTAGGATTTTTAACCAATCTTGTGCATCCAATAGGTGTTTTTGTGTCATTGGATGAACATTTAGGTCCTTCTCGTCCTCCCTACACTTAATCTTGTCCAATTAAGGTTTCTAACCAATCTTGTGCATCCAATAGATGTTTTTGTGTCATTGGATGAACAATTAGGTCATTTTCGTCCTCCCATGGCTAATTCTTGTCCAATTAGGGTTTTTAACCAATCTTGTGCATCCAATAGGTGTTTTGTGTCATTGGATATACAATTTGGTCATTTTCGTCCTCCCTAAACTTAATCTTGTCAAATTAGGGTTTCTAACCAATCTTGTGCATCCAATAGGTGTGTTTGTGTCATTGGATGAACAATTAGGTCATTTTCGTCCTCCCTAGGCTTATTCTTGTCCAATTAGGGTTTCTAACCAATCTTGTGCATCCAAAAGGTGTTTTTGTGTTATTGGATGAACAATTAGGTCATTTTCGTCCTTCGTTGGCGAATTCTTGTCCAGTTAGGTTTTTTAACCAATCTTGTGCATCCAAAAGGAGTTTTGTATCATTGTATGAACATTTAGGTCAATTTCGTCCTCCCTAATCTTAATCTTGTCCAATTGGGGTTTCTAACCAATCTTGTGCATCCAATAGGTGTTTTTGTGTCATTGGATGAACATTTAGGTCCTTTTCATCCTCCCTACAATTAATCTTGTCCAATTAGGGTTTCTAACCAATCTTGTGCATCCAATAGGTGTTTTTGTGTCATTGGATGAACAATTAGGTCATTTTCGTCCTCCCTATGCTTATTCTTGTCCAATTAGGGTTTCTAACCAGTCTTGTGTATCCAATAGGTGTTTTTGTGTCATTGGATGAACAATTAGATCATTTTCGTCCTCCCTAGGCTTATTCTTGTCCAATTAGGGTTTCTAACCAATCTTGTCCATCCAATAGGTGTTTTTGTGTCAATTGATGAACAATTAGGTCATTTTCGTCCTTCGTAGGCTAATTCTTGTCCAATTAGGGTTTTTAACCAATCTTGTGCATCCAATAGGTGTTTTGTGTCATTGGATATACAATTAGGTCATTTTCGTCCTCCCTAGGCTTATTCTTGTCATATTAGGGTTTCTAACCAATCTTGTGCATCCAATAGGTGTTTTTGTGTTATTGGATGAACAATTAGGTCATTTTCGTCCTCCGAAGGCTTATTCTTGTCCAACTAGGGTTTTTAACCAATCTTGTGCATCCAAAAGGTGTTTTGTGTCATTGGATGAACATTTAGGTCAATTTCGTCCTCCTTAATCTTAATCTTGTCCAATTGGGGTTTCTAACCAATCTTGTGCATCCAATAGGTGCTTTTGTGTCCTTGGATGGACATTTAGGTCATTTTCGTCCTCCCTAGGCTAATTCTTGTCCAATTAGGGTCTCTAACCAATCTTGTGCATCCAATAGGTGTGTTTGTGTCATTGCATGAACAATTAGGTCATTTTCGTCCTCCCTAGGCTTATTCTTGTCCAATTAGGGTTTTTAACGAATCTTGTGCATCCAATAGGTGTTTTTGTGTCATTGGATGAACATTTAGGTCCTTCTCGTCCTCCCTACACTTAATCTTGTCCAATTAGGGTTTCTAACCAATCTTGTGCATCGAATAGGTGTTTTTATGTCATTGGATGAACAATTAGGTCATTTTCGTGCTCCCTAGGCTAATACTTGTCCAACTAGGATTTTTAACCAATCTTGTGCATCCAATAGGTGTTTTTGTGTCATTGGATGAACAATTAGGTCGTTTTCGTCCTCCCTAGGTTAGTTCTTCTCCAATTAGGGTTTTTAACCAATCTTGTGCATCCAAAAGGTGTTTTGAGTCATTGGATGAACATTTAGGTCAATTTCGTCCTCCCTAATCTTAATCTTGTCCAATTAGGGTTTCTAACCAGTCTTGTGCATCGAATAGGTGTTTTTATGTCATTGGATGAACAATTAGGTCATTTTCGTGCTCCCTAGGCTAATACTTGTCCAACTAGGATTTTTAACCAATCTTGTGCATCCAATAGGTGTTTTTGTGTCAATGGATGAACATTTAGGTCCTTCTCGTCCTCCCTACATTTTATCTTGTCCCATTAAGGTTTCTAACCAATCTTGTGCATCCAATAGGTGTTTTTGGGTCATTGGATGAACAAATAGGTCATTTTCGTCCTCCCTTGGCTAATTCTTGTCCAATTAGGGTTTTTAACCAATCTTGTGCATCCAATAGGTGTTTTGTGTCATTGGATATACAATTTGGTCATTTTCGTCCTCCCTAAACTTAATCTTGTCCAATTAGGGTTTCTAACCAATCTTGTGCATCCAATAGGTGTGTTTGTGTCATTGGATGAACAATTAGGTCATTTTCGTCCTCCCTAGGCTTATTCTTGTCTAATTAGTGTTTTTAACCAATCTTGTGCATCCAATAGGTGTTTTTGTGTCATTGGATGAACATTTAGGTCCTTCTCGTCCTCCCTACACTTAATCTTGTCCAATTAAGGTTTCTAACCAATCTTGTGCATCCAATAGGTGTTTTTGTGTCATTGGATGAACAATTAGATCATTTTCGTCCTCCCTTGGCTAATTCTTGTCCAATTAGGGTTTTTAACCAATCTTGTGCATCCAATAGGTGTTTTGTGTCATTGGATATACAATTTGGTCATTTTCGTCCTCCCTAAACTTAATCTTGTCCAATTAGGGTTTCTAACCAATCTTGTGCATCCAATAGGTGTGTTTGTGTCATTGGATGAACAATTAGGTCATTTTCGTCCTCCCTAGGCTTATTCTTGTCTAATTAGTGTTTTTAACCAATCTTGTGCATCCAATAGGTGTTTTTGTGTCATTGGATGAACATTTAGGTCCTTCTCGTCCTCCCTACACTTAATCTTGTCCAATTAGGGTTTCTAACCAGTCTTGTGCATCCAATAGGTGTTTTTGTGTCATTGGATGAACAATTAGGTTATTTTCATCCTCCCTAGGCTAATTCTTGTCCAATTAGGGTTTTTAACCAATCTTGTGCATCCAAAAGGTGTTTTGTGTCATTGGATGAACATTTAGGTCAATTTCGTCCTCCATAATCTTAATCTTGTCCAATTGGGTTTTCTAACCAATCTTGTGCATCCAATAGGTGTTTTTATGTCCTTGGATGAACATTTAGGTCATTTTCGTCCTCCCTAGGCTAATTCTTGTCCAATTAGGGTTTCTAACCAATCTTGTTCATCCAATAGGTTTGTTTGTGTCATTGCATGAACAATTAGGTCATTTTCGTCCTCCCTAGGCTTATTCGTGTCCAATTAGGGTTTTTAACCAATCTTGTGCATCCAATAGGTGTTTTTGTGTCATTGGATGAACATTTAGGTCCTCTAGTCCTCCCTACACTTAATCTTGTCCAATTAGGGTTTCTAACCAGTCTTGTGCATCCAATAGGTGTTTTTGTGTCATTGGATGAACAATTAGGTCATTTTCGTGCTCCCTAGGCTAATACTTCTCCAATTAGGAATTTTAACCAATCTTGTGCATCCAATAGGTGTTTTTGTGTCATTGCATGAACATTTAGGTCCTTCTCGTCCTCCCTACACTTAATCTTGTCCAATTAGGGTTTCTAACCAATCTTGTGCATCCAATAGGTGTGTTTGTGTCATTGGATGAACAATTAGGTCATTTTCGTCATCCTGAGGCTTATTCTTGTCCAATTAGGGTTTCTAACCATTCTTGTGCATCCAATAGTTGTTTTTGTGTTATTGGATGAACAATTAGGTCATTTTCGTCCTCCATAGGCTAATTCTTGTCCAATTAGGGTTTTTAACCAATCTTGTGCATCCAAAAGGTGTTTTGTGTCATTGGATGAACATTTAGGTCAATTTCGTCCTCCCTAATCTTAATCTTGTCCAATTGGGGTTTCTAACCAATCTTGTGCATCCAATAGGTGTTTTGGTGTCATTGGATGAACATTTAGGTCCTTCTCGTCCTCCATAGGCTAATTCTTGTCCAATTAGGGTTTTTAACCAATCTTGGGAATCCAAAAGGTATTTTGTGTCATTGGATGAACATTTAGGTCAATTTCGTCCTCCCTAATCTTATTCTTGTCCAATTAGGGTTTTTAACCAATCTTGTGCATCCAATAGGTGTTTTTGTGTCATTGGATGAACATTTAGGTCCTTCTCGTCCTCCCTACACTTAATCTTGTCCAATTAGGGTTTCTAACCAATCTTGTGCATCCAATAGGTGTGTTTGTGTCATTGGATGAACAATTAGGTCATTTTCGTCATCCTGAGGCTTATTCTTGTCCAATTAGGGTTTCTAACCATTCTTGTGCATCCAATAGTTGTTTTTGTGTTATTGGATGAACAATTAGGTCATTTTCGTCCTCCCTAGGCTAATTCTTGTCCAATTAGGGTTTTTAACCAATCTTGTGCATCCAAAAGGTGTTTTGTATCATTGTATGAACATTTAGGTCAATATCGTCCTCCCTAATCTTAAACTTGTCCAATTATGGTTTCTAACCAATCTTGTGCATCCAATAGGTGTTTTTGTGTCATTGGATGAACATTTAGGTTATTTTCGTCTTCCCTAGGCTAATTCTTGTTCAATTAAGGTTTCTAACCAATCTTGTTCATCCAATAGGTGTTTTGTGTCTTTGGATGAACAATTAGGTCATTTTCGTCCTCCCTAGGCTTTTTCTTGTCCAATTAGGGTTTTTAACCAATCTTGTGCATCCAATAGGTGTGTTTGTGTCATTGGATGAACATTTAGGTCATTTTCGTCCTCCCTAGGCTTAATCTTGTCCAATTAGGGTTTCTAACTAGTCTTGTGCATCCAATAGGTGTTTTTGTGTCATTGGATGAACAATTAGGTCATTTTCGTCCTCCCTAGGCTAATTCTTGTCCAATTAGGGTTTGTAACCAATCTTGTGTATCCATTAGGTGTTTTTGTGTCATTGGATGAACAATTAGGTCATTTTCGTCCTCCATAGGCTAATTCTTGTCCAATTAGGGTTTTTAACCAATCTTGTGCATCCAAAAGGTGTTTTGTGTCATTGGATGAACATTTAGGTCAATTTCGTCCTCCCTAATCTTAATCTTGTCCAATTGGGGTTTCTAACCAATCTTGTGCATCCAATAGGTGTTTTGGTGTCATTGGATGAACATTTAGGTCCTTCTCGTCCTCAATAGGCTAATTCTTGTCCAATTAGGGTTTTTAACCAATCTTGGGAATCCAAAAGGTGTTTTGTATCATTGGATGAACATTTAGGTCAATTTCGTCCTCCCTAATCTTATTCTTGTCCAATTAGGGTTTTTAACCAATCTTGTGCATCCAATAGGTGTTTTTGTGTCATTGGATGAACATTTAGGTCCTTCTCGTCCTCCCTACACTTAATCTTGTCCAATTAGGGTTTCTAACCAGTGTTGTGCATCCAATAGGTGTTTTTGTGTCATTGGATCAACAATTAGGTCATTTTCGTGCTCCCTAGGCTAATACTTGTCCAATTAGGATTTTTAACCAATCTTGTGCATCCAATACGTGTTTTTGTGTCATTGGATGAACATTTAGGTCCTTCTCGTCTTCCCTACACTTAATCTTGTCCAATTAGGGTTTCTAACCAATCTTGTGCATCCAATAGGTGTTTTTGTGTCATTGGATGAACAATTACGTCATTTTCGTCCTCCCTAAGCTAATTCTTGTCCAATTAGGGTTTTTAACCAATCTTGTGCATCCAATAGGTGTTTTGTGTCGTTGGATGAACATTTAGGTCATTTTCGTCCTCCCTAGGCTAATTCTTGTCCAATTAGGGTTTTTAACAAATCTTGTGCATCCAATAGGTGTTTTTGTGTCATTGGATGAACATTTAGAACCTTTTCGTCTTCCCTACAATTAATCTTGTCCAATTAGGGTTTCTAACCAATCTTGTGCATCCAATAGGTGTTTTTGTGTCATTGGATGAACAATTAGGTCATTTTCGTCCTCCTTAGGCTAATTGTTGTCCAATTAGGGTTTTTAACCAATCTTGTGCATCCAATAGGTGTTTTGTGTCATTGGATGAACATTTAGGTCACTTTCGTCCTCCCTAAACTTAATCTTGTCCAATTAGGGTTTCTAACCAAACTTGTCCATCCAAATAGGTGTCTTTGTGTTGTTGGATGAACTATTAGGTCATTTTCGTCCTCCCTAGGCTAATTCTTGTCCAATTAGGGTTTTTAACCAATCTTGTGGATCCAATAGATGTTTTGTGTCATTGGATGAACATTTAGTTCATTTTCGTCCTCCCTACTCTTAATCTTGTCCAATTAGGGTTTGTAGCCAATCTTGTGTATCCAATAGGTGTTTTTGTGTCATTGGATGAATATTTAGATCATATTCGTACTCCCTACAGTTAATCTTTTCCAATTAGTGTTTTAAACAAATCTTGTGCATCCAATAGGTTTTTTTGTGTCATTGGATGAACATTTAGAACCTTTTCGTCTTCCCTACACTTAATCTTGTCCAATTAGGGTTTCTAACCAGTCTTGTGCATCCAATAGGTGTTTTTGTGTCATTGGATGAACAATTAGGTTATTTTCATCCTCCCTAGGCTAATTCTTGTCCAATTAGGGTTTTTAACCAATCTTGTGCATCCAAAAGGTGTTTTGTGTCATTGGATGAACATTTAGGTCAATTTCGTCCTCCCTAATCTTAATCTTGTCCAATTGGGTTTTCTAACCAATCTTGTGCATCCAATAGGTGTTTTTATGTCCTTGGATGAACATTTAGGTCATTTTCGTCCTCCCTAGGCTAATTCTTGTCCAATTAGGGTTTCTAACCAATCTTGTGCATCCAATAGGTTTGTTTGTGTCATTGCATGAACAATTAGGTCATTTTCGTCCTCCCTAGGCTTATTCGTGTCCAATTAGGGTTTTTAACCAATCTTGTGCATCCAATAGGTGTTTTTGTGTCATTGGATGAACATTTAGGTCCTCTAGTCCTCCCTACACTTATTCTTGTCCAATTAGGGTTTCTAACCAGTCTTGTGCATCCAATAGGTGTGTTTGTGTCATTGGATGAACAATTAGGTCATTTTCGTCATCCTGAGGCTTATTCTTGTCCAATTAGGGTTTCTAACCATTCTTGTGCATCCAATAGTTGTTTTTGTGTTATTGGATGAACAATTAGGTCATTTTCGTCCTCCCTAGGCTAATTCTTGTCCAATTAGGGTTTTTAACCAATCTTGTGCATCCAAAAGGTGTTTTGTATCATTGTATGAACATTTAGGTCAATATCGTCCTCCCTAATCTTAATCTTGTCCAATTATGGTTTCTAACCAATCTTGTGCATCCAATAGGTGTTTTTGTGTCATTGGATGAACATTTAGGTTATTTTCGTCCTCCCTAGGCTAATTCTTGTTCAATTAAGGTTTCTAACCAATCTTGTTCATCCAATAGGTGTTTTGTGTCTTTGGATGAACAATTAGGTCATTTTCGTCCTCCCTAGGCTTTTTCTTGTCCAATTAGGGTTTCTAACCAATCTTGTGCATCCAATAGGTGTGTTTGTGTCATTGGATGAACAATTAGGTCATTTTCGTCCTCCCTAGGCTTATTCTTGTCTAATTAGTGTTTTTAACCAATCTTGTGCATCCAATAGGAGTTTTTGTGTCATTGGATGAACATTTAGGTCATATTCGTACTCCCTACAGTTAATCTTTTCCAATTAGTGTTTTTAACAAATCTTGTGCATCCAATAGGTGTTTTTGTGTCATTGGATGAACATTTAGAACCTTTTCGTCTTCCCTACACTTAATCTTGTCCAATTAGGGTTTCTAACCAGTCTTGTGCATCCAATAGGTGTTTTTGTGTCATTGGATGAACAATTAGGTTATTTTCATCCTCCCTAGGCTAATTCTTGTCCAATTAGGGTTTTTAACCAATCTTGTGCATCCAAAAGGTGTTTTGTGTCATTGGATGAACATTTAGGTCAATTTCGTCCTCCATAATCTTAATCTTGTCCAATTGGGTTTTCTAACCAATCTTGTGCATCCAATAGGTGTTTTTATGTCCTTGGATGAACATTTAGGTCATTTTCGTCCTCCCTAGGCTAATTCTTGTCCAATTACGGTTTCTAACCAATCTTGTTCATCCAATAGGTTTGTTTGTGTCATTGCATGAACAATTAGGTCATTTTCGTCCTCCCTAGGCTTATTCGTGTCCAATTAGGGTTTTTAACCAATCTTGTGCATCCAATAGGTGTTTTTGTGTCATTGGATGAACATTTAGGTCCTCTAGTCCTCCCTACACTTAATCTTGTCCAATTAGGGTTTCTAACCAGTCTTGTGCATCCAATAGGTGTTTTTGTGTCATTGGATGAACAATTAGGTCATTTTCGTGCTCCCTAGGCTAATACTTCTCCAATTAGGAATTTTAACCAATCTTGTGCATCCAATAGGTGTTTTTGTGTCATTGCATGAACATTTAGGTCCTTCTCGTCCTCCCTACACTTAATCTTGTCCAATTAGGGTTTCTAACCAATCTTGTGCATCCAATAGGTGTGTTTGTGTCATTGGATGAACAATTAGGTCATTTTCGTCATCCTGAGGCTTATTCTTGTCCAATTAGGGTTTCTAACCATTCTTGTGCATCCAATAGTTGTTTTTGTGTTATTGGATGAACAATTAGGTCATTTTCGTCCTCCATAGGCTAATTCTTGTCCAATTAGGGTTTTTAACCAATCTTGTGCATCCAAAAGGTGTTTTGTGTCATTGGATGAACATTTAGGTCAATTTCGTCCTCCCTAATCTTAATCTTGTCCAATTGGGGTTTCTAACCAATCTTGTGCATCCAATAGGTGTTTTGGTGTCATTGGATGAACATTTAGGTCCTTCTCGTCCTCCATAGGCTAATTCTTGTCCAATTAGGGTTTTTAACCAATCTTGGGAATCCAAAAGGTATTTTGTGTCATTGGATGAACATTTAGGTCAATTTCGTCCTCCCTAATCTTATTCTTGTCCAATTAGGGTTTTTAACCAATCTTGTGCATCCAATAGGTGTTTTTGTGTCATTGGATGAACATTTAGGTCCTTCTCGTCCTCCCTACACTTAATCTTGTCCAATTAGGGTTTCTAACCAATCTTGTGCATCCAATAGGTGTGTTTGTGTCATTGGATGAACAATTAGGTCATTTTCGTCATCCTGAGGCTTATTCTTGTCCAATTAGGGTTTCTAACCATTCTTGTGCATCCAATAGTTGTTTTTGTGTTATTGGATGAACAATTAGGTCATTTTCGTCCTCCCTAGGCTAATTCTTGTCCAATTAGGGTTTTTAACCAATCTTGTGCATCCAAAAGGTGTTTTGTATCATTGTATGAACATTTAGGTCAATATCGTCCTCCCTAATCTTAAACTTGTCCAATTATGGTTTCTAACCAATCTTGTGCATCCAATAGGTGTTTTTGTGTCATTGGATGAACATTTAGGTTATTTTCGTCTTCCCTAGGCTAATTCTTGTTCAATTAAGGTTTCTAACCAATCTTGTTCATCCAATAGGTGTTTTGTGTCTTTGGATGAACAATTAGGTCATTTTCGTCCTCCCTAGGCTTTTTCTTGTCCAATTAGGGTTTTTAACCAATCTTGTGCATCCAATAGGTGTGTTTGTGTCATTGGATGAACATTTAGGTCATTTTCGTCCTCCCTAGGCTTAATCTTGTCCAATTAGGGTTTCTAACTAGTCTTGTGCATCCAATAGGTGTTTTTGTGTCATTGGATGAACAATTAGGTCATTTTCGTCCTCCCTAGGCTAATTCTTGTCCAATTAGGGTTT
>JBBPBS010000736.1:0-26218 GCA_037974835.1 Cicer judaicum | reverse complement strand
GGACGAAAATGACCTAATTGTTCATCCAATGACACAAAAACACCTATCGGATGCACAAGATTGGTTAGAAACCCTAATTGAACCAGATTAAGTGTAGGGAGGACGAAAATGACCTAAATTTTCATCCGATGACACAAAACACCTATTGGATGCACAAGATTAGTTAAAAAACCTAATTGGACAAGATTAAGTGTAGGGAGGACGAAAATGACCTAAATATTCATAAAATGACACAAAACACCTATTGGATGCACAATATTGGTTAAAAACCCTAATTGGACAAGAATTAGCTAGGGAGGACGAAAATGACCTAATTGTTCATCCAATGACACAAACACACCTATTGGATGCACAAGATTGGTTAGAAACCCTAATTGGACAAGATTAAGTGTAGGGAGGACGAAAATGACCTAAATGTTCAACCAATGACACAAAAACACCAATTGGATGCACAAGATTGGTTAGAAACCCTAATTGGACAAGATAAAGTGTAGGGAGAGCGAAAATGACCTAAATGTTCATCCAATGACACAAGACACCTATTGGATGCACCAGATTGGTTAAAAACCCTAATTGGACAAAATTAAATGTAGGGAGGACGAAAATGACATAAATGTTCATCCAATGACACAAAACAGTTATTGGATGCACAAGAATGTTGAAAAACCCTAATTGGATAAGAATTAGCCCAGCGAGGACGAAAATGACCTAATTGTTCATCCAATGACACAAAAACATCAATTGGATGTACAAGATTGGTTAGAAACCCTAATTGGACAAGATAAAGTGTAGGGAGAGCGAAAATGACCTAAATGTTCATCCAATGACACAAAACACCTATTGGATGCACAATATTGGTTAAAAACCCTAATTGGACAAGAATTAGCTTATGGAGGACGAAAATGACCTAATTGTTCATCCAATGACACAAACACACCTATTGGTTGCACAAGATTGGTTAGAAACCCTAATTGGACAAGATTAAGTGTAGGGAGGACAAAAATGACCTAAATGTTCAACCAATGACACAAAAACACCAATTGGATGCACAAGATTGGTTAGAAACCCTAATTGGACAAGATAAAGTGTAGGGAGAGCGAAAATGACCTAAATGTTCATCCAATGACACAAGACACCTATTGGATGCACCAGATTGGTTAAACACCCTAATTGGACAAGATTAAGTGTAGGGAGGACGAAAATGACCTAAATGTTCATCCAATGACACAAAACACCTTTTGGATGCACAAGATTGGTTAAAAGCCCTAATTGGACAAGAATTATCATTGGGAGGACGAAAATGACCTAATTGTTCATCCAATGATACAAGACACCTATTGGATGCACCAGATTGGTTAAACACCCTAATTGGACAAGATTAAGTGTAGGGAGGACGAAAATGACCTAAATATTCATCTAATGACACAAAACACCTATTGGATGCACAAGATTGGTTAAAAACCCTAATTGGACAAGATTAAATGTAGGGAGGACAAAAGTGACATAAATGTTCATCCAATGACACAAAACACTTATTGGATGCACAAGATTGTTTAAAAACCCTAATTGGATAAGAATTAGCATAGAGAGGACGAAAATGACCTAATTGTTCATCCAATGACACAAAAACACCAATTGGATGCACAAGATTGGTTAGAAACCCTAATTGGACAAGATAAAGTGTAGGGAGAGCGAAAATGACCTAAATGTTCATCCAATGACACAAGACACCTATTGGATGCACCAGATTGGTTAAACACCCTAATTGGACAAGATTAAGTGTAGGGAGGACGAAAATGACCTAAATGTTCATCCGATGACACAAAACACCTATTGGATGCACAAGATTGGTTAAAAACCCTAATTGGACAAGATTAAATGTAGGCAGGACGAAAATGACCTAAATGTTCATCCAATGACACAAAACACCTATTGGATGCTCAAGATTGGTTAAAAACCCTAATTGGACAAGAATTATCATAGGGAGGACGAAAATGACCTAATTGTTCATCCAATGACACAAAAACACCAATTGGATGCACAAGATTGGTTAGAAACCCTAATTGGACAAGATTAAGTGTAGGGAGGACGAAAATGACCTAAATGTTCAACCAATGACACAAAAACACCAATTGGATGCACAAGATTGGTTAGAAACCCTAATTGGACAAGATAAAGTGTAGGGAGAGCGAAAATGACCAAAATGTTCATCCAATGACACAAGACACCTATTGGATGCACCAGATTGGTTAAACACCCTAATTGGACAAGATTAAGTGTAGGCAGGACGAAAATGACCTAAATATTCATCCAATGACACAAAACACCTATTGGATGCTCAAGATTGGTTAAAAACCCTAATTGGACAAGAATTATCATAGGGAGGACGAAAATGACCTAATTGTTCATCCAATGACACAAAAACACCAATTGGATGCACAAGAATTGTTAGAAACCCTAATTGGACAAGATAAAGTGTAGGGAGGACGAAAATGACCTAAATGTTCATCCAATGACACAAAACACCTATTCGATGCACAAGATTGGTTAAAAACCCTAATTGGACAAGTGATTAAGTGTAGGGAGGACGAAAATGACCTAAATGTTCATCCAATGACACAAAACACCTTTTGGATGCACAAGATTGGTTAAAAACCCTAATTGGACAAGAATTATCATAGGGAGGACGAAAATGACCTAATTGTTCATCCAATGACACAAAAACACCAATTGGATGCACAAGAATTGTTAGAAACCCTAATTGGACAGGATAAAGTGTAGGGAGGACGAAAATGACCTAAGTGTTCATCCAATGACACAAAACACCTATTGGATGCACAAGATTGGTTAAAAACCCTAATAGGACAAGAATTAGCCAAGGGAGGAGGAAAATGACCTAATTGTTCATCCAATGACACAAAAACACCTATCGGATGCACAAGATTGGTTAGAAAACCTAATTGAACAAGATTAAGTGTAGGGAGGACGAAAATGACCTAAATGTTCATCCAACGACACAAAACACCTATTGGATGCACAAGATTGGTTAAAAACCCTAATTGGATAAGAATTAGCCTAAGGAGGACGAAAATGACCTAAATGTTCATCCAATGACACAAAACACCTATTGGATGCACAAGATTGGTTAGAAACCCTAATTGAACAAGAATTATCATAGAGAGGACGAAAATGACCTAATTGTTCATCCAATGACACAAAAAGACCAATTGGATGCACAAGATTGGTTAGAAACCCTAATTGGACAAGATAAAGTGTAGGGAGGACGAAAATGACCTAAGTGTTCATCCAATGACACAAAACACCTATTGGATGCACAAGATTGGTTAAAAACCTTAATTGGACAAGAATTAGCCTAGGGAGGACGAAAAAGACCTAATTGTTCATCCAATGACACAAAAACACCTATCGGATGCACAAGATTGGTTAAAAACCCTAATTGAACAAGATTAAGTGTAGGGAGGACGAAAATGACCTAAATGTTCATCCAATGACACAAAACACCTATTGGATGCACAAGATTGGTTAAAAACCCTAATTGGACAAGAATTATCGTAGGGAGGACGAAAATGACCTAATTGTTCATCCAATGACACAAAAACACCAATTGGATGCACAAGATTGGTTAGAAACCCTAATTGGACAAGATAAAGTGTAGGGAGGACGAAAATGACCTAAGTGTTCATCCAATGACACAAAACACCTATTGGATGCACAAGATTGGTTAAAAACCCTAATTGGACAAGAATTAGCCTAGGGAGGACGAAAATGACCTTATTGTTCATCCAATGACACAAAAACACCTATCGGATGCACAAGATTGGTTAGAAACCCTAATTGAACAAGATTAAGTGTAGGGAGGACGAAAATGACCTAAATGTTCATCCGATGACACAAAACACCTATTGGATGCACAAGATTAGTTAAAAACCCTAATTGGACAAGATTAAGTGTAGGGAGGACGAAAATGACCTAAATATTCATAAAATGACACAAAACACCTATTGGATGCACAATATTGGTTAAAAACCCTAATTGGAAAAGATTAAATGTAGGGAGGACGAAAATGACATAAATGTTCATCCAATGACACAAGACACCTATTGGATGCACCAGATTGGTTAAACACCCTAATTGGACAAGATTAAGTGTAGGGAGGACGAAAATGACCTAAATGTTCATCCAATGACACAAAACACCTATTGGATGCACAAGATTGGTTAAAAACCCTAATTGGACAAGAATTATCATAGGGAGGACGAAAATGACCTAATTGTTCATCCAATGACACAAAAACACCAATTGGATGCACAAGATTGGTTAGAAACCCTAATTGGACAAGATAAAGTGTAGGGAGAGCGAAAATGACCTAAATGTTCATCCAATGAGACAAAACACCTATTGGATTCACAAGATTGGTTAAAAACCCTAATAGGATAAGAATTAGACTAAGGAGGACGAAAATGACCTAAGTGTTCATCCAATGACACAAACACACCTATTGGATGCACAAGATTGGTTAGAAACCCTAATTGGACAAGATTAAGTGTAGGGAGGACGAAAATGACCTAAATGTTCAACCAATGACACAAAAACACCAATTGGATGCACAAGATTGGTTAGAAACCCTAATTGGACAAGATAAAGTGTAGGGAGAGCGAAAATGACCAAAATGTTCATCCAATGACACAAGACACCTATTGGATGCACCAGATTGGTTAAACACCCTAATTGGACAAGATTAAGTGTAGGGAGGACGAAAATGACCTAAATATTCATAAAATGACACAAAACACCTATTGGATGCACAATATTGGTTAAAAACCCTAATTGGACAAGAATTAGCTAGGGAGGACGAAAATGACCTAATTGTTCATCCAATGACACAAACACACCTATTGGATGCACAAGATTGGTTAGAAACCCTAATTGGACAAGATTAAGTGTAGGGAGGACGAAAATGACCTAAATGTTCAACCAATGACACAAAAACACCAATTGGATGCACAAGATTGGTTAGAAACCCTAATTGGACAAGATAAAGTGTAGGGAGAGCGAAAATGACCAAAATGTTCATCCAATGACACAAGACACCTATTGGATGCACCAGATTGGTTAAACACCCTAATTGGACAAGATTAAGTGTAGGCAGGACGAAAATGACCTAAATGTTCATCCAATGACACAAAACACCTATTGGATGCTCAAGATTGGTTAAAAACCCTAATTGGACAAGAATTATCATAGGGAGGACGAAAATGACCTAATTGTTCATCCAATGACACAAAAACACCAATTGGATGCACAAGAATTGTTAGAAACCCTAATTGGACAAGATAAAGTGTAGGGAGGACGAAAATGACCTAAATGTTCATCCAATGACACAAAACACCTATTCGATGCACAAGATTGGTTAAAAACCCTAATTGGACAAGTGATTAAGTGTAGGGAGGACGAAAATGACCTAAATGTTCATCCAATGACACAAAACACCTTTTGGATGCACAAGATTGGTTAAAAACCCTAATTGGACAAGAATTATCATAGGGAGGACGAAAATGACCTAATTGTTCATCCAATGACACAAAAACACCAATTGGATGCACAAGAATTGTTAGAAACCCTAATTGGACAAGATAAAGTGTAGGGAGGACGAAAATGACCTAAGTGTTCATCCAATGACACAACACACCTATTGGATGCACAAGATTGGTTAAAAACCCTAATTGGACAAGAATTATCATAGGGAGGACGAAAATGACCTAATTGTTCATCCAATGACACAAAACACCTATTGGATGCACAAGATTGGTTAAAAACCCTAATTGGATAAGAATTAGCCTAAGGAGGACGAAAATGACCTAAATGTTCATCCAATGACACAAAACACCTATTGGATGCACAAGATTGGTTAGAAACCCTAATTGAACAAGATTAAGTGTAGGGAGGACGAAAATGACCTAAATGTTCATCCAATGACACAAAACACCTATTAGATGCACAAGATTGGTAAAAAACCCTAATTGGATAAGAATTAGCCTAAGGAGGACGAAAATGACCTAAGTGTTCATCCAATGACACAAAACACCTATTGGATGCACAAGATTGGTTAAAAACCCTAATTGGACAAGAATTAGCCTAGGGAGGAGGAAAATGACCTAATTGTTCATCCAATGACACAAAAACACCTATCGGATGCAAAAGATTGGTTAGCAACCCTAATTGAAAGATTAAGTGTAGGGGGGACGAAAATTACCTAAATGTTCATCCAGTGACACAAAGCACCTATTGGATGCACAAGATTTGTTAAAAACACTAGTTGGATAAGAATTAGCCTAAGGAGGACGAAAATGACCTAAATGTTCATCCAATGACACAAAACACCTATTGGATGCACAAGATTGGTTAAAAACCCTAATTGGACAAGAATTATCATAGGGAGGACGAAAATGACCTAATTGTTCATCCAATGATACAAAAACACCAATTGGATGCACAAGAATTGTTAGAAACCCTAATTGGACAGGATAAAGTGTAGGGAGGACGAAAATGACCTAAGTGTTCATCCAATGACACAAAACACCTATTGGATGCACAAGATTGGTTAAAAACCCTAATTGGACAAGAATTAGCCAAGGGAGGAGGAAAATGACCTAATTGTTCATCCAATGACACAAAAACACCTATCGGATGCAGAAGATTGGTTAGAAACCCTAATTGAACAATATTAAGTGTAGCGAGGACGAAAATGACCTAAATGTTCATCCAATGACACAAAACACCTATTAGATGCACAAGATTGGTTAAAAACCCTAATTGGATAAGAATTAGCCTAAGGAGGACGAAAATGACCTAAATGTTCATCCAATGACACAAAACACCTATTGGATGCACAAGATTGGTTAAAAACCCTAATTGGACAAGAATTATCATAGGGAGGACAAAAATGACCTAATTGTTCATCCAATGACACAAAAACACCAATTGGATGCACAAGATTGGTTAGAAACCCTAATTGGACAAGATAAAGTGTAGGGAGGACGAAAATGACCTAAGTGTTCATCCAATGAAACAAAACACTTATTGGATGCACAAGATTGGTTAAAAACCCTAATTGGACAAGAGTTAGCCTAGGGAGGACAAAAATGACCTAATTGTTCATCCAATGACACCAAAACACCTATCGGATGCAAAATATTGGTTAGAAACCCTAATTGAAAGATTAAGTGTAGGGGGGACGAAAATAACCTAAATGTTCATCCACTGACACAAAACACCTATTGGATGCACAAGATTTGTTAAAAACACTAATTGGATAAGAATTAGCCTAAGGAGGACGAAAATGACCTAAATGTTCATCCAATGACACAAAACACCTATTGGATGCACAAGATTGGTTAAAAACCCTAATTGGACAAGAATTATCATAGGGAGGACAAAAATGACCTAATTGTTCATCCAATGACACAAAAACACCTGTCGGATGCACAAGATTGGTCAGAAACCCTAATTGAACAAGATTAAGTGTAGGGAGGACGAAAATGACCTAAATGTTCATCCAATGACACAAAACACCTATTGGATGCACAAGATTGGTTAAAAACCCTAATTGGAAAAGAATTAGCCTAGGGAGGACGAAAATGACCTAATTGTTCATCCAATGACACAAACACACCTATTGGATGCACAAGATTGGTTAGAAACCCTAATTGGACAAGATTAAGTGTAGGGAGGACGAAAATGACCTAAATGTTCAACCAATGACACAAAAACACCAATTGGATGCACAAGATTGGTTAGAAACCCTAATTGGACAAGATAAAGTGTAGGGAGAGCGAAAATGACCAAAATGTTCATCCAATGACACAAGACACCTATTGGATGCACCAGATTGGTTAAACACCCTAATTGGACAAGATTAAGTGTAGGGAGGACGAAAATGACCTAAATATTCATAAAATGACACAAAACACCTATTGGATGCACAATATTGGTTAAAAACCCTAATTGGACAAGAATTAGCTAGGGAGGACGAAAATGACCTAATTGTTCATCCAATGACACAAACACACCTATTGGATGCACAAGATTGGTTAGAAACCCTAATTGGACAAGATTAAGTGTAGGGAGGACGAAAATGACCTAAATGTTCAACCAATGACACAAAAACACCAATTGGATGCACAAGATTGGTTAGAAACCCTAATTGGACAAGATAAAGTGTAGGGAGAGCGAAAATGACAAAAATGTTCATCCAATGACACAAGACACCTATTGGATGCACCAGATTGGTTAAACACCCTAATTGGACAAGATTAAGTGTAGGCAGGACGAAAATGACCTAAATGTTCATCCAATGACACAAAACACCTATTGGATGCTCAAGATTGGTTAAAAACCCTAATTGGACAAGAATTATCATAGGGAGGACGAAAATGACCTAATTGTTCATCCAATGACACAAAAACACCAATTGGATGCACAAGAATTGTTAGAAACCCTAATTGGACAAGATAAAGTGTAGGGAGGACGAAAATGACCTAAGTGTTCATCCAATGACACAACACACCTATTGGATGCACAAGATTGGTTAAAAACCCTAATTGGACAAGAATTAGCCTAGGGAGGACGAAAATGACCTAATTGTTCATCCAATGACACAAAAACACCTGTCGGATGCACAAGATTGGTCAAAAACTCTAATTGAACAAGATTAAGTGTAGGGAGGACGAAAATGACCTAAATGTTTATCCAATGACACAAAACACCTATGGGATGCACAAGATTGCTTAAAAACCCTAATTGGACAAGATTAAGTTTAGGGAGGACGAAAATGACCTAAATGTTCATCCAATGACACAAAACACCTATTGGATGCACAAGATTGGTTAAAAACCCTAATTGGACAAGATTAAGTGTAGGGAGGACGAAAATGACCTAAATATTCATCCAATGACACAACACACCTATTGAATGAACAAGATTGGTTAAAAACCCTAATTGGACAGGATTAAGTGTAGGGAGGACGAAAATGACCTAAATGTTCATCCAATGACACAAAAACACCTATCGGATGCACAAGATTGGTTAGAAACCCTAATTGAACAAGATTAACTGTAGGGAGGACGAAAATGACCTAAATGTTCATCCAATGACACAAAACACCTATTGGATGCACAAGATTGGTTAAAAACCCTAATTGGATAAGAATTAGCCTAAGGAGGACGAAAATGAACTAAATGTTCATCCAATGACACAAAACACCTATTGGATGCACAAGATTGGTTAGAAACCCTAATTGAACAAGAATTATCATAGAGAGGACGAAAATGACCTAATTGTTCATCCAATGACACAAAAAGACCAATTGGATGCACAAGATTGGTTAGAAACCCTAATTGGACAAGATAAAGTGTAGGGAGGACGAAAATGACCTAAGTGTTCATCCAATGACACAAAACACCTATTGGATGCACAAGATTGGTTAAAAACCCTAATTGGACAAGAATTAGCCTAGGGAGGACGAAAATGACCTAATTGTTCATCCAATGACACAAAAACACCTGTCGGATGCACAAGATTGGTTAGAAACCCTAATTGGACAAGATAAAGTGTAGGGAGGACGAAAATGACCTAAGTGTTCATCCAATGACACAAAACACCTATTGGATGCACAAGATTGGTTAAAAACCCTAATTGGACAAGAATTAGCCTAGGGAGGACGAAAATGACCTAATTGTTCATCCAATGACACAAAAACACCTATCGGATGCACAAGATTGGTTAGAAACCCTAATTGAACAAGATTAAGTGTAGGGAGGACGAAAATGACCTAAATTTTCATCCGATGACACAAAACACCTATTGGATGCACAAGATTAGTTAAAAAACCTAATTGGACAAGATTAAGTGTAGGGAGGACGAAAATGACCTAAATATTCATAAAATGACACAAAACACCTATTGGATGCACAATATTGGTTAAAAACCCTAATTGGACAAGAATTAGCTAGGGAGGACGAAGATGACCTAATTGTTCATCCAATGACACAAACACACCTATTGGATGCACAAGATTGGTTAGAAACCCTAATTGGACAAGATTAAGTGTAGGGAGGACGAAAATGACCTAAATGTTCAACCAATGACACAAAAACACCAATTGGATGCACAAGATTGGTTAGAAACCCTAATTGGACAAGATAAAGTGTAGGGAGAGCGAAAATGACCAAAATGTTCATCCAATGACACAAGACACCTATTGGATGCACCAGATTGGTTAAACACCCTAATTGGACAAGATTAAGTGTAGGCAGGACGAAAATGACCTAAATGTTCATCCAATGACACAAAACACCTATTGGATGCTCAAGATTGGTTAAAAACCCTAATTGGACAAGAATTATCATAGGGAGGACGAAAATGACCTAATTGTTTATCCAATGACACAAGACACCTATTGGATGCACCAGATTGGTTAAACACCCTAATTGGACAAGATTAAGTGTAGGGAGGACGAAAATGACCTAAATATTCATCTAATGACACAAAACACCTATTGGATGCACAAGATTTGTTAAAAACCCTAATTGGACAAGATTAAATGTAGGGAGGACGAAAATGACATAAATGTTCATCCAATGACACAAAACACTTATTGGATGCACAAGATTGTTTAAAAACCCTAATTGGATAACAATTAGCCTAGGGAGGACGAAAATGACCTAATTGTTCATCCAATTACACAAAAACACCAATTGGATGCACAAGATTGGTTAGAAACCCTAATTGGACAAGATAAAGTGTAGGGAGAGCGAAAATGACCTAAATGTTCATCCAATGACACAAGACACCTATTGGATGCACCAGATTGGTTAAACACCCTAATAGGACAAGATTAAGTGTAGGGAGGACGGAAATGACCTAAATGTTCATCCAATGACACAAAACACCTATTGGATGCAAAAGATTGGTTAAAAACCCTAATTGGACAAGAATTATCATAGGGAGGACGAAAATGACCTAATTGTTCATCCAATGACACAAAAACTCCAATTGGATGCACAAGAATTGTTAGAAACCCTAATTGCACAAGATAAAGTGTTGGGAGGACGAAAATGACCTAAGTGTTCATCCAATGACACAAAACACCTATTGGATGCACAAGATTGGTTAAAAACCCTAATTGGACAAGAATTAGCCTAGGGAGGACGAAAATGACCTAATTGTTCATCCAATGACACAAAAACACCAATTGGATGCACAAGATTTGTTAGAAACCCTAATTGGACAAGATAAAGTGTAGGGAGAGCGAAAATGACCTATATGTTCATCCAATGACACAAAACACCTATTGGATGCACAAGATTGGTTAAAAACCCTAAGTGGACAAGAATTATCATAGGGAGGACGAAATTGACCTAATTGTTCATCCAATGACACAAAAACACCTATCGGATGCACAAGATTGGTTAGAAACCCTAATTGAACAAGATTAAGTGTAGGGAGGACGAAATGACCTAAATGTTCATCCGATGACACAAAACACCTATTGGATGCACAAGATTAGTTAAAAACCCTAATTGGACAAGATTAAGTGTAGGGAGGACGAAAATGATCTAAATATTCATAAAATGACACAAAACACCTATTGGATGCACAAGATTGGTTAAAAACCCTAATTGGTCAAGAATTATCATAGGGAGGACAAAAATGACCTAGTTGTTCATCCAATGACACAAAAACACCAATTGGATGCACAAGATTGGTTAGAAACCCTAATTGGACAAGATAAAGTGTAGGGAGGAAGAAAATGACCTAAGTGTTCATCCAATGACACAAAACACTTATTGGATGCACAAGATTGGTTAAAAACCCTAATTGGACAAGAATTAGCCTAGGGAGGACGAAAATGACCTAATTGTTCATCCAATGACACAAAAACACCTATCGGATGCAAAAGATTGGTTAGAAACCCTAATTGAAAGATTAAGTGTAGGGAGGACGAAAATGACCTAAATGTTCATCCACTGACACAAAACACCTATTGGATGCACAAGATTTGTTAAAAACACTAATTGGATAAGAATTAGCCTAAGGAGGACGAAAATGACCTAAATGTTCATCCAATGACACAAAACACCTATTGGATGCACAAGATTGGTTAAAAACCCTAATTGGACAAGAATTAGCCTAGGGAGGACGAAAATGACCTAAATGTTCATCCAATGACACAAAACACCTATTGGATGCACAAGATTGGTTAAAAACCGTAATTGGAGAAGAATTAGCCTAGGGAGGACGAATGACCTAATTGTTCATCCAATGACACAAACACAACTATTGGATGCACAAGATTGGTTAGAAACCCTAATTGGACAAGCATAAGCCTAGGGAGGATGAAAATGACCTAAATATTCATCCAATGACACAAAACACCTATTGGATGCACAAGATTCGTTAAAAACCCTAATTGGACAAGAATAAGTGTAGGGAGGACGAAAATGACCTAAATGTTCATCCAATGACACAAAACACCTATTGGATGCACAAGATTGGTTAAAAACCCTAATTGGACAAGAATTAGCCTAGGGAGGACGAAAATGACCTAAATGTTCATCCAATGACACAAAACACCTATTGGATGCACAAGATTGGTTAAAAACCCTAATTAGACAAGATTAAGTGTTGGGAGGACGAAAATGACCTAAATGTTCATCCAATGACACAAAAACAACTATTGGATGCACAAGATTGGTTAAAAACCCTAATTGGACAAGAATAAGCTTAGGGAGGACGAAAATGACCTAATTGTTCATCCAATGATACCAAACACCTATTGGATGCACAAGATTGGTTAAAAACCCTAATTGGACAAGATTAAGTGTAGGGAGGACGAAAATGACCTAAATGTTCATCCAATGACACAAAACACCTATTGGATGCACAAGATTGGTTAAAAACCCTAATTGGACAAGAATTATCATAGCGAGGACGAAAATGACCTAATTGTTCATCCAATGACACAAAAACACCAATTGGATGCAAAAGGTTGATTAGAAACCCTAATTGGACAAGATAAAGTGTAGGGAGGACGAAAATGACCTAAGTGTTCATCCAATGACACAAAACACCTATTGGATGCACAAGATTGGTTAAAAACCCTAATTGGACAAGAATTAGCCTAGGGAGGACGAAAATGACCTAAGTGTTCATCCAATGACACAAAACACCTATTGGATGAACCAGATTGGTTAAAAACCCTAATTGAACAAGATTAAGTGTAGGGAGGACGAAAATGACCTAAATGTTCATCCAATGACACAAAACACCTATTGGATGCACAAGATTGGTTAAATACCCTAATTGGACAAGAATTATCGTAGGGAGGACAAAAATGACCTAATTGTTCATCCAATGACACAAAAACACCAATTGGATGCAAAAGGTTGATTAGAAACCCTAATTGGACAAGATAAAGTGTAGGGAGGACGAAAATGACCTAAGTGTTCATCCAATGACACAAAACACCTATTGGATGCACAAGATTGGTTAAAAACCCTAATTGGACAAGAATTAGCCTAGGGAGGACGAAAATGACCTAAGTGTTCATCCAATGACACAAAACACCTATTGGATGAACCAGATTGGTTAAAAACCCTAATTGAACAAGATTAAGTGTAGGGAGGACGAAAATGACCTAAATGTTCATCCAATGACACAAAACACCTATTGGATGCACAAGATTGGTTAAAAACCCTAATTGGACAAGAATTAGCCTAAGGAGGACGAAAATGACCTAATTGTTCATCCAATGACACAAACACACCTATTGGATGCACAAGATTGGTTAGAAACCCTAATTGGACAAGATTAAGTGTAGGGAGGACGAAAATGACCTAAATGTTCAACCAATGACACAAAAACACCAATTGGATGCACAAGATTGGTTAGAAACCCTAATTGGACAAGATAAAGTGTAGGGAGAGCGAAAATGACCAAAATGTTCATCCAATGACACAAGACACCTATTGGATGCACCAGATTGGTTAAACACCCTAATTGGACAAGATTAAGTGTAGGCAGGACGAAAATGACCTAAATATTCATCCAATGACACAAAACACCTATTGGATGCTCAAGATTGGTTAAAAACCCTAATTGGACAAGAATTATCATAGGGAGGACGAAAATGACCTAATTGTTCATCCAATGACACAAAAACACCAATTGGATGCACAAGAATTGTTAGAAACCCTAATTGGACAAGATAAAGTGTAGGGAGGACGAAAATGACCTAAATGTTCATCCAATGACACAAAACACCTATTCGATGCACAAGATTGGTTAAAAACCCTAATTGGACAAGTGATTAAGTGTAGGGAGGACGAAAATGACCTAAATGTTCATCCAATGACACAAAACACCTTTTGGATGCACAAGATTGGTTAAAAACCCTAATTGGACAAGAATTATCATAGGGAGGACGAAAATGACCTAATTGTTCATCCAATGACACAAAAACACCAATTGGATGCACAAGAATTGTTAGAAACCCTAATTGGACAGGATAAAGTGTAGGGAGGACGAAAATGACCTAAGTGTTCATCCAATGACACAAAACACCTATTGGATGCACAAGATTGGTTAAAAACCCCAATTGGACAAGAATAAGCCTAGGGAGGAGGAAAATGACCTAATTGTTCATCCAATGACACAAAAACACCTATCGGATGGACAAGATTGGTTAGAAACCCTAATTGAACAAGATTAAGTGTACGGAGGACGAAAATGACCTAAATGTTCATCCAATGACACAAAACACCTATTGGATGCACAAGATTGGTTAAAAACCCTAATTGGACAAGAATTATCATAGGGAGGACGAAAATGACCTAATTGTTCATCCAATGACACAAAAACACCAATTGGATGCACAAGATTGGTTAGAAACCCAAATTGGACAAGAAAAAGTGTAGGGAGGACGAAAATGAACTAAGTGTTCATCCAATGACACATAACACCTATTTGATGAACAAGATTGGTTAAAAACCCTAATTGGACAAGAATTAGCCTAGGGAGGACGAAAATGACCTAATTGTTCATCCAATGACACAAAAACACCTATCGGATGCACAAGAATTGTTAGAAACCCTAATTGAACAAGATTAAGTGTAGCGAGGACGAAAATGACCTAAATGTTCATCCAATGACACAAAACACCTATTGGATGCACAAGATTGGTTAAAAACCCTAATTGGACAAGAATTATCATAGGGAGGACGAAAATGACCTAATTGTTCATCCAATGACACAAAAACACCAATTGGATGCACAAGATTGGTTAGAAACCCTAATTAGAAAAGATAAAGTGTAGGGAGGACGAAAATGACCTAAAATTTTCATCCAATGACACAAAACACCTATTGGATGCACAAGATTGGTTAAAAACCCTAATTGGACAAGAATTATCATAGGGAGGACGAAAATGACCTAATTGTTCATCCAATGACACAAAAACACCAATTGGATGCAAAAGGTTGATTAGAAACCCTAATTGGACAAGATAAAGTGTAGGGAGGACGAAAATGACCTAAGTGTTCATCCAATGACACAAAACACCTATTGGATGCACAAGATTGGTTAAAAACCCTAATTGGACAAGATTAAGTGTAGGGAGGACGAAAATACGAAAATGACCTAAATGATTTTCCAATGACACAAAACACCTATCGGATGCACAAGATTGGTTAAAAACCCTAATTGGACAAGATTAAGTGTAGGGAGGACGAAAATGACCTAAATGTTCATCCAATGACACAAAACACCTATTGGATGCACAAGATTGGTTAAAAACCCTAATTGGACAAGAATTATCATAGGGAGGACGAAAATGACCTAATTGTTCATCCAATGACACAAAAACACCAATTGGTTGCACAAGATTGGTTAGAAACCCTAATTGGACAAGATAAAGTGTAGGGAGGACGGAAATGACCTAAGTGTTCATCCAATGACACAAAACACTTATTGGATGCACAAGATTGGTTAAAAACCCTAATTGGACAAGAATTAGCCTAGGGAGGACGAAAATGACCTAATTGTTCATCCAATGACACAAAAACACCTATCGGATGCAAAAGATTGGTTAGAAACCCTAATTGAAAGATTAAGTGTAGGGGGGACGAAAATAACCTAAATGTTCATCCACTGACACAAAACACCTATTGGATGCACAAGATTTGTTAAAAACACTAATTGGATAAGAATTAGCCTAAGGAGGACGAAAATGACCTAAATGTTCATCCAATGACACAAAACACCTATTGGATGCACAAGATTGGTTAAAAACCCTAATTGGACAAGAATTATCATAGGGAGGACAAAAATGACCTAATTGTTCATCCAATGACACAAAAACACCAATTGGATGCACAAGATTGGTTAGAAACCCTAATTGGACAAGATAAAGTGTAGGGAGGACGAAAATGACCTAAGTGTTCATCCAATGAAACAAAACACTTATTGGATGCACAAGATTGGTTAAAAACCCTAATTGGACAAGAGTTAGCCTAGGGAGGACAAAAATGACCTAATTGTTCATCCAATGACACCAAAACACCTATCGGATGCAAAATATTGGTTAGAAACCCTAATTGAAAGATTAAGTGTAGGGGGGACGAAAATAACCTAAATGTTCATCCACTGACACAAAACACCTATTGGATGCACAAGATTTGTTAAAAACACTAATTGGATAAGAATTAGCCTAAGGAAGACGAAAATGACCTAAATGTTCATCCAATGACACAAAACACCTATTGGATGCACAAGATTGGTTAAAAACCCTAATTGGACAACAATTAGCCAAGGGAGGAGGAAAATGACCTAATTGTTCATCCAATGACACAAAAACACCTATCGGATGCACAAGATTGGTTAGAAACCCTAATTGAACAAGATTAAGTGTAGGGAGGACGAAAATGACCTAAATGTTCATCCAATGACACAAAACACCTATTGGATACACAAGATTGGTTAAAAACCCTAATTGGATAAGAATTAGCCTAAGGAGGACGAAAATGACCTAAATGTTCATCCAATGACACAAAACACCTATTGGATGCACAAGATTGGTTAAAAACCCTAATTGGACAAGAATTATCATAGGGAGGACAAAAATGACCTAATTGTTCATCCAATGACACAAAAACACCAATTGGATGCACAAGATTGGTTAGAAACCCTAATTGGACAAGATAAAGTGTAGGGAGGACGAAAATGACCTAAGTGTTCATCCAATGAAACAAAACACTTATTGGATGCACAAGATTGGTTAAAAACCCTAATTGGACAAGAGTTAGCCTAGGGAGGACAAAAATGACCTAATTGTTCATCCAATGACACCAAAACACCTATCGGATGCAAAATATTGGTTAGAAACCCTAATTGAAAGATTAAGTGTAGGGGGGACGAAAATAACCTAAATGTTCATCCACTGACACAAAACACCTATTGGATGCACAAGATTTGTTAAAAACACTAATTGGATAAGAATTAGCCTAAGGAAGACGAAAATGACCTAAATGTTCATCCAATGACACAAAACACCTATTGGATGCACAAGATTGGTTAAAAACCCTAATTGGACAAGAATTATCATAGGGAGGACGAAAATGACCTAATTGTTCATCCAATGACACAAAAACACCAATTGGATGCACAAGAATTGTTAGAAACCCTAATTGGACAACATAAAGTGTAGGGAGGACGAAAATGACCTAAGTGTTCATCCAATGACACAAAACACCTATTGGATGCACAAGATTGGTTAAAAACCCTAATTGGACAAGAATTAGCCTAGGGAGGACGAAAATGACCTAAGTGTTCATCCAATGACACAAAAACACCTATCGGATGCAAAAGATTGGTTAGAAACCCTAATTGAAAGATTAAGTGTAGGGGGGACGAAAATAACTTTAATGTTCATCCACTGACACAAAACACCTATTAGATGCACAGGATTTGTTAAAAACACTAATTGGATAAGAATTAGCCTAAGGAGGACGAAAATGACCTAAATGTTCATCCAATGACACAAAAACACCAATTGGATGCACAAGAATTGTTAGAAACCCTAATTGGACAGGATAAAGTGTAGGGAGGACGAAAATGACCTAAGTGTTCATCCAATGACACAAAACACCTATTGGATGCACAAGATTGGTTAAAAACCCTAATTGGACAAGAATTAGCCTAGGGAGGACGAAAATGACCTAAGTGTTCATCCAATGACACAAAAACACCTATCGGATGCAAAAGATTGGTTAGAAACCCTAATTGAAAGATTAAGTGTAGGGGGGACGAAAATAACTTTAATGTTCATCCACTGACACAAAACACCTATTAGATGCACAGGATTTGTTAAAAACACTAATTGGATAAGAATTAGCCTAAGGAGGACGAAAATGACCTAAATGTTCATCCAATGACACAAAAACACCAATTGGATGCACAAGAATTGTTAGAAACCCTAATTGGACAGGATAAAGTGTAGGGAGGACGAAAATGACCTAAGTGTTCATCCAATGACACAAAACACCTATTGGATGCACAAGATTGGTTAAAAACCCCAATTGGACAAGAATAAGCCTAGGGAGGAGGAAAATGACCTAATTGTTCATCCAATGACACAAAAACACCTATCGGATGGACAAGATTGGTTAGAAACCCTAATTGAACAAGATTAAGTGTACGGAGGACGAAAATGACCTAAATGTTCATCCAATGACACAAAACACCTATTGGATGCACAAGATTGGTTAAAAACCCCAATTGGACAAGAATTAGCCTAGGGAGGACGAAAATGACCTAAATGTTCATCCAATGACACAAAACACCTATTGGATGCACAAGATTGGTTAAAAACCCTAATTGGACAAGAATTATCATAGAGAGGACGAAAATGACCTAATTGTTCATCCAATGACACAAAAACACCAATTGGATGCACAAGATTGTTCCGAAACCCTAATTGGACAAGATAAAGTGTAGGGAGGACGAAAATGACCTAAGTGTTCATCCAATGACACAAAACACCTATTGGATGCACAAGATTGGTTAAAAACCCTAATTGGACAAGAATTAGCCTAGGGAGGACGAAAATGACCTAAGTGTTCATCCAATGACACAAAACACCTATTGGATGAACCAGATTGGTTAAAAACCCTAATTGAACAAGATTAAGTGTAGGGAGGACGAAAATGACCTAAATGTTCATCCAATGACACAAAACACCTATTGGATGCACAAGATTGGTTAAATACCCTAATTGGACAAGAATTATCGTAGGGAGGACAAAAATGACCTAATTGTTCATCCAATGACACAAAAACACCAATTGGATGCACAAGATTGATTAGAAACCCTAATTGGACAAGATAAAGTGTAGGGAGGACGAAAATGACCTAAGTGTTCATCCAATGACACAAAACACCTATTGGATGCACAAGATTGGTTAAAAACCCTAATTGGACAAGAATTAGCCTAGGGAGGACGAAAATGACCTAAGTGTTCATCCAATGACACAAAACACCTATTGGATGCACAAGATTGGTTAAAAACCCTAATTGGACAAGAATTAGCCTAAGGAGGACGAAAATGACCTAATTGTTCATCCAACGACACAAAAACACCTATCGGATGCAAAAGATTGGTTAGAAACCCTAATTGAAAGATTAAGTGTAGGGGGGACAAAAATAACCTAAATGTTCATCCATTGACACAAAACACCTATTGGATGCACAAGATTTGTTAAAAACACTAGTTGGACAAGAATTAGCCTAAGGAGGATGAAAATGACCTAAATGTTTATCCAATGACACAAAACACCTATTGGATGCACAAGATTGGTTAAAAACCCTAATTGGACAAGAATTATCATAGGGAGGACGAAAATGACCTAATTGTTCATCCAATGACACAAAAACACCAATTGGATGCACAAGAATTGTTAGAAACCCTAATTGGACAGGATAAAGTGTAGGGAGGACGAAAATGACCTAAGTGTTCATCCAATGACACAAAACACCTATTGGATGCACAAGATTGGTTAAAAACCCTAATAGGACAAGAATTAGCCAAGGGAGGAGGAAAATGACCTAATTGTTCATCCAATGACACAAAAACACCTATCGGATGCACAAGATTGGTTAGAAAACCTAATTGAACAAGATTAAGTGTAGGGAGGACGAAAATGACCTAAATGTTCATCCAACGACACAAAACACCTATTGGATGCACAAGATTGGTTAAAAACCCTAATTGGATAAGAATTAGCCTAAGGAGGACGAAAATGACCTAAATGTTCATCCAATGACACAAAACACCTATTGGATGCACAAGATTGGTTAAAAACCTTAATTGGACAAGAATTATCATAGGGAGGACGAAAATGACCTAATTGTTCATCCAATGACACAAAAACACCAATTGGATGCACAAGATTGGTTAGAAACCCTAATTGGACAAGATAAAGTGTAGGGAGAGCGAAAATGACCTAAATGTTCATCCAATAACACAAGACACCTATTGGATGCACCAGATTGGTTAAACACCCTAATTGGACAAGATTAAGTGTAGGGAGGACGAAAATGACCTAAATGTTCATCCAATGACACAAAACACCTATTGGATGCACAAGATTGGTTAGAAACCCTAATTGGACAAGATAAAGTGTAGGGAGAGCGAAAATGACCTAAATGTTCATCCAATAACACAAGACACCTATTGGATGCACCAGATTGGTTAAACACCCTAATTGGACAAGATTAAGTGTAGGGAGGATGAAAATGACCTAATTGTGCATCCAATGACACAAAAACACCAATTGGATGCACAAGAATTGTTAGAAACCCTAATTGGACAAGATAAAGTGTAGGGAGGATGAAAATGACCTTAATGTTCATCCAATGACACAAAACACCTACTTGACGCACAAGATTGGTTAAAAACCCTAATTGGACAAGAATTAGCCTAGGGAGGACGAAAATGACCTAATTGTTCATCCAATGACACAAAAACACCTATCGGATGCACAAGATTGGTTAGAAACCCTAATTGAACAGGATTAAGTGTAGGGAGGACGAAAATGACCTAAATGTTCATCCAATGACACAAAACACCTATTGGATGCACAAGATTAGTTAAAAACCCTAATTGGACAAGATTAAGTTTAGGGAGGACGAAAATGACCTAAATATTCATAAAATGACACAAAACACCTATTGGATGCACAATATTGGTTAAAAACCCTAATTCGACAAGAATTAGCCTAGGGAGGACGAATATAACCTAATTGTTCATCCAATGACACAAACACACCTATTGGATGAACAAGATTGGTTAGAAACCCTAATTTGACAAGATTAAGTTTAGGGAGGACGAAAATGACCTAAATATTCATAAAATGACACAAAACACCTATTGGATGCACAATATTGGTTAAAAACCCTAATTCGACAAGAATTAGCCTAGGGAGGACGAAAATAACCTAATTGTTCATCCAATGACACAAACACACCTATTGGATGAACAAGATTGGTTAGAAACCCTAATTGGACAAGATTAAGTGTAGGGAGGACGAAAATGACCTAAATGTTCAACCAATGACACAAAAACACCAATTGGATGCACAAGATTGGTTAGAAACCCTAATTGGACAAGATAAAGTGTAGGGAGAGCGAAAATGACCTAAATGTTCATCCAATGACACAAGACACCTATTGGATGCACCAGATTGGTTAAACACCCTAATTGGACAGGATTAAGTGTAGGGAGGACGAAAATGACCTAAATGTTCAACCAATGACACAAAAACACCAATTGGATGCACAAGATTGGTTAGAAACCCTAATTGGACAAGATAAAGTGTAGGGAGAGCGAAAATGACCTAAATGTTCATCCAATGACACAAAACACCTATTGGATGCACAAGATTAGTTAGAAACCCTAATTGGACAAGATTAAGTGTAGGGAGGACGAAAATGACCTAAATGTTCAACCAATGACACAAAAACACCAATTGGATGCACAAGATTGGTTAGAAACCCTAATTGGACAAGATAAAGTGTAGGGAGAGCGAAAATGACCAAAATGTTCATCCAATGACACAAGACACCTATTGGATGCACCAGATTGGTTAAACACCCTAATTGGACAAGATTAAGTGTAGGCAGGACGAAAATGACCTAAATATTCATCCAATGACACAAAACACCTATTGGATGCTCAAGATTGGTTAAAAACCCTAATTGGACAAGAATTATCATAGGGAGGACGAAAATGACCTAATTGTTCATCCAATGACACAAAAACACCAATTGGATGCACAAGAATTGTTAGAAACCCTAATTGGACAAGATAAAGTGTAGGGAGGACGAAAATGACCTAAATGTTCATCCAATGACACAAAACACCTATTCGATGCACAAGATTGGTTAAAAACCCTAATTGGACAAGTGATTAAGTGTAGGGAGGACGAAAATGACCTAAATGTTCATCCAATGACACAAAACACCTTTTGGATGCACAAGATTGGTTAAAAACCCTAATTGGACAAGAATTATCATAGGGAGGACGAAAATGACCTAATTGTTCATCCAATGACACAAAAACACCAATTGGATGCACAAGAATTGTTAGAAACCCTAATTTGACAAGATAAAGTGTAGGGAGGACGAAAATGACCTAAGTGTTCATCCAATGACACAAAACACCTATTGGATGCACAAGATTGGTTAAAAACCCTAATTGGACAAGAATTAGCCTAGGGAGGACGAAAATGACCTAATTGTTCATCCAATGACACAAAAACACCTATCGGATGCAAAAGATTGGTTAGAAACCCTAATTGAAAGATTAAGTGTAGGGGGGACGAAAATAACCTAAATGTTCATCCACTGACACAAAACACCTATTGGATGCACAAGATTTGTTAAAAACACTAATTGGATAAGAATTAGCCTAAGGAAGACGAAAATGACCTAAATGTTCATCCAGTGACACAAAACACCTATTGGATGCACAAGATTGGTTAAAAACCCTAATTGGACAAGAATTATCATAGGGAGGACGAAAATGACCTAATTGTTCATCCAATGACACAAAAACACCAATTGGATGCACAAGAATTGTTAGAAACCCTAATTGGACAGGATAAAGTGTAGGGAGGACGAAAATGACCTAAGTGTTCCTCCAATGACACAAAACACCTATTGGATGCACAAGATTGGTTAAAAACCCTAATTGGACAAGAATTACCCTACGGAGGACGAAAAATGACCTAAGTGTTCATCCAATGGTACAAAACACCTATTGGATGTACCAGATTGGTTAAAAACCCTAATTGAACAAGATTAAGTGTAGGGAGGACGAAAATGACCTAAATGTTCATCCAATGACACAAAACACCTATGGGATGCACAAGATTGGTTAAAAACCCTAATTGGACAAGAATTAACCTAGGGAGGACGAAAATGACCTAATTGTTCATCCAATGACACAAAAACACCTATCGGATGCACAAGATTGGTTAGAAACCCTAATTGGATAAGAATTAGCCTCGGGAGGACGAAAATGACATAAGTGTTCATCCAATGACACAAAACACCTATTGGATGCACAAGATTGGTTAAAAACCCTAATTGGACAAGAATTAGCCTAGGGAGGACGAAAATGACCTAATTGTTCATCCAATGACACAAAAACACTTATCGGATGCACAAGATTGGTTAGAAACCCTAATTGAACAAGATTAAGTGTAGGGAGGACGAAAATGACCTAAACTTTCATCCAATGACACAAAACACCTATTGGGTGCACAAGATTGGTTAGAAACCCCAGTTGGTCAAGATAAAGTGTAGGGAGGACGAAAATGACCTAAGTGTTCATCCAATGACACAAAAACACCTATTGGATGCACAAGATTGGTTAGAAACCCTAATTGGACAAGATAAAGTGTAGGGAGGACGAAAATGACCTAAGTGTTCATCCAATGAGACAAAACACCTATTGGATGCACCAGATTGGTTAAAAACCCTAATTGGACAAGAATTAGCCTAGGGAGGACGAAAATGACCTAAGTGTTCATCCAATGACACAAAAACACCTATCGGATGCACAAGATTGGTTAGAAACCCTAATTGAACTAGATTAAGTGTAGGGAGGACGAAAATGACCTAAATGTTCATCCAATGACACAAAACACCTATTGGATGCACAAGATTGGTTAAAAACCCTAATTGGACAAGATTAAGTGTAGGGAGGACGAAAATACGAAAATGACCTAAATGTTCTTCCAATGACACAAAACACCTATCGGATGCACAAGATTGGTTAAAAACCCTAATTGGACAAGATTAAGTGTAGGGAGGACGAAAATGACCTAAATGTTCATCCAATGACACAAAACACCTATTGGATGCACAAGATTGGTTAAAAACCGTAATTGGACAAAAATTAGCCTAGGGAGGACGAAAATGACCTAATTGTTCAGCCAATGACACAAAACACCTATTGGATGCACAAGATTGGTTAGAAACATTAATTGGACAAGAATTAGCCTAGGGAGGACGAACATGACCTAATTGTTCATCCAATGACACAAAAACACCTATTGGATGCACAAGATTGGTTAGAAACCCTAATTGGACAAGATTAAGTTTAGGGAGGACGAAAATGACGTAAATGTTCATCGAATGACACAAAACACCTATTGGATGCACAAGATTGGTTAAAAACCCTAATTGGACAAGATTAAGTGTAGGGAGGACGAAAATGACCTAAATGTTCATCCAATGACACAAAACACCTATTGGATGCACAAGATTGGTTAAAAACCCTAATTGGACAAGAATTAGCCTAGGGAGGACGAAAATGGCCTAATTGTTCATCCAATGACACAAAGCACCTATTGGATGCACAAGATTGGTTAGAAACATTAATTGGACAAGAATTAGCCTAGGGAGGACGAAAATGACCTAATTGTTCATCCAATGACACAAAAACACCTATTGGATGCACAAGATAGGTTAGAAACCCTAATTGGACAAGATTAAGTTTAGGGAGGATGAAAATGACGTAAATGTTCATCCAATGACACAAAACACCTATTGGATGCACAAGATTGGTTAAAAACCCTAATTGGACAAGATTAAGTGTAGGGAGGACGAAAATGACCTAAATGTTCATCCAATGACACAAAACACCTATTGGATGCACAAGATTGGTTAAAAACCCTAATTGGACAAGAATTAGCCTAGGGAGGACGAAAATGACCTAATTGTTCATCCAATGACACAAAAACACTTATCGGATGCACAAGATTGGTTAGAAACCCTAATTGAACAAGATTAAGTGTAGGGACGACGAAAATGACCTAAACTTTCATCCAATGACACAAAACACCTATTGGGTGCACAAGATTGGTTAAAAACCGTAATTGGATAAGAATTAGCCTAAGGAGGACGAAAATGACCTAAATGTTCATCCAATGACACAAAACACCTATTGGATGCACAAGATTGGTTAAAAACCCTAATTGGACAAGAATTATCATAGGGAAGACGAAAATGACCTAATTGTTCATCCAATTACACAAAAACACCAATTGGATGCACATGATTGGTTAGAAACCCTAATTGGACAAGATATAGTGTAGGGAGAGCGAAAATGACCTAAATGTTCATCCAATGACACAAAACACCTATTAGATTCACAAGATTGGTTAAAAACCCTAATAGGATAAGAATTAGCCTAAGGAGGACGAAAATGACCTAAGTGTTCATCCAAAGACACAAAACACCTATTGGATGCACAAGATTGGTTAGAAACCCCAGTTGGTCAAGATAAAGTGTAGGGAGGACGAAAATGACCTAAGTGTTCATCCAATGACACAAAAACACCAATTGGATGCACAAGATTGGTTAGAAACCCTAATTGGACAAGGTAAAGTGTAGGGAGGACGAAAATGACCTAAGTGTTCATCCAATGAGACAAAACACCTATTGGATGCACCAGATTGGTTAAAAACCCTAATTGGACAAGAATTAGCCTAGGGAGGACGAAAATGACCTAAGTTTTCATCCAATGACACAAAAACACCTATCGGATGCACAAGATTGGTTAGAAACCCTAATTGAAC
>JBBPBS010000735.1:0-22690 GCA_037974835.1 Cicer judaicum | reverse complement strand
CGAAAATGACCTAAATGTTTATCCAATGACACAAAAACACCTAATGGATGCACAAGATTGGTTAAAAACCCTAATTGGACAAGATTAAGTGTAGGGACGACGAAAATGACCTAAATGTTCATCCAATGACACAAAACACCTATTGGATGCACAAGATTGGTTAAAAACCCTAATTGGACAAGATTAAGTGTAGGGAGAACGAAAATGACCTAAATGTTCATCCAATGACACAAAACACCTATTGGGTGCACAAGATTGGTTAGAAACCCTAATTGGACAAGATTTAGTGTAGGGAGGTCGAGAATGACATAAAGTTTATCAAATGACACAAACACACCTATTGGATGCACAAGATTGGTTAGAAACCCTAATTGGACAAGATTAAGTGTAGGGAGGTCGAGAATGACATAAAGTTCATGCAATGAAACAAACACACCTATTGGATGCACAAGATTGGTTAAAAACCCTAATTGGACAAGAATTAGCCTAGGGAGGATGAAAATGACCTAAATGTTCATCCAATGACACAAAACACCTATTGGATGCACAAGATTGGTTAAAAACCCTAATTGGACTACATTAAGTGTAGGGAGGACGAAAATAAACTACTTGTTCATCCAATGACACAAAACACCTATTGGATGCACAAGATTGGTTAAAAATCCTTATTGGACAAGAATTAGACTAGGGAGGACGAAAATGACCTAAATGTTCATCCAATGACACAAAAACACCTAATGGATGCACAAGATTGGTTAAAAACCCTAATTGGACAAGATTAAGTGTAGGGAAGACGAAAATGACCTAAATGTTCATCCAATGACACAAAACACCTATTGGATGCACAAGATTGGTTAAAAACACTAATTGGACTACATTAAGTGTAGGGAGGACGAAAATGACCTAAATGTTCATCCAATGACACAAAAAACCTATTGGATGCACAAGATTGGTTAAAAATCCTAATTGGACAAGAATTAGCCTAGGGAGGACAAAAATGACCTAAATGTTCATCCAATGACACAAAAATATCTAATGGATGCACAAGATTGGTTAAAAACCCTAATTGGACAAGATTAAGTGTAGGGAGGACGAAAATGACCTAAATGTTCATCCAATGACACAAAACACCTATTGGATGCACAAGATTGGTTAAAAACACTAATTGGACTACATTAAGTGTAGGGAGGACGAAAATGACCTAAATGTTCATCCAATGACACAAAAAACCTATTGGATGCACAAGATTGGTTAAAAACCCTAATTGGACAAGAATTAGCCTAGGGAGGACGAAAATAACCTAAATGTTCATCCAATGACACAAAAACACTTATTGGACGCACAAGACTGGTTAAAACACCTAATTGGAAAAGAATTAGCCTATGGAGTTCGACAATGACCTAAATGTTTATCCAATGACACAAAAACACCTAATGGATGCACAAGATTGGTTAGAAACCCTAATTGGACTACATTAAGTGTAGGGACGACGAAAATGACCTAAATGTTCATCCAATGACACAAAAAACCTATTGGATGCACAAGATTGGTTAAAAACCCTAATTGGACAAGAATTAGCCTAGGGAGGACGAAAATGACCTAATTGTTCAACCAATGACACAAAAACACCTAATGGATGCACAAGATTGGTTAAAAACCCTAATTGGACAAGATTAAGTGTAGGGAGGACGAAAATGACCTAAATGTTCATCCAATGACACAAAACACCTATTGGATGCACAAGATTGGTTAAAAACACTAATTGGACTATATTAAGTGTAGGAAGGACGAAAATGACCTAAATGTTCATCCAATGACACAAAAAACCTATTGGATGCACAAGATTGGTTAAAAACACTAATTGGACAAGAATTAGCCTAGGGAGGACGAAAATGACCTAAATGTTCATCCAATGACACAAAAACACCTATTGGACGCACAAGATTGGTTAAAACCCCTAATTGGAAAAGAATTAGCCTATGGAGTTCGAAAATGACCTAAATGTTTATCCAATGACACAAAAGCACCTAATGGATGCACAAGATTGGTTAAAAACCCTAATTGGACAAGATTAAGTGTAGGGACGACGAAAATGACCTAAATGTTCATCCAATGACACAAAACACCTATTGGATGCACAAGATTGGTTAAAAACCCTAATTGGACAAGATTAAGTGTAGGGAGGACGAAAATGACCTAAATGTTCATCCAATGACCCAAAACACCTATTGGATGCATAAGATTGGTTAAAAACCCAAATTGGACAAGATTAAGTGTAGGGAGAACGAAAATGACGTAAATATTCGTCCAATGATACAAAACACCTATTGGATGCACAAGATTGGTTAAAAACCCTAATTCGACAAGAATTAGCCTAGGGAAGACGAAAATGACCTAATTGTTCATCCAATGACAGAAAAACACCAATTGGATGCACAAGATTGGTTAAAAACCCTAATTAGACAAGATTAAGTGTAGGGATGACGAAAATGACCTAAATATTCATCCAATGACACAAAACACCTATTGGATGCACAAGATTGGTTAAAAACCCTAATTGGACAAGATTAAGTATAGGGAGGACGAAAATGACCTAAATGTTCATCCAATGACACAAAACACCTATTGGATGCACAAGATTGGTTAAAAACCCTAATTGGACCAGAATTAGCCTAGGGAGGACGAAAATGACCTAAATGTTCATCCAATGACACAAAAACACCTATTGGACGCACAAGATTGGTTAAAACCCCTAATTGGAAAAGAATTAGCCTATGGAGTTCGAAAATGACCTAAATGTTTATCCAATGACACAAAAACACCTAATGGGTGCACAAGATTGGTTAAAAACCCTAATTGGACAAGATTAAGTGTAGGGACGACGAAAATGACCTAAATGTTCATCCAATGACACAAAACACCTATTGGATGCACAAGATTGGTTAAAAACACTAATTGGACTACATTAAGTGTAGGGAGGACGAAAATGACCTAAATGTTCATCCAATGACACAAAACACCTATTGGATGCACAAGATTGGTTAAAAACACTAATTGGACTACATTAAGTGTAGGGAGGACGAAAATGACCAAAATGTTCATCCAATGACACAAAAAACCTATTGGATGCACAAGATTGGTTAAAAACCCTAATTGGACAAGAATTAGCCTAGGGAGGACGAAAATGACCTAAATGTTCATCCAATGACACAAAAACACCTATTGGACGCACAAGATTGGTTAAAACCCCTAATTGGAAAAGAATTAGCCTATGGAGTTCGAAAATGACCTAAATGTTTATCCAATGACACAAAAACACCTAATGGATGCACAAGATTGGTTAAAAACCCTAATTGGACAAGATTAAGTGTAGGGACGACGAAAATGACCTAAATGTTCATCCAATAACACAAAACACCTATTGGATGCACAAGATTGGTTAAAAACCCTAATTGGACAAGATTAAGTGTAGGGAGAACGAAAATGACCTAAATGTTCATCCAATGACACAAAACACCTATTGGGTGCACAAGATTGGTCAGAAACCCTAATTGGACAAGATTTAGTGTAGGGAGGTCGAGAATGACATAAAGTTTATCAAATGACACAAACACACCTATTGGATGCACAAGATTGGTTAGAAACCCTAATTGGACAAGATTAAGTGTAGGGAGGTCGAGAATGACATAAAGTTCATCCAATGACACAAAAACACCTATTGGATGCACAAGATTGGTTAAAAACCCTAATTGGACTACATTAAGTGTAGGGAGGACGAAAATAAACTACTTGTTCATCCAATGACACAAAACACCTATTGGATGCATAAGATTGGTTAAAAATCCTTATTGGACAAGAATTAGCCTAGGGAGGACGAAAATTACCTAAATGTTCATCCAATGACACAAAAACACCTAATGGATGCACAAGATTGGTTAAAAACCCTAATTGGACAACATTAAGTGTAGGCAGGACGAAAATGACCTAAATGTTCATCCAATGACACAAAAACACCTAATGGATGCACAAGATTGGTTAAAAACCCTAATTGGACTACATTAAGTGTAGGGACGACGAAAATGACCTAAATGTTCATCCAATGACACAAAACACCTATTAAATGCACGAGATTGGTTAAAAACCCTAATTGGACAAGAATTAGCCTAGGGAGGACGAAAATAACCTAAATGTTCATCCAATGACACAAAACACCTATTGGATGCACAAGATTGGTTAAAAACACTAATTGGACTACATTAAGTGTAGGGAGGACGAAAATGACCTAAATGTTCATCCAATGACACAAAACACCTATTGGATGCACAAGATTGGTTAAAAACCCTAATTGGACCAGAATTAGCCTAGGGAGGACGAAAATGACCTAAATGTTCATCCAATGACACAAAAACACCTATTGGACGCACAAGATTCGTTAAAACCCCTAATTGGAAAAGAATTAGCCTATGGAGTTCGAAAATGACCTAAATGTTTATCCAATGACACAACAACACCTAATGGATGCACAAGATTGGTTAAAAACCCTAATTGGACAAGATTAAGTGTAGGGACGACGAAAATGACCTAAATGTTCATCCAATGACACAAAACACCTATTGGATGCACAAGATTGGTTAAAAACCCTAATTGGACAAGATTAAGTGTAGGGAGAACGAAAATGACCTAAATGTTCATCCAATGACACAAAACACCTATTGGGTGCACAAGATTGGTTAGAAACCCTAATTGGACAAGATTTAGTGTAGGGAGGTCGAGAATGACATAAAGTTTATCAAATGACACAAACACACCTATTGGATGCACAAGATTGGTTAGAAACCCTAATTGGACAAGATTAAGTGTAGGGAGGTCGAGAATGACATAAAGTTCATGCAATGACACAAACACACCTATTGGATGCACAAGATTGGTTAAAAACCCTAATTGGACAAGAATTAGCCTAGGGAGGATGAAAATGACCTAAATGTTCATCCAATGACACAAAAACACCTAATGGATGCACAAGATTGGTTAAAAACCTAATTGGACTACATTAAGTGTAGGGAGGACGAAAATGACCTAAATGTTCATCCAATGACACAAAACACCTATTGGATGCACAAGATTGGTTAAAAACCCTAATTGGACTACATTAAGTGTAGGGAGGACGAAAATAAACTACTTGTTCATCCAATGACACAAAACACCTATTGGATGCACAAGATTGGTTAAAAATCCTTATTGGACAAGAATTAGACTAGTGAGGACGAAAATGACCTAAATGTTCATCCAATGACACAAAAACACCTAATGGATGCACAAGATTGGTTAAAAACCCTAATTGGACAAGATTAAGTGTAGGGAAGACGAAAATGACCTAAATGTTCATCCAATGACACAAAACACCTATTGGATGCACAAGATTGGTTAAAAACCCTAATTGGACAAGAATTAGCCTAGGGAGGACGAAAATGACCTAATTGTTCATCCAATGGCACAAACACAACTATTGGATGCACAAGATTGGTTAGAAACCCTAATTGGACAAGCATAAGCCTAGGGAGGATGAAAATGACCTAAATGTCCATCCAATGAAACAAAAACACCTAATGGATGCACAAGATTGGTTAAAAACCCTAATTGGACAAGAATTAGCCTAGGGAGGACGAGAATGACCTAATTGTTCATCCAATGACACAAACACAACTATTGGATGCACAAGATTGGTTAGAAACCCTAATTGGACAAGCATAAGCCTAGGGAGGTCGAAAATGACCTAATTGTTCATCCAATGACACAAACACAACTATTGGATGCACAAGATTGGTTAGAAACCCTAATTGGACAAGAATTAGCCTAGGGAGGACGAAAATGACCTAAATGTTCATCCAATGACACAAAAACACCTAATGGATGCACAAGATTGGTTAAAAACCCTAATTGGACTACATTAAGTGTAGGGAGGACGAAAATAAACTACTTGTTCATCCAATGACACAAAACACCTATTGGATGCACAAGATTGGTTAAAAATCCTTATTGGACAAGAATTAGCCTAGGGAGGACGAAAATGACCTAAATGTTCATCCAATGACACAAAACACCTATTGGATGCACAAGATTGGTTAAAAACCCTAATTGGACTACATTAAGTGTAGGGAGGACGAAAATGACCTACTTGTTCATCCAATGAAACAAAACACCTATTGGATGCACAAGATTGGTTAAAAACCCTTATTGGACAAGAATTAGCCTAGGGAGGACGAAAATGACCTAAATGTTCATCCAATGACACAAAAACACCTAATGGATGCACAAGATTGGTTAAAAACCCTAATTGGAGAAGATTAAGTGTAGGGAGGACGAAAATGACCTAAATGTTCATCCAATGACACAAAACACCTATTGGATGTACAAGATTGGTTAAAAACACTAATAGGACTACATTAAGTGTAGGGAGGACGAAAATGACCTAAATGTTCATCCAATGACACAAAACACCTATTGGATGCACAAGATTGGTTAAAAACCCTAATTGGACCAGAATTAGCCTAGGGAGGACGAAAATGACCTAAATGTTCATCCAATGACACAAAAACACCTATTGGACGCACAAGATTCGTTAAAACCCCTAATTGGAAAAGAATTAGCCTATGGAGTTCGAAAATGACCTAAATGTTTATCCAATGACACAACAACACCTAATGGATGCACAAGATTGGTTAAAAACCCTAATTGGACAAGATTAAGTGTAGGGACGACGAAAATGACCTAAATGTTCATCCAATGACACAAAACACCTATTGGATGCACAAGATTGGTTAAAAACCCTAATTGGACAAGATTAAGTGTAGGGAGAACGAAAATGACCTAAATGTTCATCCAATGACACAAAACACCTATTGGGTGCACAAGATTGGTCAGAAACCCTAATTGGACAAGATTTAGTGTAGGGAGGTCGAGAATGACATAAAGTTTATCAAATGACACAAACATACCTATTGGATGCACAAGATTGGTTAGAAACCCTAATTGGACAAGATTAAGTGTAGGGAGGTCGAGAATGACATAAAGTTTATCCAATGACACAAACACACCTATTGGATGCACAAGATTGGTTAAAAACCCTAATTGGACAAGAATTAGCCTAGGGAGGATGAAAATGACCTAAATGTTCATCCAATGACACAAAAACACCTAATGGATGCACAAGATTGGTTAAAAACCCTAATTGGACTACATTAAGTGTAGGGAGGACGAAAATGACCTAAATGTTCATCCAATGACACAAAACACCTATTGGATGCACAAGATTGGTTAAAAACCCTAATTGGACTACATTAAGTGTAGGGAGGACGAAAATGACCTACTTGTTCATCCAATGAAACAAAACACCTATTGGATGCACAACATTGGTTAAAAACCCTTATTGGACAAGAATTAGCCTAGGGAGGACGAAAATGACCTAAATGTTCATCCAATGACACAAAAACACCTAATGGATGCACAAGATTGGTTAAAAACCCTAATTGGACAAGATTAAGTGTAGGGAGGACGAAAATGACCTAAATGTTCATCCTATGACACAAAACACCTATTGGATGCACAAGATTCGTTAAAAACACTAATTGTACTACATTAAGTGTAGGGAGGACGAAAATGACCTAAATGTTCATCCAATGACACAAAACACCTATTGGATGCACAAGATTGGTTAAAAACCATAATTGGACAAGATTAAGTGTAGGGAGGACGAAAATGACCTAAATGTTCATCCTATGACACAAAACACCTATTGGATGCACAAGATTGGTTAAAAACCCTTATTGGACAAGAATTAGCCTAGGGAGGACGAAAATGACCTAAATGTTCATCCAATGACACAAAAACACCTAATGGATGCACAAGATTGGTTAAAAACCCTAATTGGACAAGATTAAGTGTAGGGAAGACGAAAATGACCTAAATGTTCATCCAATGACACAAAACACCTATTGGATGCACAAGATTGGTTAAAAACACTAATTGGACTACATTAAGTGTAGGGAGGACGAAAATGACCTAAATGTTCATCCAATGACACAAAACACCTATTGGATGCACAAGATTGGTTAAAAACACTAATTGGACTACATTAAGTGTAGGGAGGACGAAAATGACCAAAATGTTCATCCAATGACATAAAAAACCTATTGGATGCACAAGATTGGTTAAAAACCCTAATTGGACAAGAATTAGCCTACGGAGGACGAAAATGACCTAAATGTTCATCCAATGACACAAAAACACCTATTGGATGCACAAGATTGGTTAAAAACCCTAATTGGAGAAGATTAAGTGTAGGGAGGACGAAAATGACCTAAATGTTCATCCAATGACACAAAACACCTATTGGATGCACAAGATTGGTTAAAAACACTAATTGGACTACATTAAGTGTAGGGAGGACGAAAATGACCTAAATGTTCATCCAATGACACAAAACACCTATTGGATGCACAAGATTGGTTAAAAACCCTAATTGGACCAGAATTAGCCTAGGGAGGACGAAAATGACCTAAATGTTCATCCAATGACACAAAAACACCTATTGGACGCACAAGATTGGTTAAAACCCCTAATTGGAAAAGAATTAGCCGAGGGAGTTCCAAAATGACCTAAATGTTTATCCAACGACACAAAAACACCTAATGGATGCACAAGATTGGTTAAAAACCCTAATTGGACAAGATTAAGTGTAGGGACGACGAAAAAGACCTAAATGTTCATCCAATGACACAAAACACCTATTGGATGCACAAGATTGGTTAAAAACACTAATTGGACTACATTAAGTGTAGGGAGGACGAAAATGACCTACTTGTTCATCCAATGACACAAAACACCTATTGGATGCACAAGATTGGTTAAAAACCCTAAATGGACCAGAATTAGCCTAGGGAGGACGAAAATGACCTAAATGTTCATCCAATGACACAAAAACACCTATTGGACGCACAAGATTGGTTAAAACCCCTAATTGGAAAAGAATTAGCCTATGGAGTTCGAAAATGACCTAAATGTTTATCCAATGACACAAAAACACCTAATGGATGCACAAGATTGGTTAAAAACCCTAATTGGACAAGATTAAGTGTAGGGACGACGAAAAAGACCTAAATGTTCATCCAATGACACAAAACACCTATTGGATGCACAAGATTGGTTAAAAACACTAATTGGACTACATTAAGTGTAGGGAGGACGAAAATGACCTACTTGTTCATCCAATGACACAAAACAACTATTGGATGCACAAGATTGGTTAAAAACCCTAATTGGACCAGAATTAGCCTAGGGAGGACGAAAATGACCTAAATGTTCATCCAATGACACAAAAACACCTATTGGACGCACAAGATTGGTTAAAACCCCTAATTGGAAAAGAATTAGCCTATGGAGTTCGAAAATGACCTAAATGTTTATCCAATGACACAAAAACACCTAATGGATGCACAAGATTGGTTAAAAACCCTAATTGGACAAGATTAAGTGTAGGGAGGACGAAAATGACCTAAATGTTCATCCAATGACACAAAACACCTATTGGATGCACAAGATTGGTTAAAAACACTTATTGGACTACATTAAGTGTAGGAAGGACGAAAATGACCTAAATGTTCATCCAATGACACAAAAAACCTATTGGATGCACAAGATTGGTTAAAAACCCTAATTGGACAAGAATTAGCCTAGGGAGGACGAAAATGACCTAAATGTTCATCCAATGACACAAAAACACCTATTGGACGCACAAGATTGGTTAAAACCCCTAATTGGAAAAGAATTAGCCTATGGAGTTCGAAAATGACCTAAATGTTTATCCAATGACACAACAACACCTAATGGATGCACAAGATTGGTTAAAAACCCTAATTGGACAAGATTAAGTGTAGGGACGACGAAAATGACCTAAATGTTCATCCAATGACACAAAACACCTATTGGATGCACAAGATTGGTTAAAAACCCTAATTGGACAAGATTAAGTGTAGGGAGGACGAAAATGACCTAAATGTTCATCCAATGACACAACACACCTATTGGATGCACAAGATTGGTTAAAAACCCTAATTGGATAAGAATTATCCTAGGGAGAACGAAAATGACCTAATTGTTCATCCAATGACACAAACACACCTATTGGATGCACAAGATTGGTTAGAAACCCTAATTCGACAAGGTTAAGTTTAGGGAGGACGAAAATGACGTAAATATTCGTCCAATGATACAAAACACCTATTGGATGCACAAGATTGGTTAAAAACCCTAATTCGACAAGAATTAGCCTAGGGAAGACGAAAATGACCTAATTGTTCATCCAATGACACAAACACACCTATTGGATGCACAAGATTGGTTAAAAACCCTAATTGGATAAGAATTAGCCTAGGGAGGACGAAAATGACCTAAATGTTCATCGAATGACACAAAACACCTATTGGATGCACAAGATTGGTTAAAAACCCTAATTGGACAAGATTAAGTGTAGGGACGACGAAAATGACCTAATTGTTCATCCAATGACACAAAAACACCAATTGGATGCAGAAGAATTGTTAGAAACCCTAATTGGACAAGATAAAATGTAGGGAGGACGAAAATGACCTAAATGTTCATCCAATGACCCAAAACACCTATTGGATGCATAAGATTGGTTAAAAACCCAAATTGGACAAGATTAAGTGTAGGGAGAACGAAAATGACGTAAATATTCGTCCAATGATACAAAACACCTATTGGATGCACAAGATTGGTTAAAAACCCTAATTCGACAAGAATTAGCCTAGGGAAGACGAAAATGACCTAATTGTTCATCCAATGACAGAAAAACACCAATTGGATGCACAAGATTGGTTAAAAACCCTAATTAGACAAGATTAAGTGTAGGGATGACGAAAATGACCTAAATATTCATCCAATGACACAAAACACCTATTGGATGCACAAGATTGGTTAAAAACCCTAATTGGACAAGATTAAGTATAGGGAGGACGAAAATGACCTAAATGTTCATCCAATGACACAAAACACCTATTGGATGCACAAGATTGGTTAAAAACCCTAATTGGACCAGAATTAGCCTAGGGAGGACGAAAATGACCTAAATGTTCATCCAATGACACAAAAACACCTATTGGACGCACAAGATTGGTTAAAACCCCTAATTGGAAAAGAATTAGCCTATGGAGTTCGAAAATGACCTAAATGTTTATCCAATGACACAAAAACACCTAATGGGTGCACAAGATTGGTTAAAAACCCTAATTGGACAAGATTAAGTGTAGGGACGACGAAAATGACCTAAATGTTCATCCAATGACACAAAACAGCTATTGGATGCACAAGATTGGTTAAAAACACTAATTGGACTACATTAAGTGTAGGGAGGACGAAAATGACCTAAATGTTCATCCAATGACACAAAAAACCTATTGGATGCACAAGATTGGTTAAAAACCCTAATTGGACAAGAATTAGCGTAGGGAGGACGAAAATGACCTAAATGTTCATCCAATGACACAAAAACACCTATTGGACGCACAAGACTGGTTAAAACACCTAATTGGAAAAGAATTAGCCTATGGAGTTCGAAAATGACCTAAATGTTTATCCAATGACACAAAAACACCTAATGGATGCACAAGATTGGTTAGAAACCCTAATTGGAGTACATTAAGTGTAGGGACGACGAAAATGACCTAAATGTTCATCCAATGACACAAAAAACCTATTGGATGCACAAGATTGGTTAAAAACCCTAATTGGACAAGAATTAGCCTAGGGAGGACGAAAATGACCTAAATGTTCATCCAATGACACAAAAACACCTATTGGACGCACAAGAATGATTAAAACCCCTAATTGGAAAAGAATTAGCCTATGGAGTTCGAAAATGACCTAAATGTTTATTCAATGTCACAAAAACACCTAATGGATGCACAAGATTGGTTAAAAACCCTAATTGGACAAGATTAAGTGTAGGGACGACGAAAATGACCTAAATGTTCATCCAATGACACAAAACACCTATTGGATGCACAAGATTGGTTAAAAACACTAATTGGACTACATTAAGTGTAGGGAGGACGAAAATGACCTACTTGTTCATCCAAAGAAACAAAACACCTATTGGATGCACAAGATTGGTTAAAAACCCTTATTGGACAAGAATTAGCCTAGGGAGGACGAAAATGACGTAAATGTTCATCCAATGACACAAAAACACCTAATGGATGCACAAGATTGGTTAAAAACCTTAATTGGACAAGATTAAGTGTAGGGAAGACGAAAATGACCTAAATGTTCATCCAATGACACAAAACACCTATTGGGTGCACAAGATTGGTCAGAAACCCTAATTGGACAAGATTAAGTGTAGGGAGGTCGAGAATGACATAAAGTTTATCCAATGACACAAACACACCTATTGGATGCACAAGATTGGTTAGAAACCCTAATTGGACAAGATTAAGTGTAGGGAGGTCGAGAATGACATAAAGTTCATCCAGTGACACAAACACACATATTGGATGCACAAGATTGGTTAGAAACCCTAATTGGACAAGCATAAGACTAGGGAGGATGAAACTAACCTAAATGTTCATCCAATGACACAAAAACACCTAATGGATGCACAAGATTGGTTAAAAACCCTAATTGGACTACATTAAGTGTAGGGAGGACGAAAATGCCCTAAATGTTCATCCAATGACACAAAACACTTATTGGATGCACAAGATTGGTTAAAAACCCTAATTGGACTACATTATGTGTAGGGAGGACGAAAATAAACTACTTGTTCATCCAATGACACAAAACACCTATTGGATGCACAAGATTGGTTAAAAATCCTTATTGGACAAGAATTAGACTAGGGAGGACGAAAATGACCTAAATGTTCATCCAATGACACAAAAACACCTAATGGATGCACAAGATTGGTTAAAAACCTTAATTGGACAAGATTAAGTGTAGGGAAGACGAAAATGACCTAAATGTTCATCCAATGACACAAAACACCTATTGGATGCACAAGATTGGTTAAAAACAGTAATTGGACTACATTAAGTGTAGGGAGGACGAAAATGACCTAAATGTTCATCCAATGACACAAAAAACCTATTGGATGCACAAGATTGGTTAAAAACCCTAATTGGACAAGAATTAGCCTAGGGAGGACGAAAATGACCTAAATGTTCATCCAATGACACAAAAACACCTATTGGACGCACAAGATTGATTAAAACCCCTAATTGGAAAAGAATTAGCCTATGGAGTTCGAAAATGACCTAAATGTTTATTCAATGACACAAAAACACCTAATGGATGCACAAGATTGGTTAAAAACCCTAATTGGACAAGATTAAGTGTAGGGACGACGAAAATGACCTAAATGTTCATCCAATGACACAAAAAACCTATTGGATGCACAAGATTGGTTAAAAACCCTAATTGGACAAGAATTAGCCTAGGGAGGACGAAAATGACCTAAATGTTCATCCAATGACACAAAAACACCTAATGGATGCACAAGATTGGTTAAAAACCCTAATTGGACAAGATTAAGTGTAGGGAGGACGAAAATGACCTAAATGTTCATCCAATGACACAAAACACCTATTAAATGCACGAGATTGGTTAAAAACCCTAATTGGACAAGAATTAGCCTAGGGAGACGAAAATAATCTAATTGTTCATCCAATGACGCAAAAACACCTAATGGATGCACAAGATTGGTTAGACACCCTAATTGGACAAGATTAAGTGTAGGGCGGACGAAAATCACCTAAATGTTCATCCAATGACACAAAACACCTATTGGGTGCACAAGATTGGTTAGAAACCCTAATTGGACAAGATTAAGTGTAGGGAGGTCGAGAATGACATAAAGTTTATCCAATGACACAAACACACCTATTGGATGCACAAGATTGGTTAGAAACCCTAATTGGACAAGATTAAGTGTAGGGAGGTCGAGAATGACATAAAGTTCATCCAATGACACAAACACACCTATTGGATGCACAAGATTGGTTAGAAACCCTAATTGGACAAGAATTAGCCCAGGGAGGATGAAAATGACCTAAATGTTCATCCAATGACACAAAAACACCTAATGGATGCACAAGATTGGTTAAAAACCCTAATTGGACTACATTAAGCGTAGGGAGGACGAAAATGACCTAAATGTTCATCCAATGACACAAAACACGTATTGGATGCACAAGATTGGTTAAAAACCCTAATTGGACTACATTAAGTGTAGGGAGGACGAAAATAAACTACTTGTTCATCCAATGACACAAAACACCTATTGGATGCACAAGATTGGTTAAAAATCCTTATTGGACAAGAATTAGCCTAGGGAGGACGAAAATGACCTAAATGTTCATCCAATGACACAAAACACCTATTGGATGCACAAGATTGGTTAAAAACACTAATTGGACTACATTAAGTGTAGGGAGGACGAAAAATGACCTAAATGTTCATCCAATGACACAAAAAACCTATTGGATGCACAAGATTGGTTAAAAACCCTAATTGGACAAGAATTAGCCTAGGGAGGACGAAAATGACCTAAATGTTCATCCAATGACACAAAAACACCTATTGGACGCACAAGATTGGTTAAAACCCCTAATTGGAAAAGCATTAGCCTATGGAGTTCGAAAACGACCTAAATGTTTATCCAATGACACAAAAACACCTAATGGATGCACAAGATTGGTTAAAAACCCTAATTGGACTACATTAAGTGTAGGGACGACGAAAATGACCTAAATGTTCATCCAATGACACAAAACACCTATTAAATGCACGAGATTGGGTAAAAACCCTAATTGGACAAGAATTAGCCTAGGGAGGACGAAAATAATCTAATTGTTCATCCAATGACGCAAAAACACCTAATGGATGCACAAGATTGGTTAGACACCCTAATTGGACAAGATTAAGTGTAGGGCGGACGAAAATCACCTAAATCTTCATCCAATGACACAAAACACCTATTGGGTGCACAAGATTGGTCAGAAACCCTAATTGGACAAGATTAAGTGTAGGGAGGTCGAGAATGACATAAAGTTTATCCAATGACACAAACACACCTATTGGATGCACAAGATTGGTTAGAAACCCTAATTGGACAAGATTAAGTGCAGGGGGGTCGAGAATGACATAAAGTTCATCCAATGACACAAACACACCTATTGGATGCACAAGATTGGTTAAAAACCCTAATTTGACAAGAATTAGCCTAGGGAGGATGAAAATGACCTAAATGTTCATCCAATGACACAAAAACACCTAATGGATGCACAAGATTGGTTAAAAACCCTAATTGGACTACATTAAGTGTAGGGAGGACGAAAATGACCTAAATGTTCATCCAATGACACAAAAAACCTATTGGATGCACAAGATTGGTTAAAAACCCTAATTGGACAAGAATTAGCCTAGGGAGGACGAAAATGACCTACTTGTTCATCCAATGAAACAAAACACCTATTGGATGCACAAGATTGGTTAAAAACCCTTATTGGACAAGAATTAGCCTAGGGAGGACGAAAATGACCTAAATGTTCATCCAATGACACAAAAACACCTAATGGATGCACAAGATTGGTTAAAAACCCTAATTGGAGAAGATTAAGTGTAGGGAGGACGAAAATGACCTAAATGTTCATCCAATGACACAAAACACCTATTGGATGTACAAGATTGGTTAAAAACACTAATAGGACTACATTAAGTGTAGGGAGGACGAAAATGACCTAAATGTTCATCCAATGACACAAAACACCTATTGGATGCACAAGATTGGTTACACCCTAATTGGACCAGAATTAGCCTAGGGAGGACGAAAATGACCTAAATGTTCATCCAATGACACAAAAACACCTATTGGACGCACAAGATTGGTTAAAACCCCTAATTGGAAAAGAATTAGCCTATGGAGTTCGAAAATGACCTAAATGTTTATCCAATGACACAACAACACCTAATGGATGCACAAGATTGGTTAAAAACCCTAATTGGACAAGATTAAGTGTAGGGACGACGAAAATGACCTAAATGTTCATCCAATGACACAAAACACCTATTGGATGCACAAGATTGGTTAAAAACACTAATTGGACTACATTAAGTGTAGGGAGGACGAAAATGACCTAAATGTTCATCCAATGACACAAAACACCTATTGGATGCACAAGATTGGTTAAAAACCCTAATTGGACCAGAATTAGCCTAGGGAGGACGAAAATGACCTAAATGTTCATCCAATGACACAAAAACACCTATTGGACGCACAAGATTGGTTAAAACCCCTAATTGGAAAAGAATTAGCCTATGGAGTTCGAAAATGACCTAAATGTTTATCCAATGACACAAAAACACCTAATGGATGCACAAAACTGGTTAAAAACCCTAATTGGACTACATTAAGTGTAGGGACGACGAAAATGACCTAAATGTTCATCCAATGACACAAAACACCTATTAAATGCACGAGATTGGTTAAAAACCCTAATTGGACAAGAATTAGCCTAGGGAGGACGAAAATAATCTAATTGTTCATCCAATGACGCAAAAACACCTAATGGATGCACAAGATTGGTTAGACACCCTAATTGGACAAGATTAAGTGTAGGGCGGACGAAAATCACCTAAATGTTCATCCAATGACACAAAACACCTATGGGGTGCACAAGATTGGTCAGAATCCCTAATTGGCAAAGATTAAGTGAAGGGAGGTCGAGAATGACATAAAGTTTATCCAATGACACAAACACACCTATTGGATGCACAAGATTGGTTAGAAACCCTAATTGGACAAGATTAAATGTACGGAGGACGAAAATGACCTAAATGTTTATCCAATGACACAAAAACACCTAATGGATGCACAAGATTGGTTAAAAACCCTAATTGGACTACATTAAGTGTAGGGACGACGAAAATGACCTAAATGTTCATCCAATGACACAAAACACCTATTAAATGCACGAGATTGGTTAAAAACCCTAATTGGACAAGAATTAGCCTAGGGAGGACGAAAATAATCTAATTGTTCATCCAATGACGCTAAAACACCTAATGGATGCACAAGATTGGTTAGACACCCTAATTGGACAAGATTAAGTGTAGGGCGGACGAAAATCACCTAAATGTTCATCCAATGACACAAAACACCTATTGGGTGCACAAGATTGGTCAGAAACCCTAATTGGACAAGATTTAGTGTAGGGAGGTCGAGAATGACATAAAGTTTATCCAATGACACAAACACACCTATTGGATGCACAAGATTGGTTAGAAACCCTAATTGGACTACATTAAGTGTAGGGACGACGAAAATGACCTAAATGTTCATCCAATGACACAAAACACCTATTAAATGCACGAGATTGGTTAAAAACCCAAATTGGACAAGAATTAGCGTAGGGAGGACGAAAATGACCTAAATCTTCATCCAATGACACAAAAACACCTATTGGACGCACAAGATTGGTTAAAACCCCTAATTGGAAAAGAATTAGCCTATGTAGTTCGAAAATGACCTAAATGTTTATCCAATGACACAAAAACACCTAATGGATGCACAATATTGGTTAAAAACCCTAATTGGACTACATTAGGTGTAGGGACGACGAAAATGACCTAAATGTTCATCCAATGACACAAAACACCTATTAAATGACACAAAAATCCTTATTGGACAAGAATTAGACTAGGGAGGACGAAAATGACCTAAATGTTCATCCAATGACACAAAAACACCTAATGGATGCACAAGATTGGTTAAAAACCCTAATTGGACAAGATTAAGTGTAGGGAGGACGAAAATGACCTAAATGTTCATCCAATGACACAAAAACACCTAATGGATGCACAAGATTGGTTAAAAACCCTAATTGGACAAGAATTAGCCTAGGGAGGATGAAAATGACCTGAATGTTCATCCAATGACACAAAAACACCTATTGGATGCACAAGATTGGTTAAAAACCCTAATTGGACTACATTAAGTGTAGGGAGGACGAAAATAAACTACTTGTTCATCCAATGACACAAAACACCTATTGGATGCATAAGATTGGTTAAAAATCTATATTGGACAAGAATTAGCCTAGGGAGGACGAAAATTACCTAAATGTTCATCCAATGACACAAAAACACCTAATGGATGCACAAGATTGGTTAAAAACCCTAATTGGACAAGATTAAGTGTAGGGAGGACGAAAATGACCTAAATGTTCATCCAATGACACAAAAACACCTAATGGATGCACAAGATTGGTTGAAAACCCTAATTGGACTACATTAAGTGTAGGGACGACGAAAATGACCTAAATGTTCATCCAATGACACAAAACACCTATTAAATGCATGAGATTGGTTAAAAACCCTAATTGGACAAGAATTAGCCTAGGGAGGACGAAAATAATCTAATTGTTCATCCAATGACGCTAAAACACCTAATGGATGCACAAGATTGGTTAGACACCCTAATTGGACAAGATTAAGTGTAGGGCGGACGAAAATCACCTAAATGTTCATCCAATGACACAAAACACCTATTGGGTGCACAAGATTGGTCAGAAACCCTAATTGGAAAAGATTTAGTGTAGGGAGGTCGAGAATGACATAAAGTTTATCCAATGACACAAACACACCTATTGGATACACAAGATTGGTTAGAAACCCTAATTGGACAAGATTAAGTGTAGGGAGGACAAAAATAACCTAAATGTTCATCCAATGACACAAAACACCTATTGGATGCACAAGATTGGTTAAAAACACTAATTGGACAACATTAAGTGTAGGGAGGACGAAAATGACCTAAATGTTCATCCAATGACACAAAAAACCTATTGGATGCACAAGATTGGTTAAAAACCCTAATTGGACAAGAATTAGCCTAGGGAGGACGAAAATGACCTAAATGTTCATCCAATGACACAAAAACACCTATTGGACGCACAAGATTGGTTAAAACCCCTAATTGGAAAAGAATTAGCCTATGGAGTTCGAAAATGACCTAAATGTTTATCCAATGACACAAAAACACCTAATGGATGCACAAGATTGGTTAAAAACCCTAATTGGACTACATTAAGTGTAGGGACGACGAAAATGACCTAAATGTTCATCCAATGACACAAAACACCTATTAAATGCACGAGATTGGTTAAAAACCCTAATTGGACAAGAATTAGCCTAGGGAGGACGAAAATAATCTAATTGTTCATCCAATGACGCAAAAACACCTAATGGATGCACAAGATTGGTTAGACACCCTAATTGGACAAGATTAAGTGTAGGGCGGACGAAAATCACCTAAATGTTCATCCAATGACACAAAAACACCTAATGGATGCGCAAGATTGGTTAAAAACCCTAATTGGACAAGATTAAGTGTAGGGAGGAAGAAAATGACCTAAATGTTCATCCAATGACACAAAACACCTATTGGATGCACAAGATTGGTTAAAAACCCTAATTCGACTACATTAAGTGAAGGGAGGACGAAAATGACCTACTTGTTCATCCAATGAAACAAAACACCTATTGGATACACAAGATTGGTTAAAAACCCTTATTGGACAAGAATTGGCCTAGGGAGGACGAAAATGACCTAAATGTTCATCCAATGACACAAAAACACCTAATGGATGCACAAGATTGGTTAAAAACCCTAATTGGACAAGATTAAGTGTAGGGAGGACGAAAATGACCTAAATGTTCATCCAATGACACAAAAACACCTAATGGATGCACAAGATTGGTTAAAAACCCTAATTTGACAAGATTAAGTGTAGGGAGGACGAAAATGACCTAAATGTTCATCCAATGACACAAAACACCTATTGGATGCACAAGATTGGTTAAAAACACTAATTGGACTACATTAAGTGTAGGGAGGACGAAAATGACCTAAATGTTCATCCAATGACACAAAACACCTATTGGATGCACAAGATTGGTTAAAAACCCTAATTGGACCAGAATTAGCCTAAGGAGGACGAAAATGACCTAAATGTTCATCCAATGACACAAAAACACCTATTGGACGCACAAGATTGGTTAAAACCCCTAATTGGAAAAGAATTAGCCTATGGAGTTCGAAAATGACATAAATGTTTATCCAATGACACAAAAACACCTAATTGATGCACAAGATTGGTTAAAAACCCTAATTGGACTACATTAAGTGTAGGGACGACGAAAATGACCTAAATGTTCATCCAATGACACAAAACACCTATTAAATGCACGAGATTGGTTAAAAACCCTAATTGGACAAGAATTAGCCTAGGGAGGACGAAAATAATCTAATTGTTCATCCAATGACACAAAAACACCTAATGGATGCACAAGATTGGTTAGACACCCTAATTGGACAAGATTAAGTGTAGGGCGGACGAAAATCACCTAAATGTTCATCCAATGACACAAAACACCTGTTGGGTGCACAAGATTGGTCAGAAACCCTAATTGGACAAGATTAAGTGTAGGGGGGTCGAGAATGACATAAAGTTTATCCAATGACACAAACACACCTATTGGATGCACAAGATTGGTTAGAAACCCTAATTGGACAAGATTAAGTGTAGGGAGGTCGAGAATGACATAAAGTTCATCCAATGACACAAACACACCTATTGGATGCACAAGATTGGTTAGAAACCCTAATTGGACAAGCATAAGACTAGGGAGGATGAAACTAACCTATATGTTCATCCAATGACACAAAAACACCTAATGGATGCACAAGATTGGTTAAAAACCCTAATTGGACTACATTAAGTGTAGGGAGGACGAAAATGACCTAAATGTTCATCCAATGACACAAAACACCTATTGGATGCACAACATTGGTTAAAAACCCTAATTGGACTACATTAAGAGTAGGGAGGACGAAAATAAACTACTTGTTCATCCAATGACACAAAACACCTGTTGGATGCACAAGATTGGTTAAAAATCCTTATTGGACAAGAATTAGCCTAGGGAGGACGAAAATGACCAAAATGTTCATCCAATGACACAAAAACACCTAATGGATGCGCAAGATTGGTTAAAAACCCTAATTGGACAAGATTAAGTGTAGGGAGGACGAAAATGACCTAAATGTTCATCCAATGACACAAAACACCTATTGGATGCACAAGATTGGTAAAAAACCCTAATTCGACTACATTAAGTGAAGGGAGGACGAAAATGACCTACTTGTTCATCCAATGAAACAAAACACCTATTGGATGCACAAGATTGGTTAAAAACCCTTATTGGACAAGAATTGGCCTAGGGAGGACGAAAATGACCTAAATGTTCATCCAATGACACAAAAACACCTAATGGATGCACAAGATTGGTTAAAAACCCTAATTGGACAAGATTAAGTGTAGGGAGGACGAAAATGACCTAAATGTTCATCCAATGACACAAAACACCTATTGGATGCACAAGATTGGTTAAAAACACTAATTGGACTACATTAAGTGTAGGGAGGACGAAAATGACCTAAATGTTCATCCAATGACACAAAACACCTATTGGATGCACAAGATTGGTTAAAATCCCTAATTGGACCAGAATTAGCATAGGGAGGACGAAAATGACCTAAATGTTCATCCAATGACACAAAAACACCTATTGGACGCACAAGATTGGTTAAAACCCCTAATTGGAAAAGAATTAGCCTGTGGAGTTCGAAAATGACCTAAATGTTTATCCAATGACACAAAAACACCTAATGGATGCACAAGATTGGTTAAAAACCCTAATTGGACTACATTAAGTGTAGGGACGACGAAAATGACCTAAATTTTCATCCAATGACACAAAACACCTATTAAATGCACGAGATTGGTTAAAAACCCTAATTGGACAAGAATTAGCCTAGGGAGGACGAAAATAATGTAATTGTTCATCCAATGACGCAAAAACACCTAATGGATGCACAAGATTGGTTAGACACCCTAATTGGACAAGATTAAGTGTAGGGCGGACGAAAATCACCTAAATGTTCATCCAATGACACAAAACACCTGTTGGGTGCACAAGATTGGTCAGAAACCCTAATTGGACAAGATTAAGTGTAGGGGGGTCGAGAATGACATAAAGTTTATCCAATGACACAAACACACCTATTGGATGCACAAGATTGGTTAGAAACCCTAATTGGACAAGATTAAGACTAGGGAGGATGAAACTAACCTATATGTTCATCCAATGACACAAAAACACCTAATGGATGCACAAGATTGGTTAAAAACCCTAATTGGACTACATTAAGTGTAGGGAGGACGAAAATGACCTAAATGTTCATCCAATGACACAAAACACCTATTGGATGCACAACATTGGTTAAAAACCCTAATTGGACTACATTAAGAGTAGGGAGGACGAAAATAAACTACTTGTTCATCCAATGACACAAAACACCTGTTGGATGCACAAGATTGGTTAAAAATCCTTATTGGACAAGAATTAGCCTAGGGAGGACGAAAATGACCAAAATGTTCATCCAATGACACAAAAACACCTAATGGATGCGCAAGATTGGTTAAAAACCCTAATTGGACAAGATTAAGTGTAGGGAGGACGAAAATGACCTAAATGTTCATCCAATGACACAAAA
>JBBPBS010000734.1:297143-321204 GCA_037974835.1 Cicer judaicum | reverse complement strand
AAACAAAAACACCTATCGGATGCACAAGATTGGTTAGAAACCCTAATTGAACAAGATTAAGTGTAGGGACGACGAAAATGACCTAAATGTTCATCCAATGATACAAAACACCTACTGGATGCACAAGATTGGTTAAAAACCCTAATTGGATAAGAATTAGCATAAGGAGGACGAAAATGACCTAAGTGTTCATCCAATGACACAAAACACCTATTGGATGCACAAGATTGGTTAAAAACCCTAATTGGACAAGAATTATCATAGGGAGGACGAAAATGACCTAATTGTTCATCCAATGACACAAAAACACCAATTGGAAGCACAAGATTGGTTAAAAACCCTAATTGGACAAGATTAAGTTTAGGGAGGACGAAAATGACCTAAATATTCATCCAATGACACAACACACCTATTGAATGAACAAGATTGGTTAAAAACCCTAATTGGACAAGATTAAGTGTAGGGAGGACGAAAATGACCTAAATGTTCATCCAATGACACAAAACACCTATTGGATGCACAAGATTGGTTAAAAACCGTAATTGGATAAGATTAAGTTTAGGGAGGACGAAAATGACCTAAATATTCATCAAATGACACAACACACCTATTGAATGAACAAGATTGGTTAAAAACCCTAATTGGACAAGATTAAGTGTAGGGAGGACGAAAATGACCTAAATGTTCATCCAATGACACAAAAACACCTATCGGATGCACAAGATTGGTTAGAAACCCTAATTGAACAAGATTAAGTGTAGGGAGGACGAAAATGACCTAAATGTTCATCCAATGACACAAAACACCTATTGGATGCACAAGATTGGTTAAAAACCCTAATTGGATAAGAATTAGCATAAGGAGGACGAAAATGACCTAAATGTTCATCCAATGACACAAAACACCTATTGGATGCACAAGATTGGTTAAAAACCCTAATTGGACAAGATTAAGTGTACGGAGGACGAAAATGACCTAAATGTTTATCCAATGACACAACACACCTATTGAATGAACAAGATTGGTTAAAAACCCTAATTGGACAAGATTAAGTGTAGGGAGGACGAAAATGACCTAAATGTTCATCCAATGACACAAAAACACCTATCGGATGCACAAGATTGGTTAGAAACCCTAATTGAACAAGATTAAGTGTAGGGAGGACGAAAATGACCTAAATGTTCATCCAATGACACAAAACACCTATTGGATGCACAAGATTGGTTAAAAACCCTAATTGGACAATAATTATTATAGGGAGGACGAAAATGACCTAATTGTTCATCCAATGACACAAAAACACCAATTGGATGCACAAGATTGGTTAGAAACCCAAATTGGACAAGAAAAAGTGTAGGGAGGACGAAAATGAACTAAGTGTTCATCCAATGACACATAACACGTATTGGATGAACAAGATTGGTTAAAAACCCTAATTGGACAAGAATTAGCCTAGGGAGGACGAAAATGACCTAATTGTTCATCCAATGACACAAAAACACCTATCGCATGCACAAGATTGGTTAGAAACCCTAATTGAACAAGATTAAGTGTAGGGAGGACGAAAATGACCTAAATGTTCATCCAACGACACAAAACACCTATTGGATGCACAAGATTGGTTAAAAACCCTAATTGGATAAGAATTAGCCTAAGGAGGACGAAAATGACCTAAATGTTCATCCAATGACACAAAACACCTATTGGATGCACAAGATTGGTTAAAAACCCTAATTGGACAAGAATTATCATAGGGAGGACCAAAATGACCTAATTGTTCATCGAATGACACAAGAACACCAATTGGATGCACAAGATTGGTTAAAAACCCTAATTGGACAAGATTAAGTTTAGGGAGGACGAAAATGACCTAAATGTTCATCCAATGACACAAAACACCTATTGGATGCACAAGATTGGTTAAAAACCCTAATTGGACAAGATTAACTTTAGGGAGGACGAAAATGACCTAAATATTCATCCAATGACACAACACACCTATTGAATGAACAAGATTGGTTAAAAACCCTAATTGGACAAGATTAAGTGTAGGGAGGACGAAAATGACCTAAATGTTCATCCAATGACACAAAAACACCTATCGGATGCACAAGATTGGTTAGAAACCCTAATTGAAAAAGATAAACTGTAGGGAGGACGAAAATGACCTAAATGTTCATCCAATGACACAAAACACCTATTGGATGCACAAGATTGGTTAAAAACCCTAATTGGACAAGAATTATCATAGGGAGGACGAAAATGACCTAATTGTTCATCCAATGACACAAAAACACCAATTGGAAGCACAAGATTGGTTAGAAACCCTAATTGGACAAGATAAAGTGTAGGGAGGACGAAAATGACCTAACTGTTCATCCAATGACACAAAACACCTATTGGATGCACAAGATTGGTTAAAAACCCTAATTGGACAAGATTAAGATTAGGGAGGACGAAAATGACCTAAATGTTCATCCAATGACACAAAACACCTATTGGATGAACAAGATTGGTTAAAAACCCTAATTGGACAAGATTAAGTTTAGGGAGGACGAAAATGACCTAAATATTCATCCAATGACACAACACACCTATTGAATGAACAAGATTGGTTAAAAACCCTAATTGGACAAGATTAAGTGTAGGGAGGACGAAAATGACCTAAATGTTCATCCAATGACACAAAAACACCTATCGGATGCACAAGATTGGTTAGAAACCCTAATTGAAAAAGATAAACTGTAGGGAGGACGAAAATGACCTAAATGTTCATCCAATGACACAAAACACCTATTGGATGCACAAGATTGGTTAAAAACCGTAATTAGATAAGATTAAGTTTAGGGAGGACGAAAATGACCTAAATATTCATCCAATGACACAACACACCTATTGAATGAACAAGATTGGTTAAAAACCCTAATTGGACAAGATTAAGTGTAGGGAGGACGAAAATGACCTAAATGTTCATCCAATGACACAAAAACACCTATCGGATGCACAAGATTGGTTAGAAACCCTAATTGAACAAGATTAAGTGTAGGGAGGACGAAAATGACCTAAATGTTCATCCAATGACACAAAACACCTATTGGATGCACAAGATTGGTTAAAAACCCTAATTGGATAAGAATTAGCCTAAGGAGGACGAAAATGACCTAAATGTTCATCCAATGACACAAAACACCTATTGGATGCACAAGATTGGTTAAAAACCTTAATTGGACAAGAAATATCATAGGGAGGACGAAAATGACCTAATTGTTCATCCAATGACACAAAAACACCAATTGGAAGCACAAGATTGGTTAGAAACCCTAATTGGTCAAGATAAAGTGTAGGGAGGACGAAAATGACCTAACTGTTCATCCAATGACAAAAAACACCTATTGGATGCACAAGATTGGTTAAAAACCCTAATTGGACAAGAATTATCATAGGGAGGACGAAAATGACCTAATTGTTGATCCAATGACACAAAAACACCAATTGGATGCACAAGATTGGTTAGAAACCCTAATTGAACAAGATTAAGTGTAGGGAGGACGAAAATGACCTAAATGTTCATCCAATGACACAAAACACCTATTGGATGCACAAGATTGGTTAAAAACCCTAATTGGAAAAGAATTAGCCTAAGGAGGACGAAAATGACCTAAATGTTCATCCAATGACCCAAAACACCTATTGGATGCACAAGATTGGTTAAAAACCCTAATTGGACAAGATTAAGTTTAGGGAGGACGAAAATGACCTAAATATTCATCCAATGACACAACACACCTATTGAATGAACAAGATTGGTTAAAAACCCTAATTGGACAAGATTAAGTGTAGGGAGGACGAAAATGACCTAAATGTTCGTCCAATGACACAAAAACACCTATCGGATGCACAAGATTGGTTAGAAACCCTAATTGAAAAAGATTAACTGTAGGGAGGACGAAAATGACCTAAATGTTCATCCAATGACACAAAACACCTATTGGATGCACAAGATTGGTTAAAAACCGTAATTGGATAAGATTAAGTTTAGGGAGGACGAAAATGACCTAAATATTCATCCAATGACACAACACACCTATTGAATGAACAAGATTGGGTAAAAACCCTAATTGGACAAGATTAAGTGTAGGGAGGACGAAAATGACCTAAATGTTCATCCAATGACACAAAAACACCTATCGGATGCACAAGATTGGTTAGAAACCCTAATTGAACAAGATTAAGTGTAGGGAGGACGAAAATGACCTAAATGATCATCCAATGACACAAAACACCTATTGGATGCACAAGATTGGTTAAAAACCGTAATTGGATAAGATTAAGTTTAGGGAGGACGAAAATGACATAAATATTCATCCAATGACACAACACACCTATTGAATGAACAAGATTGGTTAAAAACCCTAATTGGACAAGATTAAGTGTAGGGAGGACCAAAATGACCTAAATGTTCATCCTATGACACAAAAACACCTATCGGATGCACAAGATTGGTTAGAAACCCTAATTGAACAAGATTAAGTGTAGGGAGGATGAAAATGACCTAAATGTTCATCCAATGACACAAAACACCTATTGGATGCACAAGATTGGTTAAAAACCCTAATTGGACAAGAATTATCATAGGGAGGACGAAAATGACCTAATTGTTCATCCAATGACACAAAAACACCAATTGGAAGCACAAGATTGGTTAGAAACCCTAATTGGACAAGATAAAGTGTAGGGAGGACGAAAATGACCTAACTGTTCATCCAATGACACAAAACACCTATTGGATGCACAAGATTGGTTAAAAACTCCAATTGGACAAGATTAAGTTTAGGGAGGACGAAAATGACCTAAATGTTCATCCAATGACACAAAACACCTATTGGATGAACAAGATTGGTTAAAAACCCTAATTGGACAAGATTAAGTTTAGGGAGGACGAAAATGACCTAAATATTCATCCAATGACACAACACACCTATTGAATGAACAAGATTGGTTAAAAACCCTAATTGGACAAGATTAAGTGTAGGGAGGACAAAAATGACCTAAATGTTCATCCAATGACACAAAAACACCTATCGGATGCACAAGATTGGTTAGAAACCCTAATTGAACAAGATTAAGTGTAGGGAGGACGAAAATGACCTAAATGTTCATCCAATGACACAAAAACACCTATCGGATGCACAAGATTGGTTAGAAACCCTAATTGAAAAAGATAAACTGTAGGGAGGACGAAAATGACCTAAATGTTCATCCAATGACACAAAACACCTATTGGATGCACAAGATTGGTTAAAAACCGTAATTGGATAAGATTAAGTTTAGGGAGGACGAAAATGACCTAAATATTCATCAAATGACACAACACACCTATTGAATGAACAAGATTGGTTAAAAACCCTAATTGGACAAGATTAAGTGTAGGGAGGACGAAAATGACCTAAATGTTCATCCAATGACACAAAAACACCTATCGGATGCACAAGATTGGTTAGAAACCCTAATTGAACAAGATTAAGTGTAGGGAGGACGAAAATGACCTAAATGTTCATCCAATGACACAAAACACCTATTGGATGCACAAGATTGGTTAAAAACCCTAATTGGATAAGAATTAGCATAAGGAGGACGAAAATGACCTAAATGTTCATCCAATGACACAAAACACCTATTGGATGCACAAGATTGGTTAAAAACCCTAATTGGACAAGATTAAGTGTACGGAGGACGAAAATGACCTAAATGTTTATCCAATGACACAACACACCTATTGAATGAACAAGATTGGTTAAAAACCCTAATTGGACAAGATTAAGTGTAGGGAGGACGAAAATGACCTAAATGTTCATCCAATGACACAAAAACACCTATCGGATGCACAAGATTGGTTAGAAACCCTAATTGAACAAGATTAAGTGTAGGGAGGACGAAAATGACCTAAATGTTCATCCAATGACACAAAACACCTATTGGATGCACAAGATTGGCTAAAAACCGTAATTGGATAAGATTAAGTTTAGGGAGGACGAAAATGACATAAATATTCATCCAATGACACAACACACCTATTGAATGAACAAGATTGGTTAAAAACCCTAATTGGACAAGATTAAGTGTAGGGAGGACGAAAATGACCTAAATGTTCATCCAATGACACAAAAACACCTATCGGATGCACAAGATTGGTTAGAAACCCTAATTGAAAAAGATAAACTGTAGGGAGGACGAAAATGACCTAAATGTTCATCCAATGACACAAAACACCTATTGGATGCACAAGATTGGTTAAAAACCGTAATTAGATAAGATTAAGTTTAGGGAGGACGAAAATGACCTAAATATTCATCCAATGACACAACACACCTATTGAATGAACAAGATTGGTTAAAAACCCTAATTGGACAAGATTAAGTGTAGGGAGGACGAAAATGACCTAAATGTTCATCCAATGACACAAAAACACCTATCGGATGCACAAGATTGGTTAGAAACCCTAATTGAACAAGATTAAGTGTAGGGAGGACGAAAATGACCTAAATGTTCATCCAATGACACAAAACACCTATTGGATGCACAAGATTGGTTAAAAACCCTAATTGGATAAGAATTAGCCTAAGGAGGACGAAAATGACCTAAATGTTCATCCAATGACACAAAACACCTATTGGATGCACTTGGATGCACAAGATTGGTTAAAAACCCTAATTGGACAAGAATTATCATAGGGAGGACGAAAATGACCTAATTGTTCATCCAATGACACAAAAACACCTATCGGATGCACAAGATTGGTTAGAAACCCTAATTGAACAAGATTAAGTGTAGGGAGGACGAAAATGACCTAAATGTTCATCCAATGACACAAAACACCTATTGGATGCACAAGATTGGTTAAAAACCCTAATTGGATAAGAATTAGCCTAAGGAGGACGAAAATGACCTAAATGTTCATCCAATGACACAAAACACCTATTGGATGCACAAGATTGGTTAAAAACCCTAATTGGATAAGAATTAGCATAAGGAGGACGAAAATGACCTAAATGTTCATCCAATGACACAAAACACCTATTGGATGCACAAGATTGGTTAAAAACCCTAATTGGACAAGATTAAGTGTACGGAGGACGAAAATGACCTAAATGTTTATCCGATGACACAACACACCTATTGAATGAACAAGATTGGTTAAAAACCCTAATTGGACAAGATTAAGTGTAGGGAGGACGAAAATGACCTAAATGTTCATCCAATGACACAAAAACACCTATCGGATGCACAAGATTGGTTAGAAACCCTAATTGAACAAGATTAAGTGTAGGGAGGACGAAAATGACCTAAATGTTCATCCAATGACACAAAACACCTATTGGATGCACAAGATTGGTTAAAAACCCTAATTGGAAAAGAATTAGCCTAAGGAGGACGAAAATGACCTAAATGTTCATCCAATGACCCAAAACACCTATTGGATGCACAAGATTGGTTAAAAACCCTAATTGGACAAGAATTATCATAGGGAGGACGAAAATGACCTAATTGTTGATCCAATGACACAAAAACACCAATTGGATGCACAAGATTGGTTAGAAACCTTAATTGGACAAGATAAAGTGTAGGGAGGACGAAAATGACCTAAGTGTTCATCCAATGACACAAAACACCTATTGGATGCACAAGATTGGTTAATTAATTGGACAAGAATTAGCCTAGGGAGGACGAAAATGACCTAATTGTTCATCCAATGACACAAAAACACCTATCGGATGCACAAGATTGGTTAGAAACCCTAATTGAACAAGATTAAGTTTAGGGAGGACGAAAATGACCTAAATGTTCATCCAATGACACAAAACACCTATTGGATGCACAAGATTGGTTAAAAACCGTAATTGGATAAGATTAAGTTTAGGGAGGATGAAAATGACCTAAATATTCATCCAATGACACAACACACGTATTGAATGAACAAGATTGGTTAAAAACCCTAATTGGACAAGATTAAGTGTAGGGAGGACGAAAATGACCTAAATGTTCATCCAATGACACAAAACACCTATTGGATGCACAAGATTGGTTAAAAACCCTAATTGGATAAGAATTAGCCTAAGGAGGACGAAAATGACCTAAATGTTCATCCAATGACACAAAACACCTATTGGATGCACAAGATTGGTTAAAAACCCTAATTGGACAAGAATTATCATAGGGAGGACGAAAATGACCTAATTGTTCATCCAATGACACAAAAACACCAATTGGAAGCACAAGATTGGTTAGAAACCCTAATTGGACAAGATAAAGTGTAGGGAGGACGAAAATGACCAAAGTGTTCATCCAATGACACAAAACACCTATTGGATGCACAAGATTGGTTAAAAACCATAATTGGACAAGAATTATCATAGGAAGGACGAAAATGACCTAATTGTTGATCCAATGACACAAAAACACCAATTGGATGCACAAGATTCGTTAGAAACCCTAATTGAACAAGATTAAGTTTAGGGAGGATGAAAATGACCTAAATGTTCATCCAATGACACAAAACACCTATTGGATGCACAAGATTGGTTAAAAACCCTAATTGGACAAGAATTATCATAGGGAGGACGAAAATGACCTAATTGTTGATCCAATGACACAAAAACACCAATTGGATGCACAAGATTGGTTAGAAACCCTAATTGAACAAGATTATATTTAGGGAGGACGAAAATGACCTAAATGTTCATCTAATGACACAAAACACCTATTGGATGCACAAGATTGGTTAAAAACCCTAATTGGACAAGATTAAGTTTAGGGAGGACGAAAATGACCTAAATATTCATCCAATGACACAACATACCTATTGAATGAACAAGATTGGTTAAAAACTCTAATTGGACAAGATTAAGTGTAGGGAGGACGAAAATGACCTAAATGTTCATCCAATGACACAAAACACCTATTGGATGCACAAGATTGGTTAAAAACCCTAATTGGATAAGAATTAGCCTAAGGAGGACGAAAATGGCCTAAATGTTCATCCAATGACACAAAACACCTATTGGATGCACAAGATTGGTTAAAAACCCTAATTGGACAAGAATTATCATAGGGAGGACGAAAATGACCTAAGTGTTCATCGAATGACACAAAACACCTATTGGATGCACAAGATTGGTTAAAAACCCTAATTGGACAAGATTAAGTGTAGGGAGGACGAAAATGACCTAAATGTTCATCCAAGGACACAAAACACCTATTGGATGCAAAGATTGGTTAAAAACCCAAATTGGACAAGATTAAGTGTAGGGGGGACGAAAATGACCTAAATGTTCATCCAATGACACAAAACACCTATTGGATGCACAAGATTGGTTAAAAACCCTAATTGGATAAGAATTAGCCTAAGGAGGACGAAAATGACCTAAATGTTCATCCAATGACACAAAACACCTATTGGATGCACAAGATTGGTTAAAAACCCTAATTGGATAAGATTAAGTATAGTGAGGTCGAAAATGACCTAATTGTTCATCCAATAACACAAAAACACCAATTGGATGCACAAGATTGGTTATAAATCCTAATTGGACAAGATAAAGTGTAGGGAGAGCGAAAATGACCTAAATGTTCATCCAATGACACAAAATACCTATTGGATGCACAAGATTGGTTAAAAACCCTAATTGGACAAGATTAAGTGTAGGGAGGACGAAAATGACCTAAAAACCCTAATTGGACAACAATTAGCCTAGGGAGGACGAAAATGACCTAATTGTTCATCCAATAACACAAACACACCTATTGGATGCACAAGATTGGTTAAAAACCCTAATTGGACAAGACTAAGTGTAGGGAGGACGAAAATGACCTAAATATTCATCCAATGACACAACACACCTATTGGATGGACAAGATTGGTTAAATACCCTAATAGGACATGAATTAGCCTAAGGAGGACGAAAATGACCTAATTGTTCATCCAATGACACAAAAACACCTATTGGATGCACAAGATTGGTTAGAAACCCTAATTGGACAATATTAAGTTTAGGGAGGACGAAAGTGACCAAAATGTTCATCCAACGACACAAACACAACTATTGGATGCACAAGATTAGTTAGAAACCCTAATTGGACAAGCATTAGCCTAGAGAGGATGAAAATGACCTAAATGTTCATCCAATGACACAAGAACACCTATTGGATGCACAAGATTAGTTAAAAACCCTAAATGGATAAGATTAAGTATAGGGAGGACGAAAATGACCTAAATGATCATCCAATGACACAAAACACCTATTGGATGCACAAGATTGGTTAAAAACCCTAATTGGACAAGAATTAGCCTAGGGAGGACGAAAATGACCTAAGTGTTCATCCAATGACACTAAAACACCTATCGGATGCACAAGATTGGTTAGAAACCCTAATTGGACAATATTAAGTTTAGGGAGGACGAAAGTGACCTAAATGTTTTGTGTCATTGCACAAGATTAGTTAAAAACCCTAATTGGACAAGATTTAGCCTAGGGAGGACGGAAATGACATAAATATTCATCCAATGACACAAAACACCTATCGGATGCACAAGATTGGTTCGAAACCCTAATTGGACAAGATTAAGTGTAGCGAGGACGAAAATGACCTAAATGTTCATCCAATGACACAAAACACCCATTGGATGCACAAGATTGGTTACAAACCCTAATTGGACAAGAATTAGCCTAGGGAGGACGAAAATGACCTAATTGTTCATCCAATGACACAAAAACACTTATCGGATGCACAAGATTGGGTAGAAACCCTAATTGGACAAGATTAACTGTGGGGAGGACGAAAATGACCTAAATGTTCGTCCAATGACACAAAACACCTATTGGATGCACAAGATTGGTTAAAAACCCTAATTGGACAAGAATTAGCCTAGGGAGGACGAAAATGACCTAATTGTTCATCCAATGACACTAAAACACCTATCGGATGCACAAGATTGGTTAGAAACCCTAATTGGACAATATTAAGTTTAGGGAGGACGAAAGTGACCTAAATGTTCATCCAATGACACAAACACAACTATTGGATGCACAAGATTGGTTAGAAACCCTAATTGGACAAGCATTAGCCTAGGGAGGAGAAAAATGACCTAAATGTTCAACCAATGACACAAAAACTCCTATTGGATGCATAAGATTGGTTAAAAACCCTAATTGGACATGAATAAGCCTAGGGAGGACGAAAATGACCTAAATGTTCATCCAATGACACAAATACACCTATTGGATGCATAAGATTGGTTAAAAACCCTAATTGGACAAGAATAAGCCTAGGGAGGACGAAAATGACCTAATTGTTCATCCAATGACACAAACACACCTATTGGATGCACAAGATTGGTTAGAAACCCTAACTGGACAAGAATAAGCCTAGGGAGGTCGAAAATGACCTAATTGTTCATCCAATGACACAAACACAACTATTGGATGCACAAGATTGGTTAGAAACGCTAATTGGACAAGCATAAGCCTAGGGAGGATGAAAATGACCTAAATGTTCATCCAATGACACAAAAACATCTATTGGATTCACAAGATTGGTTAAAAATCCTAATTGGACAAGATTAAGTGTAGAGAGGACGAAAATGACCTAAATGTTTATCCAATTACTAAAAAACACCTATTCGATGCACAAGATTGGTAAGAAACCCTGATTGGACATGAATAAGCCTAAGGAGGACGAAAATGACCTAATTGTTCATCCAATGACACAAAACACCTATTGGATGCACAAGATTGGTTAAAAACCCTAATTGGACAAGAATAAGCCTAGGGAGGATGAAAATGACCTAATTGTTCAACCAATGACACAAACACACCTATTGGATGCGCAAGATTGGTTAGAAATTCTAATTCGACAAGAATAAGCCTAGGGAGGTCGAAAATGACTTAATTGTTCATGCAATGACACAAACACAACTATTGGATGCACAAGATTGGTTAAAAACCCTAATTGGACAAGCTTAAGTGTAGGGAGGACTAAAATGACCAAAATGTTCATCCAATGACACAAAAAACCTATTGGATGCACAAGATTGGTTAAAAACCCAAATTGGACAAGAATTACCCTAGGGAGGACGAAAATGTCCTAAATGTTCATCCAATGACAGAAAAAAACCCTATTGGATGCACAAGATCGGTTAAAAACCCTAATTGGACAAGTTTAAGCGTAGAGAGGACGAAAATGACATATTTGTTCATCCAATGACACAAAACACCTATTGGATGCACAAGATTGGTTAAAAACCCTAATTGGACAAGAATTAGCCTAGGGAGGACGGAAATGAGCTAATTGTTCATCCAATGACACAAAAACACCCATTGGATGCACAAGATTGGTTAAAAACCCTAATTGGACAAGATTAAGTGTAGGGAGGACGAAAATGACCTAAATGTTCATCCAAGGACACAAAACACCTATTGGATGCACAAGATTGGTTAAAAACCCAAATTGGACAAGATTAAGTGTCGGGGGGACGAAAATGACCTAACTGTTCATCCAATGACACAAAAAACCTTTTGGATGCACAAGATTGGTTAAAAACCCTAATTGGACAAGAATTAGCCTAGGGAGGACGAAAATGACCTAAGTGTTCATCCAATGACACTAAAACACCTATCGGATGCACAAGATTGGTTAGAAACCCTAATTGGACAATATTAAGTTTAGGGAGGACGAAAGTGACCTAAATGTTCATCCAATGACACAAACACAACTATTGGATGCACAAGATTGGTTAGAAACCCTAATTGGATAAGCATTAGCCTAGGGAGGATGAAAATGACCTAAATGTTCACCCAATGACACAAGAACACCTGTTGGATGCACAAGATTAGTTAAAAACCCTAATTGGACAACATTTAGCCTAGGGAGGACGGAAATGACCTAAATATTCATCCAATGACACAAAACACCTATCGGATGCACAAGATTGGTTAGAAACCCTAATTGGACAAGATTAAGTGTAGCGAGGACGAAAATGACCTAAATGTTCATCCAATGACACAAAACACCCATTGGATGCACAAGATTGGTTACAAACCCTAATATGACAAGAATTAGCCTAGGGAGGACGAAAATGACCTAATTGTTCATCCAATGACACAAAAACACTTATCGGATGCACAAGATTGGGTAGAAACCCTAATTGGACAGATTAAATGTGGGGAGGACGAAAATGACCTAAATGTTCGTCCAATGACACAAAACACCTATTGGATGCATAAGTTGGTTAAAAACCCTAATTGGACAAGAATTAGCCTAGGGAGGACGAAAATGACCGAATTGTTCATCCAACGACACAAAAACACCTATCGGATGCACAAGATTCGTTAAAAACCGTAATTAGATAAGAATTAGCCTAAGGAGGACGAAAATGACCTAAATGTTCATCCAATGACACAAAACACCTATTGGATGCACAAGATTGGTTAAAAACCCTAATTGGACAAGAATTATCATAGAGAGGACGAAAATGACCTAATTGTTCATCCAATGACACAAAAACATTAATTGGATGCACAAGATTGGTCAGAAACCCTAATTGGACAAGATAAAGTGTAGGGAGGACGAAAATGACCTAAGTTCATCCAATGACACAAAACACCTATTGGATGCACAAGATTGGTTAAAAACCCAAATTGGACAAGAATTAGCCTAGGGAGGACGAAAATGACCTAATTGTTCATCCAATGACACAAAAACACCTGTCGGATGCACAAGATTGGTCAGAAACCCTAATTGAACAAGATTAAGTGTAGGGAGGACGAAAATGACCTAAATGTTCATCCAATGACACAAAACACCTATTGGATGCACAAGATTGCTTAAAAACCTTAATTCGACAAGAATTATCATAGGGAGGACGAAAATGACCTAATTGTTCATCCAATGACACAAAAACACCAATTGGAAGCACAAGATTGGTTAGAAACCATAATTGGACAAGATAAAGTGTAGGGAGGACGAAAATGACCTAAGTGTTCATCCAATGACACAAAACACCTATTGGATGCACAAGATTGGTTAAAAACCCTAATTGTACAAGAATTATCATAGGGAGGACGAAAATGACCTAATTGTTGATCCAATGACACAAAAACACCAATTGGATGCACAAGATTGGTTAGAAACCCTAATTGAACAAGATTAAGTGTAGGGAGGACGAAAATGACCTAAATGTTCATCCAATGACACAAAACACCTATTGGATGCACAAGATTGGTTAAAAACCGTAATCGGATAAGATTAAGTTTAGGGAGGACGAAAATGACCTAAATATTCATCCAATGACACAACACACCTATTGAATGAACAAGATTGGTTAAAAACCCTAATTGGACAAGATTAAGTGTAGGGAGGACGAAAATGACCTAAATGTTCATCCAATGACACAAAAACACCTATCGGATGCACAAGATTGGTTAGAAACCCTAATTGAACAAGATTAAGTGTAGGGAGGACGAAAATGACCTAAATGTTCATCCAATGACACAAAAACACCTATTGGATGCACAAGATTGGTTAAAAACCCTAATTGGATAAGAATTAGCATAAGGAGAACGAAAATGACCTAAATGTTCATCCAATGACACAAAACACCTATTGGATGCACAAGATTGGTTAAAAACCGTAATTGGATAAGATTAAGTTTAGGGAGGACGAAAATGACCTAAATATTCATCCAATGACACAACACACCTATTGAATGAACAAGATTGGTTAAAAACCCTAATTGGACAAGATTAAGTGTAGGGAGGACGAAAATGACCTAAATGTTCATCCAATGACACAAAAACACCTATCGGATGCACAAGATTGGTTAGAAACCCTAATTGAACAAGATTAAGTGTAGGGAGGACGAAAATGACCTAAATGTTCATCCAATGACACAAAACACCTATTGGATGCACAAGATTGGTTAAAAACCCTAATTGGACAAGATTAAGTTTAGGGAGGAAGAAAATGACCTAAATGTTCATCCAATGACACAAAACACCTATTGGATGCACAAGATTGGTTAAAAACCCTAATTGGACAAGAATTAGCGTAGGGAGGACGAAAATGACCTAATTGTTCATCCAATGACACAAAAACACCTGTCGGATGCACAAGATTGGTCAGAAACCCTAATTGAACAAGATTAAGTGTAGGGACGACGAAAATGACCTAAATGTTCATCCAATGACACAAAACACCTATTGGATGCACAAGATTGGTCAGAAACCCTAATTGGATAAGAATTAGCCTAAGGAGGACGAAAATGACCTAAATGTTCATCCAATGACACAAAACACCTATTGGATGCACAAGATTGGTTAAAAACCCTAATTGGACAAGAATTAGCCTAGGGAGGACGAAAATGACCTAATTGTTCATCCAATGACACAAAAACACCTGTCGGATGCACAAGATTGGTCCGAAACCCTAATTGAACAAGATTAAGTGTAGGAAGGACGAAAATGACCTAAATGTTCATCCAATGACACAAATCACCTATTGGATGCACAAGATTGGTTAAAAACCCTAATTGGATAAGAATTAGCCTAAGGAGGACGAAAATGACCTAAATGTTCATCCAATGACACAAAACACCTATTGGATGCACAAGATTGGTTAAAAACCCTAATTGGACAAGAATTATCATAGAGAGGACGAAAATGACCTAATTGTTCATCCAATGACACAAAAACACCAATTGGATGCACAAGATTGTTCCGAAACCCTAATTGGACAAGATAAAGTGTAGGGAGGACGAAAATGACCTAAGTGTTCATCCAATGACACAAAACACCTATTGGATGCACAAGATTGGTTAAAAACCCTAATTGGACAAGAATTAGCCTAAGGAGGACGAAAATGACCTAATTGTTCATCCAATGACACAAAAACACCTATCGGATGCACAAGATTGGTTAGAATCCCTAATTGAACAAGATTTAGTGTAGGGAGGACGAAAATGACCTAAATGTTCATCCAATGACACAAAACACCTATTGGATGCACATGATTAGTTAAAAACCCTAATTGGACAAGAATTATCATAGAGAGGACGAAAATGACCTAATTGTTCATCCAATGACACAAAAACACCTGTCGGATGCACAAGATTGGTCAGAAACCCTAATTGAACAAGATTAAGTGTAGGGAGGACGAAAATGACCTAAATGTTCATCCAATGACACAAAACACCTATTGGATGCACAAGATTGGTTAAAATCCCTAATTGGATAAGAATTAGCCTAAGGAGGACGAAAATGACCTAAATGTTCATCCAATGACACAAAAACACCTATCGGATGCACAAGATTGGTTAGAAACCCTAATTGAACAAGATTAAGTGTAGGGAGGACGAAAATGACCTAAATGTTCATCCAATGACACAAAACACCTATTGGATGCACAAGATTGGTTAAAAACCCTAATTGGAGAAGAATTAGCCTAAGGAGGACGAAAATGACCTAAATGTTCATCCAATGACACAAAACACCTATTGGATGCACAAGATTGGTTAAAAACCCTAATTGGACAAGAATTATCATAGAGAGGACGAAAATGACCTAAATGTTCATCCAATGACACAAAAACACCTGTCGGATGCACAAGATTGGTCAGAAACCCTAATTGAACAAGATTAAGTGTAGGGAGGACGAAAATGACCTAAATGTTCATCCAATGACACAAAACACCTATTGGATGCACAAGATTGCTTAGAAACCCTAATTGGACAAGAATTATCATAGGGAGGACGAAAATGACCTAATTGTTCATCCAATGACACAAAAACACCAATTGGAAGCACAAGATTGGTTAGAAACCCTAATTGGACAAGATAAAGTGTATGAAGGACGAAAATGACCTAAGTGTTCATCCAATGACACAAAACACCTATTGGATGCACAAGATTGGTTAAAAACCCTAATTGGACAAGAATTAGCCTAGGGAGGACGAAAATGACCTAATTGTTCATCCAATGACACAAAAACACCTTTCGGATGCACAAGATTGGTCACAAACCCTAATTGAACAAGATTAAGTGTAGGGAGGACGAAAATGACCTAAATGTTCATCCAATGACACAAAACACCTATTGGATGCACAAGATTGGTTAAAAACCCTAATTGGATAAGAATTATCATAGGGAGGACGAAAATGACCTAAATATTCATCTAATGACACAAAACACCTATCGGATGCACAAGATTGGTTAGAAACCCTAATTGAACAAGATTAAGTGTAGGGAGGACGAAAATGACCGAAATGTTCATCCAATGACACAAAACACCTACTGGACGCACAAGATTGGTTAAAAACCCTAATTTGGTTAAGAATTAGCATAAGGAGGACGAAAATGACCTAAATGTTCATCCAATGACACAAAACACCTATTGGATGCACAAGATTGGTTAAAAACGCTAATTGGACAAGAATTAGCCTAGGGAGGACGAAAATGACCTAATTGTTCATCCAATGACACAAAAACACCTATCGGATGCACAAGATTGGTTAGAAACCCTAATTGAACAAGATTAAGTGTAGGGAGGACGAAAATGACCTAAATGTTCATCCAATGACACAAAACACCTATTGGATGCACAAGATTGGTTAAAAACCCTAATTGGATAAGAATTAGCCTAAGGAGGAAGAAAATGACCTAAATGTTCATCCAATGACACAAAACACATATTGGATGCACAAGATTGGTTAAAAACCCTAATTGGACAAGAATTAAGTTTAGGGAGGACGAAAATGACCTAAATGTTCATCCAATGACACAAAATACCTATTGGATGCACAAGATTGGTTGAAAACCCTAATTGGACAAGATTAAGTTTAGGCAGGACGAAAATGACCTAAATGTTCATCCAATGACACAAAACACCTATTGGATGCACAAGATTGGTTAAAAACCCTAATTGGATAAGAATTAGACTAAGGAGGACGAAAATGACCTAAATGTTCATCCAATGACACAAAACACCTATTGGATGCACAAGATTGGTTAAAAACCCTAATTGGACAAGAATTATCCTAGGGAGGACGAAAATGACCTAATTGTTCATCCAATGACACAAAAACACCTGTCGGATGCACAAGATTGGTCAGAAACCCTAATTGAACAAGATTAAGTGTAGGGAGGACGAAAATGACCTAAATGTTCATCCAATGACACAAAACACCTATTGGATGCACAAGATTGGTTAAAAACCCTAAATGGATAAGAATTAGCCTAAGGAGGACGAAAATGACCTAAATGTTCATCCAATGACACAAAACACCTATTGGATGCACAAGATTGGTTAAAAACCCTAATTGGACAAGAATTATCATAGGGAGGACGAAAATGACCTAATTGTCCATCCAATGACACAAAAACACCAATTGGAAGCACAAGATTGGTTAGAAACCCTAATTGGACAAGATAAAGTGTAGGGAGGACGAAAATGACCTAAGTGTTCATCCAATGACACAAAACACCTATTGGATGCACAAGATTGGTTAAAAACCCTAATTGGACAAGAATTATCATAGGGAGGACGAAAATGACCTAATTGTTGATCCAATGACACAAAAACACCAATTGGATGCACAAGATTGGTTAGAAACCCTAATTGAACAAGATTAAGTGTAGGTAGGACGAAAATGACCTAAATGTTCATCCAATGACACAAAACACCTACTGGATGCACAAGATTGGTTAAAAACCCTAATTGGAAAAGAATTAGCCTAAGGAGGACGAAAATGACCTAAATGTTCATCCAATGACACAAAACACCTATTGGATGCACAAGATTGGTTAAAAACCCTAATTGGACAAGAATTATCATAGGGAGGACGAAAATGACCGAATTGTTGATCCAATGACACAAAAACACCAATTGGATGCACAAGATTGGTTAGAAACCCTAATTGGACAAGATAAAGTGTAGGGAGGACGAAAATGACCTAAATGTTCATCGAATGACACAAAACACCTATTGGATGCACAAGATTGGTTAAAAACCCTAATTGGACAAGATTAACTGTAGGGAGGACGAAAATGACCTAAATGTTCATCCAAGGACACAAAACACCTATTGGATGCACAAGATTGGTTAAAAACCCAAATTGGACAAGATTAAGTGTAGGGGGGACGAAAATGACCTAAATGTTCATCCAATGACACAAAACACCTATTGGATGCACAAGATTGGTTAAAAACCCTAATTGGACAAGAATTAGCCTAGGGAGGACGAAAATGACCTAAGTGTTCATCCAATGACACTAAAACACCTATCGGATGCACAAGATTGGTTAGAAACCCTAATTGGACAATATGAAGTTTAGGGAGGACGAAAGTGACCAAAATGTTCATCCAATGACACAAACACAACTATTGGATGCACAAGATTGGTTAGAAACCCTAATTGGAGAAGCATTAGCCTAGGGAGGACGAAAATGACCTAAATGTTCATCCAATGACACAAAAACACCCATTGGATGCACAAGATTGGTTAAAAACCCTAATTGGACAAGATTAAGTGTAAGGAGGACGAAAATGACCTAAATGTTCATCCAATGACACAAAACACCTATTGGATGCACAAGATTGGTTAAAAACCCAAATTGGACAAGTTTAAGTGTAGGGGGGACAAAAATGACCTAAATGTTCATCCAATGACACAAAACACCTATTGGATGCACAAGATTGGTTAAAAACCCTAATTGGACAAGAATTAGCCTAGGGAGAACGAAAATGACCTAATTGTTCATCCAATGACACTAAAACACCTATCGGATGCACAAGATTGGTTAGAAACCCTAATTTGACAATATTAAGTTTAGGGAGGACGAAAGTGACCTAAATGTTCATCCAATGACACAAACACAACTATTGGATGCACAAGATTGGTTAAAAACCCAAATTGGACAAGAATTACCCTAGGGAGGACGAAAATGTCCTAAATGTTCATCCAATGACAGAAAAAAACCCTATTGGATGCACAAGATTGGTTAAAAACCCTAATTGGACAAGTTTAAGTGTAGAGAGGACGAAAATGACATATTTGTTCATCCAATGACACAAAACACCTATTGGATGCACAAGATTGGTTAAAAACCCTAATTGGACAAGAATTAGCCTAGGGAGGACGAAAATGACCTAATTGTTCATCCAATGACACTAAAACACCTATCGGATGCACAAGATTGGTTAGAAACCCTAATTTGACAATATTAAGTTTAGGGAGGACGAAAGTGACCTAAATGTTCATCCAATGACACAAACACAACTATTGGATGCACAAGATTGGTTAAAAACCCAAATTGGACAAGAATTACCCTAGGGAGGACGAAAATGTCCTAAATGTTCATCCAATGACAGAAAAAAACCCTATTGGATGCACAAGATTGGTTAAAAACCCTAATTGGACAAGTTTAAGTGTAGAGAGGACGAAAATGACATATTTGTTCATCCAATGACACAAAACACCTATTGGATGCACAAGATTGGTTAAAAACCCTAATTGGACAAGAATTAGCCTAGGGAGGACGAAAATGACCTAATTGTTCATCCAATGACACAAAAACACCTATTGGATGCACAAGATTGGTTAGAAATCCTAATTGGACAAGATTAAGTTTAAGGAGGACGAAAATGACCTAAATGTTCATCCAATGACACAAAAACACCTATTGGATGCACAAGATTGGTTAAAACCGCTAATTGGACATGAATAAGCCTAAGGAGGACGAAAATGACCTAAAAGTTCATCCAATGACACAAAAACACCTATTGGATGCATAAGATTGGTTAAAAACCCTAATTGGACAAGAATAAGCCTAGGGAGGACGAAAATGACCTAATTGTTCATCCAATGACACAAACACACCTATTGGATGCACAAGATTGGTTAGAAACCCTAACTCGACAAGAATAAGCCTAGGGAGGTCGCAAATGACCTAATTGTTCATCCAATGACACAAAAACACCTATTGGATGCACAAGATTGGTTAAAACCCCTAATTGAACATGAATAAGCCTAAGGAGGACGAAAATGACCTAAATGTTCATCCAATGACACAAAAACACCTATTGGATGCATAAGATTGGTTAAAAACCCTAACTGGACAAGAATAAGCCTAGGGAGGTCGAAAATGACCTAATTGTTTATCCAATGACACAAACACAACTATTGGATGCACAAGATTGGTTAAAAACCCTAATTGGACAAGAATTAGCCTAGGGAGGACGAAAATGACCTAAATGTTCATCCAATGACACAAAAACACCCATTGGATGCACAAGATTGGTTAAAAACCCTAATTGGACAAGATTAAGTGTAGGGAGGACGAAAATGACCTAAGTGTTCATCCAATGACACAAAACACCTATTGGATGCACAAGATTGGTTAAAAACCCAAATTGGACAAGAATTAGCCTAGGGAGGACGAAAAAGACCTAATTGTTCATCCAACGACACAAAAACACCTATCGGATGCAGAAGATTGGGTAGAAACCCTAATTGGACGAGATTAAATGTGGGGAGGACGAAAATGACCTAAATGTTCATCCAATGACACAAAACACCCATTGGATGCACAAGATTGGTTAAAAACCCTAATTGGATAAGAATTAGCCTAGGGAGGACGAAAATGAACTAATTGTTCATCCAATGACACAAAAACACCTATCGGATGCACAAGATTGGTCAGAAATCCTAATTGAACAAGATTAAGTGTAGGGAGGACGAAAATGACCTAAATGTTCATCCAATGACACAAAAACACCCATTGGATGCACAAGATTGGTTAAAAACCCTAATTGGACAAGATTAAGTGTAGGGAGGACGAAAATGACCTAAGTGTTCATCCAATGACACAAAACACCTATTGGATGCACAAGATTGGTTAAAAACCCTAATTGGACAAGAATTATCATAGGGAGGACGAAAATGACCTAATTGTTCATCCAATGACACAAAAACACCTATCGGATGCACAAGATTGGTTAGAAACCCTAATTGAACAAGATAAAGTGTAGGGAGGACGAAAATGACCTAAATGTTCATCCAATGACACAAAACACCTATTGGATGCACAAGATTGGTTAAAAACCCTAATTGGATAAGAATTAGCCTAAGGAGGACGAAAATGACCTAAATATTCATCCAATGACACAACACACCTATTGAATGAACAAGATTGGTTAAAAACCCTAATTGGACAAGATTAAGTGTAGGGAGGACGAAAATGACCTAAATGTTCATCCAATGACACAAAAACAACTATCGGATGCACAAGATTGGTTAGAAACCCTAATTGAAAAAGATTAACTGTAGGGAGGACGAAAATGACCTAAATGTTCATCCAATGACACAAAACACCTATTGGATGCACAAGATTGGTTAAAAACCGTAATTGGATAAGATTAAGTTTAGGGAGGACGAAAATGACCTAAATATTCATCAAATGACACAACACACCTATTGAATGAACAAGATTGGTTAAAAACCCTAATTGGACAAGATTAAGTGTAGGGAGGACGAAAATGACCTAAATGTTCATCCAATGACACAAAAACACCTATCGGATGCACAAGATTGGTTAGAAACCCTAATTGAACAAGATTAAGTGTAGGGAGGACGAAAATGACCTAAATGTTCATCCAATGACACAAAACACCTTTTGGATGCACAAGATTGCTTAAAAACCCTAATTGGACAAGATTAAGTTTAGGGAGGACGAAAATGACCTAAATGTTCATCCAATGACACAAAACACCTATTGGATGCACAAGATTGGTTAAAAACCCTAATTGGACAAGATTACGTTTAGGGAGGACGAAAATGACCTAAATATTCATCCAATGACACAACACACCTATTGATTGAACAAGATTGGTTAAAAACCCTAATTGGACAAGATTAAGTGTAGGGAGGACGAAAATGACCTAAGTGTTCATCCAATGACACAAAACACCTATTGGATGCACAAGATTGGTTAAAAACCCTAATTGGACAAGAATTATCATAGGGAGGACGAAAATGACCTAATTGTTGATCCAATGACACAAAAACACCAATTGGATGCACAAGATTGGTTAGAAACCCTAATTGAACAAGATTAAGTGTAGGGAGGACGAAAATGACCTAAATGTTCATCCAATGACACAAAACACCTACTGGATGCACAGGATTGGTTAAAAACCCTAATTGGAAAAGAATTAGCCTAAGGAGGACGAAAATGACCTAAATGTTCATCCAATGACACAAAACACCTATTGGATGCACAAGATTGGTTAAAAACCCTAATTGGACAAGAATTATCATAGGGAGGACGAAAATGACCGAATTGTTGATCCAATGACACAAAAACACCAATTGGATGCACAAGATTGGTTAGAAACCGTAATTGGACAAGATAAAGTGTAGGGAGGACGAAAATGACCTAAATGTTCATCGAATGACACAAAACACCTATTGGATGCACAAGATTGGTTAAAAACCCTAATTGGACAAGATTAAGTGTAGGGAGGACGAAAATGACCTAAGTGTTCAACCAATGACACAAAAACACCTATTGGATGCACAAGATTGGTTAAAAACCCTAATTGGATAAGATTTAGCATAGGGAGGAAGAAAATGACCTAATTGTTCATCTAATGACACAAAAACACCTATCGGATACACAAGATTGGTTAGAAACCCTAATTGGATAAGATTAAGTGTAGGGAGGACGAAAATGACCTAAATGTTCATCCAATGACACAACACACCTATTGGATGCACAAGATTGGTTAAAAACCCTAATTGGATAAGAATTAGCCTAGGGAGGACGAAAATGACCTAAATGTTCCTCCAATGACACAAAACACCTATTGGATGCACAAGATTTGTTAAAAACCCTAATTCGACAAGAATTATCCTAGGGAGGACAAAAATGACCTAATTGTTCATCCAATGACACAAAAACACCAATTGGATGTACAAGATTGGTTAGAAACCCTAATTGGACAAGATAAAGTGTA
>JBBPBS010000734.1:271467-291857 GCA_037974835.1 Cicer judaicum | reverse complement strand
ACAAGATTGCTTAAAAACCCTAATTGGACAAGATTAAGTTTAGGGAGGACGAAAATGACCTAAATGTTCATCCAATGACACAAAACACCTATTGGATGCACAAGATTGGTTAAAAACCCTAATTGGACAAGATTAAGTTTAGGGAGGACGAAAATGTCATAAATATTCATCCAATGACACAACACACCTATTGAATGAACAAGATTGGTTAAAAACCCTAATTGGACAAGATTAAGTGTAGGGAGGACGAAAATGACCTAAATGTTCATCCAATGACACAAAAACACCAATCGGATGCACAAGATTGGTTAGAAACCCTAATTGAACAAGATTAACTATAGGGAGGACGAAAATGACCTAAATGTTCATCCAATGACACAAAACACCTATTGGATGCACAAGATTGGTTTAAAACCCTAATTGGACAAGATTAAGTGTAGGGAGGACGAAAATGACCTAAATATTCATCCAATGACACAACACACCTATTGAATGAACAAGATTGGTTAAAAACCCTAATTGGACAAGATTAAGTGTAGGGAGGACGAAAATGACCTAAATGTTCATCCAATGACACAAAAACACATATCGGATGGACAAGATTAGTTAGAAACCCTAATTGAACAAGATTAAGTTTAGGGAGGACGAAAATGACCTAAATGTTCATCCAATGACACAACACACCTATTGAATGAACAAGATTGGTTAAAAACCCTAATTGGACAAGATTAAGTGTAGGGAGGACGAAAATGACCTAAATGTTCATCCAATGACACAAAAACACCTATCGGATGCACAAGATTGGTTAGAAACCCTAATTGAACAAGATTAAGTGTAGGGAGGACGAAAATGACCTAAATGTTCATCCAATGACACAAAACACCTATTGGATGCACAAGATTGGTTAAAAACCCTAATTGAACAAGATTAAGTTTAGGGAGGACGAAAATGACCTAAATGTTTATCCAATGACACAAAAACACCTATCGGATGCACAAGATTGGTTAGAAACCCTAATTGAACAAGATTAAGTGTAGGGAGGACGAAAATGACCTAAATGTTCATCCAATGACACAAAACACCTATTGGATGCACAAGATTGGTTAAAAACCGTAATTGGATAAGATTAAGTTTAGGGAGGACGAAAATGACCTAAATATTCATCCAATGACACAAAACACCTATTGGATGCACAAGATTGGTTAAAAACCCTAATTGGATAAGAATTAGCATAAGGAGAACGAAAATGACCTAAATGTTCATCCAATGACACAAAACACCTATTGGATGCACAAGATTGGTTAAAAACCCTAATTGGACAAGATTAAGTGTAGGGAGGACGAAAATGACCTAAATGTTTATCCAATGACACAAAAACACCTATCGGATGCACAAGATTGGTTAGAAAACCTAATTGAACAAGATTAACTGTAGGGAGGACGAAAATGACCTAAATGTTCATCCAATGACACAAAACACCTATTGGATGCACAAGATTGGTTAAAAACCGTAATTGGATAAGATTAAGTTTAGGGAGGACGAAAATGACATAAATATTCTTCCAATGACACAACACACCTATTGAATGAACAAGATTGGTTAAAAACCCTAATTGGAAAAGATTAAGTGTAGGGAGGACGAAAATGACCTAAATGTTCATCCAATGACACAAAACACCTATTGGATGCACAAGATTGGTTAAAAACCCTAATTGGATAAGAATTAGCCTAAGGAGGACGAAAATGACCTAAATGTTCATCCAATGACACAACACACCTATTGGATGCACAAGATTGGTTAAAAACCCTAATTGGACAAGAATTATCATAGGGAGGACGAAAATGACCTAATTGTTCATCCAATGACACAAAAACACCAATTGGATGCACAAGATTGGTTAGAAACCCTAATTGGAAAAGATAAAGTGTAGGGAGGACGAAAATAACCTAAAATGTTCATCCAATGACACAAAACACCTATTGGATGCACAAGATTGGTTAAAAACCCTAATTGGACAAGAATTATCATAGGGAGGACGAAAATGACCTAATTGTTCATCCAATGACACAAAAACACCAATTGGAAGCACAAGATTGGTTAAAAACCCTAATTGGACAAGATTAAGTTTAGGGAGGACGAAAATGACCTAAATATTCATCCAATGACACAACACACCTATTGAATGAACAAGATTGGTTAAAAACCCTAATTGGACAAGATTAAGTGTAGGGAGGACGAAAATGACCTAAATGTTCATCCAATGACACAAAAACACCTATTGGATGCACAAGATTGGTTAGAAACCCTAATTGAACAAGATTAAGTGTAGGGAGGACGAAAATGACCTAAATGTTCATCCAATGACACAAAACACCTATTTGATGCACAAGATTGGTTAAAAACCGTAATTGGATAAGATTAAGTTTAGGGAGGACGAAAATGACATAAATATTCATCCAATGACACAACACACCTATTGAATGAACAAGATTGGTTAAAAACCCTAATTGGACAAGATTAAGTGTAGGGAGGACGAAAATGACCTAAATGTTCATCCAATGACACAAAACACCTATTGGATGCACAAGTTTGGTTAAAAACCCTAATTGGACAAGATTAAGTGTAGGGAGGACGAAAATGACCTAAATGTTTATCCAATGACACAAAAACACCTATCGGATGCACAATATTTGTTAGAAACCCTAATTGAACAAGATTAAGTGTAGGGAGGACAAAAATGACCTAAATGTTCATCCAATGACACAAAACACCTATTGGATGCACAAGATTGGTTAAAAACCGTAATTGGATAAGATTAAGTTTAGGGAGGACGAAAATGACATAAATATTCATCCAATGACACAACACACCTATTGAATGAACAAGATTGGTTAAAAACCCTAATTGGACAAGATTAAGTGTAGGGAGGACGAAAATGACCTAAATGTTCATCCAATGACACAAAACACCTATTGGATGCACAAGATTGGTTAAAAACCCTAATTGGATAAGAATTAGCCTAAGGAGGACGAAAATGACCTAAATGTTCATCCAATGACACAACACACCTATTGGATGCACAAGATTGGTTAAAAACCCTAATTGGACAAGAATTATCATAGGGAGGATGAAAATGACCTAATTGTTCATCCAATGACACAAAAACACCAATTGGATGCACAAGATTGGTTAGAAACCCTAATTGGAAAAGATAAAGTGTAGGGAGGACGAAAATGACCTAAAATGTTCATCCAATGACACAAAACACCTATTGGATGCACAAGATTGGTTAAAAACCCTAATTGGACAAGAATTAGCCTAGGGAGGACGAAAATGACCTAATTGTTCATCCAATGACACAAAAACACCTGTCGGATGCACAAGATTGGTCAGAAACCCTAATTGAACAAGATTAAGTGTAGGGAGGACAAAAATGACCTAAATGTTCATCCAATGACACAAAACACCTATTGGATTCACAAGATTGCTTAAAAACCCTAATTGGACAAGATTAAGTTTGGGGAGGACGAAAATGACCTAAATGTTCATCCAATGACACAAAACACCTATTGGATGCACAAGATTGGTTAAAAACCCTAATTGGACAAGATTAAGTTTAGGGAGGACGAAAATGACCTAAATATTCATCCAATGACACAACACACCTATTGAATGAACAAGATTGGTTAAAAACCCTAATTGGACAAGATTAAGTGTAGGGAGGACGAAAATGACCTAAATGTTCATCCAATGACACAAAAACACCTATCGGATGCACAAGATTGGTTAGAAACCCTAATTGAACAAGATTAAGTGTAGGGAGGACGAAAATGACCTAAATGTTCATCCAATGACACAAAACACCTATTGGACGCACAAGATTGGTTAAAAACCCTAATTGGATAAGAATTAGCCTAAGGAGGACTAAATTTACCTAAATGTTCATCCAATGACACAAAAACACCAATTGGATGCACAAGATTGGTTAAAAACCCTAATTGGACAAGATTAAGTTTAGGGAGGACGAAAATGACCTAAATATTCATCCAATGACACAACACACCTATTGAATGAACAAGATTGGTTAAAAACCCTAATTGGACAAGATTAAGTGTAGGGAGGACGAAAATGACCTAAATGTTCATCCAATGACACAAAAACACCTATCGGATGCACAAGATTGTCTAGAAACCCTAATTGAACAAGATTAAGTGTAGGGAGGACGAAAATGACCTAAATGTTCATCCAATGACACAAAACACCTATCGGATGCACAAGATTAGTTAGAAACCCTAATTGAACAAGATTAAGTGTAGGGAGCACGAAAATGACCTAAATGTTCATCCAATGACACAAAACACCTATTGGATGCACAAGATTGGTTAAAAACCCTAATTGGATAAGAGTTAGCCTAAGGAGGACGAAAATGACCTAAATGTTCATCCAATGACACAAAACACCTATTGGATGCACAAGATTGGTTAAAAACCCTAATTGGACAAGAATTATCATAGGGAGGACGAAAATGACCTAATTGTTCATCCAATGACACAAAAACACCAATTGGAAGCACAAGATTGGTTAGAAACCCTAATTGGACAAGATAAAGTGTAGGGAGGACGAAAATGACCTAAGTGTTCATCCAATGACACAAAACAGCTATTGGATGCACAAGATTGGTTAAAAACTCTAATTGGACAAGAATTATCCTAGGGAGGACGAAAATGACCTAATTGTTCATCCAATGACACAAAAACACCTATCGGATGCACAAGATTGGTTAGAAACCCTAATTGAACAAGATTAAGTGTAGGAAGGACGAAAATGACCTAAATGTTCATCCAATGACACAAAACACCTATTGGATGCACAAGATTGGTTAAAAACCCTAATTGGATAAGAATTAGCCTAAGGAGGACGAAAATGACCTAAATGTTCATCCAATGACACAAAACACCTATTGGATGCACAAGATTGGTTAAAAACCCTAATTGGACAAGAATTATCATAGGGAGGACGAAAATGACCTAATTGTTCATTGAATGACACAAAAACACCAATTGGATGCACAAGATAGTCAGAAACCCTAATTGGACAAGATAAAGTGTAGGGAGGACGAAAATGACCTAAGCGTTCATCCAATGACACAAAACACCTATTGGATGCACAAGATTGGTTAAAAACCCTAATTGGACAAGAATTAGCATAGGGAGGACGAAAACGACCTAATTGTTCATCCAATGACACAAAAACACCTGTCGGATGCACAAGATTGGTCAGAAACCCTAATTGAACAAGATTAAGTGTAGGGAGGACGAAAATGACCTAAATGTTCATCCAATGACACAAAACACCTATTGGATGCACAAGATTGGTTTAATACCCTAATTGGACAAGAATTATCATAGGGAGGACGAAAATGACCTAATTGTTGATCCAATGACACAAAAACACCAATTGGAAGCACAAGATTGGTTAGAAACCCTAATTGGACAAGATAAAGTGTAGGGAGAACGAAAATGACCTAACTGTTTATCCAATGACACAAAACACCTATTGGATGCACAAGATTGGTTAAAAACCCTAATTGGACAAGAATTATCATAGGGAGGACGAAAATGACCTAATTGTTGATCCAATGACACAAAAACACCAATTGGATGCACAAGATTGGTTAGAAACCCTAATTGAACAAGATTAAGTGTAGGGAGGACGAAAATGACCTAAATGTTCATCCAATGACACAAAACACCTATTGGATGCACAAGATTGGGTAAAAACCCTAATTGGAAAAGAATTAGCCTAAGGAGGACGAAAATGACCTAAATGTTCCTCTAATGACCCAAAACACCTATTGGATGCACAAGATTGGTTAAAAACCCTAATTGGACAAGAATTATCATAGGGAGGACGAAAATGACCTAATTGTTGATCCAATGACACAAAAACACCAATTGGATGCACAAGATTGGTTAGAAACCCTAATTGAACAAGATTATATTTAGGGAGGACGAAAATGACCTAAATGTTCGTCTAATGACACAAAACACCTATTGGATGCACAAGATTGGTTAAAAACCCTAATTGGACAAGATTAAGTTTTGGGAGGACGAAAATGACCTAAATATTCATCCAATGACAAAACACACCTGTTGAATGAACAAGATTGGTTAAAAACCCTAATTGGACAAGATTAAGTGTAGGGAGGACGAAAATGACCTAAATGTTCATCCAATGACACAAAACACCTATTGGATGCACAAGATTGGTTAAAAACCCTAATTGGATAAGAATTAGCCTAAGGAGGACGAAAATGGCCTAAATGTTCATCCAATGACACAAAACACCTATTGGATGCACAAGATTGGTTAAAAACCCTAATTGGACAAGAATTATCATAGGGAGGATGAAAATGACCTAAGTGTTCATCGAATGGCACAAAACACCTATTGGATGCACAAGATTGGTTAAAAACCCTAATTGGACAAGAATTATCATAGGGAGGACGAAAATGACCTAAATATTCATCCAATGACACAAAACACCTATTGGATGCACAAGATTGGTTAAAAACCCTAATTGGACAAGAATTAGCCTAGGGAGGACGAAAATGACCTAAGTGTTCAACCAATGACACAAAAACACTTATTGGATGCACAAGATTGGTTAAAAACCTTAAATGGATAAGATTTAGCTTAGGGAGGAAGAAAATGACCTAATTGTTCATCTAATGACACAAAAACACCTATCGGATACACAAGATTGGTTAGAAACACTAATTGGACAAGATTAAGTGTAGGGAGGACGAAAATGACCTAAATGTTCATCCAATGACACAAAACACCTATTGGAGGCACAAGATTGGTTAAAAACCCTAATTGGATAAGAATTAGCCTAGGGAGGACGAAAATGACCTAAATGTTCCTCTAATGACACAAAACACCTATTGGATGCACAAGATTGGTTAAAAACCCTAATTGGACAAAAATTAGTCTAGGGAGGACGAAAATGACCTAATTGTTCATCCAATGACATAAAAACACCTATCGGATGCACAAGATTGGGTAGAAACCCTAATTGGACAAGATTAAATGTGGGGAGGACGAAAATGACCTAAATGTTCGTCCAATGACACAAAACACCTATTGGATGCATAAGATTGGTTAAAAACCCTAATTGGACATGATTAAGTGTAGGGAGGACGAAAATGTCCTAAATATTCATCCAATGACACAAAACACCTATTGGATCCACAAGATTGGTTAAAAACCTTAATTGGACAAGATTAAGTGTAGGGAGGACGAAAATGACCTAAATGTTTATCCAATGACACAAACCACGTATTGGATGCACAAGATTGGTTAAAAACCCTAATTGGACAAGAATTAGCCTAGGGAGGATGGAAATGACCTAATTGTTCATCCAATGACACAAAAACACCCATTGGATGCACAAGATTGGTTAAAAACCCTAATTGGACAAGATTAAGTGTAGGGAGGACGAAAAATTGGACAAGAATTAACCTAGGGAGGAATGAAATGACCTAATTGTTCATCCAATGACACAAAAACACCCATTGGATGCACAAGATTGGTTAAAAACCCTAATTGGACAAAAATTAACCTAGGGAGGACGGAAATGACCTAATTGTTCATTCAATGACACAAAAACACCCATTGGATGTACAAGATTGGTTAAAAACCCTAATTGGACAAGAATAAGTGTAGGGAGGACGAAAATGACCTAAATGTTCATCCAATGACACAAAACACCTATTGGATGCAAAAGATTGGTTAAAAATCCTAATTGGACAAGAATTAGCCTAGGGAGGACAAAAATGACCTAAATGTTCATCCAATATCACACAAAACACCTATTGGATGCACAAGATTGGTTAAAATCCCTAATTGGATAAGAATTAGCCTAGGGTGAAAGAAAATGACCTAATTGTTCATCCAATGACACAAAAACACCTATCGGATGCACAAGATTGGTTAGAAACCCTAGTTAGACAAGATTAAGTGTAGATAGGACGAAAATGACCTAAATGTTCATCCAATGACACAAAACACCTAATGGATGCACAATATTGGTTAAAAACCCTAATTGGAGAAGAATTTGCCTAGGGAGGACGAAAATGACCTAAATGTTCATCCAATAACACAAAAACACCGATTGGATGAACAAGATTGGTTAAAAACCCTAATTGGACAAGATTAAGTGTAGGGAGGACGAAAATGACCTAAATGTTCATCCAATGGCACAAAACACCAATTAAATGCACAAGATTGGTTAAAAACCCTAATTGGACAAGAATTAGCCTAGGGAGGACAAAAATGACCTAATTGTTCATCCAATGAAACAAAAACACCAGTTGGATGCACAAGATTGGTTAGAAACCCTAATTGGACAAGCTAAAGTGTAGGGAGGACGAAAATGACGTAAATGTTCATCCAATGACACAAAACACGTATTGGATGCACAAGATTGGTTAAAAACCCTAATTGGATAAGAATTAGCCTAGGGAGGACGAAAATTACCTACGTGTGCATCCAATGACACAAAACACCTATTGGATGCACAAGATTTGTTAAAAACCCTAATTGGACAAGAATTATTCTAGGTAGGACGAAAATGACCTAATTGTTCATCCAATGACACAAAAACACCAATTGGATGTACAAGATTGGTTAGAAACCCTAATTCGACAAGATAAAGTGTAGGGAGAGAGAAAATGACCTAAATGTTCATCCAATGACACAAAAATACCTATCGGATGCACAAGATTGGTTAGAAACCCTAATTGGACAAGATTAAGTGTAGGGAGGACGAAAATGACCTAAATTTTCATCCAATGACACAAAACACCTATTGGATGCACAAGATTGGTTCAAAACCTTAATTGGACAAGAATTAGCCTAGGGAGGACGAAAATGAGCTAATTGTTCATCCAATGACACAAAAACACCTATCGGATGCACAAGATTGGTTAGTAACCCTAATTAGACAAGATTAAGTGTAGAGAGGACGAAAATGACCTAAATGTTCATCCAATGACACAAAACACCTAATGGATGCACAATATTGGTTAAAAACCCTAATTGGAGAAGAATTTGCCTAGGGAGGACGAAAATGACCTAAATGTTCATCCAATGACACAAAAACACCCATTGGATGCACAAGATAGGTTAAAAACCCTAATTGGACAAGATTAAGTGTAGGCAGGACGAAAATGACCTAAATGTTCATCCAATGGCACAAAACACCAATTAAATGCACAAGATTGGTTAAAAACCCTAATTGGACAAGAATTAGCCTAGGGAGGACGAAAATAACCTACGTGTGCATCCAATGACACAAAACACCTATTGGATGCACAAGATTTGTTAAAAACCCTAATTGGACAAGAATTATTCTAGGGAGGACGAAAATGACCTAATTGTTCATCCAATGACATAAAAACACCAATTGGATGTACAAGATTGGTTAGAAACCCTAATTGGACAAGATAAAGTGTAGGGAGAGAGAAAATGACCTAAATGTTCATCCAATGACACAAAATACCTATTGGATGCACAAGATTGGTTAAAAACCCTAATTGGACAAGATAAAGTGTAGGGAGGACGAAAATGACGTAAATGTTCATCCAATGACACAAAACACGTATTGGATGCACAAGATTGGTTAAAAACCCTAATTGGATAAGAATTAGCCTAGGGATGACGATAATGACCTAAACGTTCATCCAATGACACAAAACACCTATTGGATGCACAAGATTGGTTTTAAACCCTAATTGGACAAGAATTATCAAAGGGAGGACGAAAATGACCTAATTGTTCATCCAATGACACAAAAACACCAATTGGATGCACAAGATTGGTTAGAAACCCTAATTGGACAAGATTAAGTGTAGGGAGGACGAAAATGACGTAAATGTTCATCCAATGACACAAAATCCTATTGAATGCACAAGATTGGTTAAAAACCCTAATTGGACAAGATTAAGTGTAGGGAGGACGAAAATGACCTAAATATTCATCCAATGACACAAAACACCTATTGGATGCACAAGATTGGTTAAAAACCCTAATTGGACAAGAATTAGCCTAGGGAGGACGAAAATGATCTAAGTGTTCAACCAATGACACAAAAACACTTATCGGATACACAAGATTGGTTAGAAACCCTAATTGGACAAGATTAAGTGTAGGGAGGACGAAAATGACCTAAATATTTATCCAATGACACAAAACACCTATTGGATGCACAAGATTGGTTAAAAACCCTAATTGGATAAGAATTAGTCTAAGGAGGATGAAAATGACCTAAATGTTCCTCCAATGACACAAAACACCTATTGGATGCACAAGATTTGTAAAAAACCCTAATTGGACAAGAATTATCCTAGGGAGGTAAAAAATGACCTAATTGTTCATCCAATGACACAAAAACACCAATTGGATGTACAAGATTGGTTAGAAACCCTAATTGGACAAGATAAAGTGTAGGGAGAGCGAAAATGACCTAAATGTTCATCCAACGACACAAAATACCTATTGGATGCACAAAATTGGTTAAAAACCCTAATTGGATAAGAATTAGCCTAGGGAGGACGAAAATGACCTAAATGTTCCTCCAATGACACAAACACCAATTGGATGAACAAGATTGGTTAAAAACCCTAATTGGACAAGAATTAGCCTAGGGAGGACAAAAATGACCTAATTGTTCATCCAATGACACAAAACACCTATTGGATGCACAAGATTGGTTAAAAACCCTAATTGGACAAGATTAAGTGTAGGGAGGACGAAAATGACCTAAATGTTCATCCAATGGCACAAAACACCAATTAAATGCACAAGATTGGTTAAAAACCCTAATTGGACAAGAATTAGCCTAGGGAGGACGAAAATTACCTACGTGTGCATCCAATGACACAAAACACCTATTGGATGCACAAGATTTGTTAAAAACCCTAATTGGACAAGAATTATTCTAGGGAGGACGAAAATGACCTAATTGTTCATCCAATGACACAAAAACACCAATTGGATGTACAAGATTGGTTAGAAACCCTAATTGGACAAGATAAAGTGTAGGGAGAGAGAAAATGACCTAAATGTTCATCCAATGACACAAAATACCTATTGGATGCACAAGATTGGTTAAAAACCCTAATTGGACAACATTAAGTGTAGGGAGGACGAAAATGACGTAAATGTTCATCCAATGACAAAATCCTATTGGATGCACAAGATTGGTTAAAAACCCTAATTGGACAAGATTAAGTGTAGGGAGGACGAAAATGACCTAAATATTCATCCAATGACACAAAACACCTATTGGATGCACAAGATTTGTTAAAAACCCTAATTGGACAAGAATTAGCCTAGGGAGGACGAAAATGACCTAATTGTTCATCCAATGACACAAAAACACCTATTGGATGCACAAGATTGGTTAAAAACCCTAATTGGACAAGATTAAGTGTAGGGAGGACGAAAATGACCTAAATATTCATCCAATGACACAAAACACCTATTGGATGCACAAGATTGGTTAAAAAACCTAATTGGACAAGATTAAGTGTTGGGAGGACAGAAATGACCTAAATGTTCATCCAACGACACAAACACAACTATTGGATGCACAAGATTGGTGAAAAACCCTAATTGGACAAGAATTATCCTAGGGAGGACGAAAATGACCTAATTGCTCATCCAATGACACAAAAACACCAACTGGATAAACAAGATTGGTTAGAAACCCTAATTGGACAAGATAAAATGTAGGGAGGACGAAAATGACCTAAATTTTCATCCAATGATCCAAAACACCTATTGGATGCACAAGATTGGTTAAAAACCCAAATTGGACAAGATTAAGTGTAGGGAGGACGAAAATGACCTAAATGTTCATCCAATGACACAAAACACCTATTGGATGCACAAGATTGGTTACAAACCCTAATTGGACGAGAATTAGCCTAGGGAGGACGAAAATGACCTAATTGTTCATCCAATGACACAAAAACACCCATTGGATGCACAAGATTGGTTAAAAACCCTAATTGGACAAGATTAAGTATAGGGAGGACGAAAATGACCTAAATGTTCATCCAATGACACGAAACACCTATTGGATGCACAAGATTGGTTAAAAACCCTAATTGGACAAGATTAAGTGTAGGGAGGACGAAAATGGCCTAAATATTCATCCAATGACACAAAACACCTATTGGATGCACAAGATTGGTTAAAAACCCTAATTGGACAAGAATTAGCCTAGGGAGGACGAAAATGACCTAAGTGTTCAACCAATGACACAAAAACACTTATCGGATACACAAGATTGGTTAGAAACCCTAATTGGACAAGATTAAGTGTAGGGAGGACGAAAATGACCTAAATATTTATCCAATGACACAAAACACCTATTGGATGCACAAGATTGGTTAAAAACCCTAATTGGATAAGAATTAGTCTAAGGAGGATGAAAATGACCTAAATGTTCCTCCAATGACACAAAACACCTATTGGATGCACAAGATTTGTAAAAAAACCCTAATTGGACAAGAATTATCCTAGGGAGGTAAAAAATGACCTAATTGTTCATCCAATGACACAAAAACACCAATTGGATGTACAAGATTGGTTAGAAACCCTAATTGGACAAGATAAAGTGTAGGGAGAGCGAAAATGACCTAAATGTTCATCCAATGACACAAAATACCTATTGGATGCACAAAATTGGTTAAAAACCCTAATTGGACAAGATTAAGTGTAGGGAGGACGAAAATGTCCTAAATATTCATCCAATGACACAAAACACCTATTGGATCCACAAGATTGGTTAAAAACCCTAATTGGACAAGATTAAGTGTAGGGAGGACAAAAATGACCTAAATGTTTATCCAATGACCCAAAACACGTATTGGATGCACAAGATTGCTTAAAAACCCTAATTGGACAAGAATTAGCCTAGGGAGGACGGAAATGACCTAATTGTTCATCCAATGATACAAAAACGCCCATTGGATGCACAAGATTGGTTAAAAACCCTAATTGGACAAGATTAAGTGTAGGGAGGACGAAAATGACCTAAATGTTCATCCAATGACACAAAACACCTATTGGATGCAAAAGATTGGTTAAAAATCCTAATTGGACAAGAATTAGCCTAAGGAGGACAAAAATGACCTAAATGTTCATCCAATATCACACAAAACACCTATTGGATGCACAAGATTGGTTAAAAACCCAAATTGGATAACATTAAGTGTAGGGAGGACGAAAATGACCTAAATTTGCATCCAATGACACAAAAACACCTATTGGATGCACAAGATTGGTTAAAAGCCCTAATTGGACAAGATTAAGTGTAGGGAGGACGAAAATGACCTAAATGTTCATCCAATGACACAAAACACCTATTGGATGCACAATATTGGTTAAAAACCCTAATTGGATAAGAATTAGCCTAGGGAGGACGAAAATGACCTAAATGTTCCTCCAATGACACAAACACCAATTGGATGAACAAGATTGGTTAAAAACCCTAATAGGACAAGATTAAATGTGGGGAGGACGAAAATGACCTAAATGTTCATCCAATGACACAAAACACCTATTGGATGCACAAGATTGGTTAAAAACCCTAATTGGATACGAATTAGCCTAGGGAGGATGAAAATGACCTAAATGTTCCTCCAATGACACAAAACACCTATTGGATGCACAAGATTTGTTAAAAACCCTAATTGGACAAGAATTATCCTAGGGAGGACAAAAATGACCTAATTGTTCATCCAATGACACAAAAACACCAATTGGATGTACAAGATTGGTTAGAAACCCTAATTGGACAAGATAAAGTATAGGGAGTGCGAAAATGACCTAAATGTTCATCCATTGACACAAAATACCTATTGGATGCACAAGATTGGTTAAAAACCCTAATTGGACAAGATTAAGTGTAGGGAGGACGAAAATGTCCTAAATATTCATCCAATGACACAAAACACCTATTGGATCCACAAGATTGGTTAAAAACCCTAATTGGACAAGATTAAGTGTAGGGACGACGAAAATGACCTAAATGTTTATCCAATGACACAAAACACGTATTGGATGCACAAGATTGGTTAAAAACCATAATAGGACAAGAATTAGCCTAGGGAGGACGGAAATGACCTAATTGTTCATCCAATGACACAAAAACACCCATTGGATGCACAAGATTGGTTAAAAACCCTAATTGGACAAGATTAAGTGTAGGGAGGACGAAAATGACCTAAATGTTCATCCAATGACACAAAACACGTATTGGATGCACAAGATTGGTTAAAAACCCTAATTGGATAAGAATTAGCCTAGGGAGGACGATAATGACCTAAACGTTCATCCAATGACACAAAACACCTATTGGATGCACAAGATTGGTTTTAAACCCTAATTGGACAAGAATTATCAAAGGGAGGACGAAAATGACCTAAATGTTCATCCAATGACACAAAAACACCAATTGGATGCACAAGATTGGTTAGAAACCCTAATTGGACAAGATTAAGTGTAGGGAGGACGAAAATGACGTAAATGTTCATCCAATGACACAAAATCCTATTGAATGCACAAGATTGGTTAAAAACCCTAATTGGACAAGATTAAGTGTAGGGAGGACGAAAATGACCTAAATATTCATCCAATGACACAAAACACCTATTGGATGCACAAGATTGGTTAAAAACCCTAATTGGACAAGAATTAGCCTAGGGAGGACGAAAATGATCTAAGTGTTCAACCAATGACACAAAAACACTTATCGGATACACAAGATTGGTTAGAAACCCTAATTGGACAAGATTAAGTGTAGGGAGGACGAAAATGACCTAAATATTTATCCAATGACACAAAACACCTATTGGATGCACAAGATTGGTTAAAAACCCTAATTGGATAAGAATTAGTCTAAGGAGGATGAAAATGACCTAAATGTTCCTCCAATGACACAAAACACCTATTGGATGCACAAGATTTGTAAAAAAACCCTAATTGGACAAGAATTATCCTAGGGAGGTAAAAAATGACCTAATTGTTCATCCAATGACACAAAAACACCAATTGGATGTACAAGATTGGTTAGAAACCCTAATTGGACAAGATAAAGTGTAGGGAGAGCGAAAATGACCTAAATGTTCATCCAATGACACAAAACACGTATTGGATGCACAAGATTGGTTAAAAACCCTAATTGGATAAGAATTAGCCTAGGGAGGACGAAAATAACCTACGTGTGCATCCAATGACACAAAACACCTATTGGATGCACAAGATTTGTTAAAAACCCTAATTGGACAAGAATTATTCTAGGGAGGACGAAAATGACCTAATTGTTCATCCAATGACACAAAAACACCAATTGGATGTACAAGATTGGTTAGAAACTCTAATTGGACAAGATAAAGTGTAGGGAGAGAGAAAATGACCTAAATGTTCATCCAATGACACAAAATACCTATTGGATGCACAAGATTGGTTAAAAACCCTAATTGGACAAGATTAAGTGTAGGGAGGACGAAAATGACGTAAATGTTCATCCAATGACACAAAACACGTATTGGATGCACAAGATTGGTTAAAAACCCTAATTGGATAAGAATTAGCCTAGGGAGGACGAAAATAACCTACGTGTGCATCCAATGACACAAAACACCTATTGGATGCACAAGATTTGTTAAAAACCCTAATTGCACAAGAATTATCCTAGGGAGGACGAAAATGACCTAATTGTTAATCCAATGACACAAAAACACCAATTGGATGTACAATTGGACAAGATTAAGTGTAGGGAGGACGAAAATGACCTAAATATTCATCCAATGACACAAAACACCTATTGGATGCACAAGATTGGTTAAAAACCCTAATTGGACAAGATTAAGTGTAGGGAGGACAAAAATGACCTAAATGTTCATCCAATGACACAAAACACCTATTGGATGCACAAGATTGGTTAAAAACCCTAATTGGACAAGAATTATCATAGGGAGGACGAAAATGACCTAATTGTTCATCCAATGACACAAAAACACCAATTGGATGCACAAGATTGGTTAGAAACCCTAATTGGACAAGATAAACTGTAGGGAGGACGAAAATGATCTAAGTGTTCATCCAATGACACAAAACACCTATTGGATGCACAAGATTGGTTAAAAACCCTAATTGGACAAGAATTAGCCTAGGGAGGACGAAAATGACCTAATTGTTCATCCAATGACACAAAAACACCTATCGGATGCACAAGATTGGTTAGAAACCCTAATTAGACAAGATTAAGTGTAGAGAGGACGAAAATGACCTAAATGTTCATCCAATGACACAAAACACCTAATGGATGCACAATATTGGTTAAAAACCCTAATTGGAAAAGAATTTGCCTAGGGAGGACGAAAATGACCTAAATATTCATCCAATGACACAAAAACACCCATTGGATGCACAAGATTGGTTAAAAGCCCTAATTGGACAAGATTAAGTGTAGGGAGGACGAAAATGACCTAAATGTTCATCCAATGGCACAAAACACCAATTAAATGCACAAGATTGGTTAAAAACCCTAATTGGACAAGAATTAGCCTAGGGAGGACGAAAATAACCTACGTGTGCATCCAATGACACAAAACACCTATTGGATGCACAAGATTTGTTAAAAACCCTAATTGGACAAGAATTATTCTAGGGAGGACGAAAATGACCTAATTGTTCATCCAATGACATAAAAACACCAATTGGATGTACAAGATTGGTTAGAAACCCTAATTGGACAAGATAAAGTGTAGGGAGGACGAAAATGACGTAAATGTTCATCCAATGACAAAATCCTATTGGATGCACAAGATTGGTTAAAAACCCTAATTGGACAAGATTAAGTGTAAGGAGGACGAAAATGACCTAAATATTCATCCAATGACACAAAACACCTATTGGATGCACAAGATTGGTTAAAAACCCTAATTGGACAAGATTAAGTGTAGGGAGGACGAAAATGACCTAAATGTTCATCCAATGACACAAAAACACCAATTGGATGCACAAGATTGGTTAGAAACCCTAATTGGACAAGATAAAGTGTAGGGAGGATGAAAATGACGTAAATGTTCATCCAATAACACAAAACACGTATTGGATGCACAAGATTGGTTAAAAACCCTAATTGGATAAGAATTAGCCTAGGGAGGACGATAATGACCTAAACGTTCATCCAATGACACAAAACACCTATTGGATGCACAAGATTGGTTTTAAACCCTAATTGGACAAGAATTATCAAAGGGAGGATGAAAATGACCTAATTGTTCATCCAATGACACAAAAACACCAATTGGATGCACAAGATTGGTTAGAAACCCTAATTGGACAAGATTAAGTGTAGGGAGGACGAAAATGACGTAAATGTTCATCCAATGACACAAAATCCTATTTAATGCACAAGATTGGTTAAAAACCCTAATTGGACAAGATTAAGTGTAGGGAGGACGAAAATGACCTAAATATTCATCCAATGACACAAAACACCTATTGGATGCACAAGATTGGTTAAAAACCCTAATTGGATAAGAATTAGCCTAGGGAGGATGAAAATGACCTAAATGTTCCTCCAATGACACAAAACACCTATTGGATGCACAAGATTTGTTAAAAACCCTAATTGGACAAGAATTATCCTAGGGAGGACAAAAATGACCTAATTGTTCATCCAATGACACAAAAACACCAATTGGATGTACAAGATTGGTTAGAAACCCTAATTGGACAAGATAAAGTGTAGGGAGTGCGAAAATGACCTAAATGTTCATCCATTGACACAAAATACCTATTGGATGCACAAGATTGGTTAAAAACCCTAATTGGACAAGATTAAGTGTAGGGAGGACGAAAATGTCCTAAATATTCATCCAATGACACAAAACACCTATTGGATCCACAAGATTGGTTAAAAACCCTAATTGGACAAGATTAAATGTAGGGAGGACGAAAATGACCTAAATGTTTATCCAATGATACAAAACACGTATTGGATGCACAAGATTGGTTAAAAACCCTAATTGGACAAGAATTAGCCTAGGGAGGACGGAAATGACCTAATTGTTCATCCAATGACACAAAAACACCCATTGGATGCACAAGATTGGTTAAAAACCCTAATTGGACAAGACTAAGTGTAGGGAGGACGAAAATGACCTAAATGTTCATCCAATGACACAAAACACCTATTGGATGCAAAAGTTTGGTTAAAAATCCTAATTGGACAAGATAAAGTGTAGGGAGGACGAAAATGACGTAAATGTTCATCCAATGACACAAAACACTTATTGGATGCACAAGATTGGTCAAAAACCCTAATTGGATAAGAATTAGCCTAGAGAGGACGAAAATGACCTAATTATTCATCCAATGACACAAAACACCTATTGGATGCACAAGATTGGTTAAAAACCCTAATTGGACAAGAATTAGCCTAGGGAGGACGAAAATGACCTAAGTGTTCAACCAATGACACAAAAACACTTATTGGATGCACAAGATTGGTTAAAAACCTTAATTGGATAAGATTTAGCTTTGGGAGGAAGAAAATGACCTAATTGTTCATCTAATGACACAAAAACACCTATCGGATACACAAGATTGGTTAGAAACCCTAATTGGACAAGATTAAGTGTAGGGAGGACGAAAATGACCTAAATGTTTATCCAATGACACAAAACACCTATTGGATGCACAAGATTGGTTAAAAACCCTAATTGGATAAGAATTAGCCTAGGGAGGACGAAAATGACCTAAATGTTCCTCCAATGACACAAAACACCTATTGGATGCACAAGATTTCTTAAAAACCCTAATTGGACAAGAATTATCCTAGGGAGGACAAAAATGACCTAATTGTTCATCCAATGACACAAAAACACCAATTGGATGTACAAGATTCGTTAGAAACCCTAATTGGACAAGTTAAAGTGTAGGGAGAGCGAAAATGACCTGAACGTTCATCCAATGACACAAAATACCTATTGGATGCACAAGATTGGTTAAAAACCCTAATTGGACAAGATTAAGTGTAGGGAGGACGAAAATGTCCTAAATATTCATCCAATGACACAAAACACCTATTGGATCCACAAGATTGGTTAAAAACCCTAATTGGACAAGATTAAGTGTAGGGAGGAAGAAAATGACCTAAATGTTTATCCAATGACACAAAACACGTATTGGATGCACAAGATTGGTTAAAAACCCTAATTGGACAAGAATTAGCCTAGGGAGGACGGAAGTGACCTAATTGTTCATCCAATGACACAAAAACACCCATTGGATGCACAAGATTGGTTAAAAACCCTAATTGGACAAGATTAAGTGTAGGGAGGACGAAAATGACCTAAATGTTCATCCAATGGCACAAAACACCAATTAAATGCACAAGATTGGTTAAAAACCCTAATTGGACAAGAATTAGCCTAGGGAGGACAAAAATGACCAAATTGTTCATCCAATGAAACAAAAACACCAATTGGATGCACAAGATTGGTTAGAAACCCTAATTGGACAAGCTAAAGTGTAGGGAGGACGAAAATGACGTAAATGTTCATCCAATGACACAAAACACCTATTGGATGCACAAGATTTGTTAAAAACCCTAATTGGACAAGAATTATTCTAGGGAGGACGAAAATTTCCTAATTGTTCATCCAATGACACAAAAACACCAATTGGATGTACAAGATTGGTTAGAAACCCTAATTGGACAAGATAAAGTGTAGGGAGAGAGAAAATGACCTAAATGTTCATCCAATGACACAAAATACCTATTGGATGCACAAGATTGGTTAAAAACCCTAATTGGACAACATTAAGTGTAGGGAGGACGAAAATGACGTAAATGTTCATCCAATGACAAAATCCTATTGGATGCACAAGATTGGTTAAAAACCCTAATTGGACAAGATTAAGTGTAGGGAGGACGAAAATGACCTAAATATTCATCCAATGACACAAAACACCTATTGGATGCACAAGATTGGTTAAAAACCCTAATTGGACAAGAATTAGCCTAGGGAGGACGAAAATGAACTAAGTGTTCAACCAATGACACAAAAACACTTATCGGATACACAAGATTGGTTAGAAACCCTAATTGGACAAGATTAAGTGTAGGGAGGACGAAAATGACCTAAATGTTTATCCAATGACACAAAACACCTATTGGATGCACAAGATTGGTTAAAAACCCTAATTGGATAAGAATTAGCCTAAGGAGGACGAAATTGACCTAAATGTTCATCCAATATCACACAAAACACCTATTGGATGCACAAGATTGGTTAAAAA
>JBBPBS010000734.1:219223-264336 GCA_037974835.1 Cicer judaicum | reverse complement strand
AAGTGTAGGGAGGACGAAAATGACCTAAATATTCATCCAATGACACAAAACACCTATTGGATGCACAAGATTGGTTAAAAACCCTAATTGGACAAGAATTAGCCTAGGGAGGACGAAAATGACCTAAGTGTTCAACCAATGACACAAAAACACTTATTGGATGCACAAGATTGGTTAAAAACCTTAATTGGATAAGATTTAGCTTAGGGAGGAAGAAAATGACCTAATTGTTCATCTAATGACACAAAAACACCTATCGGATACACAAGATTGGTTAGAAACCCTAATTGGACAAGATTAAGTGTAGGTAGGACAAAAATGACCTAATTGTTCATCCAATGACACAAAAACACCAATTGGATGTACAAGATTGGTTAGAAACCCTAATTGGACAAGATAAAGTGTAGGGAGAGCGAAAATGACCTAAATGTTCATCCAATGACACAAAATACCTATTGGATGCACAAGATTGGTTAATAACCCTAATTGGATAAGATTTAGCTTAGGGAGGAAGAAAATGACCTAATTGTTCATCTAATGACACAAAAACACCTATCGTATACACAAGATTGGTTAGAAACCCTAATTGGACAAGATTAAGTGTAGGGAGGACAAAAATGACCTAATTGTTCATCCAATGACACAAAAGCACCAATTGGATGTACAAGATTGGTTAGAAACCCTAATTGGACAAGATAAAGTGTAGGGAGAGCGAAAATGACCTAAATGTTCATCCAATGACACAAAATACCTATTGGATGCACAAGATTGGTTAAAAACCCTAATTGGACAAGATTAAGTGTAGGGAGGACGAAAATGTCCTAAATATTCATCCAATGACACAAAACACCTATTGGATCCACAAGATTGGTTAAAAACCGTAATTGGACAAGATTAAGTGTAGGGAGGACGAAAATGACCTAAATGTTTATCCAATGACACAAAACACGTATTGGATGCACAAGATTGGTTAAAAACCCTAATTGGACAAGAATTAACCTAGGGAGGACGAAAATGACCTAATTGTTCATTCAATGACACAAAAACACCCATTGGATGCACAAGATTGGTTAAAAACCCTAATTGGACAAGATTAAGTGTAGGGAGGACGAAAATGACCTAAATTTTCATCCAATGACACAAAACACCTATTGGATGCAAAAGATTGGTTAAAAATCCTAATTGGACAAGAATTAGCCTAGGGAGGACAAAAATGACCTAAATGTTCATCCAATATCACACAAAACACCTATTGGATGCACAAGATTGGTTAAAATCCCTAATTGGATAAGAATTAGCCTAGGGAGGAAGAAAATGACCTAATTGTTCATCCAATGACACAAAAACACCTATCGGATGCACAAGATTGGTTAGAAACCCTAGTTAGACAAGATTAAGTGTAGATAGGACGAAATGACCTAAATGTTCATCCAATGACACAAAACACCTAATGGATGCACAATATTGGTTAAAAACCCTAATTGGAGGAGAATTTGCCTAGGGAGGACGAAAATGACCTAAATGTTCATCCAATAACACAAAAACACCCATTGGATTTACAAGATTGGTTAAAAACCCTAATTGGACAAGATTAAGTGTAGGGAGGACGAAAATGACCTAAATGTTCATCTAATGGCACAAAACACCAATTAAATGCACAAGATTGGTTAAAAACCCTAATTGGACAAGAATTAGCCTAGGGAGGACAAAAATGACCTAATTGTTCATCCAATGAAACAAAAACACCAGTTGGATGCACAAGATTGGTTAGAAACCCTAATTGGACAAGCTAAAGTGTAGGGAGGACGAAAATGACGTAAATGTTCATCCAATGACACAAAACACGTATTGGATGCACAAGATTGGTTAAAAACCCTAATTGGATAAGAATTAGCCTAGGGAGGACGAAAATTACCTACGTGTGCATCCAATGACACAAAACACCTATTGGATGCACAAGATTTGTTAAAAACCCTAATTGGACATGAATTATTCTAGGTAGGACGAAAATGACCTAATTGTTCATCCAATGACACAAAAACACCAATTGGATGTACAAGATTGGTTAGAAACCCTAATTGGACAACATAAAGTGTAGGGAGAGAGAAAATGACCTAAATGTTCATCCAATGACACAAAAACACCTATCGGATGCACAAGATTGGTTAGAAACCCTAATTGGACAAGATTAAGTGTAGGGAGGACGAAAATGACCTAAATTTTCATCCAATGACACAAAACACCTATTGGATGCACAAGATTGGTTAAAAACCCTAATTGGACAAGAATTAGCCTAGGGAGGACGAAAATGACCTAATTGTTCATCCAATGACACAAAAACACCTATCGGATGCACAAGATTGGTTAGAAACCCTAATTAGACAAGATTAAGTGTAGAGAGGACGAAAATGACCTAAATGTTCATCCAATGACACAAAACACCTAATGGATGCACAATATTGGTTAAAAACCCTAATTGGAAAAGAATTTGCCTAGGGAGGACGAAAATGACCTAAATATTCATCCAATGACACAAAAACACCCATTGGATGCACAAGATTGGTTAAAAGCCCTAATTGGACAAGATTAAGTGTAGGGAGGACGAAAATGACCTAAATGTTCATCCAATGGCACAAAACACCAATTAAATGCACAAGATTGGTTAAAAACCCTAATTGGACAAGAATTAGCCTAGGGAGGACGAAAATAACCTACGTGTGCATCCAATGACACAAAACACCTATTGGATGCACAAGATTTGTTAAAAACCCTAATTGGACAAGAATTATTCTAGGGAGGACGAAAATGACCTAACTGTTCATCCAATGACATAAAAACACCAATTGGATGTACAAGATTGGTTAGAAACCCTAATTGGACAAGATAAAGTGTAGGGAGTGCGAAAATGACCTAAATGTTCATCCATTGACACAAAATACCTGTTGGATGCACGAGATTGGTTAAAAACCCTAATTGGACAAGATTAAGTGTAGGGAGGACGAAAATGTCCTAAATATTCATCCAATGACACAAAACACCTATTGGATCCACAAGATTGGTTAAAAACCCTAATTGGACAAGATTAAATGTAGGGAGGACGAAAATGACCTAAATGTTTATCCAATGATACAAAACACGTATTGGATGCACAAGATTGGTTAAAAACCCTAATTGGACAAGAATTAGCCTAGGGAGGACGGAAATGACCTAATTGTTCATCCAATGACACAAAAACACCCATTGGATGCACAAGATTGGTTAAAAACCCTAATTGGACAAGATTAAGTGTAGGGAGGACGAAAATGACCTAAATTTTCATCCAATGACACAAAACACCTATTGGATGCACAAGATTGGTTAAAAATCCTAATTGGACAAGAATTAGCCTAGGGAGGACAAAAATGACCTAAATGTTCATCCAATAACACACAAAACACCTATTGGATGCACAAGATTGGTTAAAAACCCAAATTGGATAAGATTAAGTGTAGGGAGGACGAAAATGACCTAAATGTTCATCCAATGACACAAAACACCTATTGGATGCACAAGATTGGTTAAAAACCCTAATTGGACAAGAATTAGCCTAGGGAGGACGAAAATGACCTAAGTGTTCAACCAATGACACAAAAACACTTATCGGATACACAAGATTGGTTAGAAACCCTAATTGGACAAGATTAAGTGTAGGGAGGACGAAAATGACCTAAATGTTTATCCAATGACACAAAACACCTATTGGATGCACAAGATTGGTTAAAAACCCTAATTGGATAAGAATTAGCCTAAGGAGGACGAAAATGACCTAAATGTTCATCCAATGACACAAAACACCTATTGGATGCCCAAGATTGGTTAAAAACCCTAATTGGACAAGAATTATCATAGGGAGGACGAAAATGACCTAATTGTTCATCCAATGACACAAAAACACCAATTGGAAGCACAAGATTGGTTAGAAACCCTAATTGGACAAGATAAAGTGTATGAAGGACGAAAATGACCTAAGTGTTCATCCAATGACACAAAACACCTATTGGATGCACAAGATTGGTTAAAAACCCTAATTGGACAAGAATTAGCCTAGGGAGGACGAAAATGACCTAATTGTTCATCCAATGACACAAAAACACCTATCGGATGCACAAGATTGGTTAGAAACCCTAATTGAACAAGATTAAGTTTTGGGAGGACGAAAATGACCTAAATGTTCATCTAATGACACAAAACACCTATTGGATGCACAAGATTGGTTAAAAACCCTAATTGGACAAGATTAAGTTTAGGGAGGACGAAAATGACCTAAATATTCATCCAATGACAAAACACACCTATTGAATGAACAAGATTGGTTAAAAACCCTAATTGGACAAGATTAAGTGTAGGGAGGACGAAAATGACCTAAATGTTCATCCAATGACACAAAACACCTATTGGATGCACAAGATTGGTTAAAAACCCTAATTGGACAAGATTAAGTGTAGTGGGGACAAAAATGACCTAAATGTTCATTCGATGACACAAAACACCTATTGGATGCACAAGATTGGTTAAAAACCCTAATTGGACAAGATTAAGTGTAGGGAGGACGAAAATGACCTAAATATTCATCCAATGACACAAAACACCTATTGGATGCACAAGATTGGTTAAAAAACCTAATTGGACAAGATTAAGTGTAGGGAGGACGAAAATGACGTAAATATTCGTCCAATGATACAAAACACCTATTGGATGCACAAGATTGGTTGAAAACCCTAATTGGACTAGAATTATCCTAGGGAGGACGAAAATGACGTAATTGTTCATCCAATTACACAAAAACACCAATTGGATGCACAAGATTGGTTAGAAACCCTAATCGGATAAGATAAAGTGTAGGGAGGACGAAAATGACCTAAATGTTCATCCAATGACACAAAACACCTATTGGATGCACAAGATTGGTTAAAAACCCTAATTGGACAAGATTAAGTGTAGGGAGGACGAAAATGACCTAAATGTGCATCCAATGACACAAAACACCTATTGGATGCACAAGATTGGTTAAAAACCCTAATTGGACAAGAATTAGCCTAGGGAGGACGAAAATGACCTAATTGTTCATCCAATGACACAAAAACACCTATCGGATGCACAAGATTGGTTAGAAACCCTAATTAGACAAGATTAAGTGCAGAGAGGACGAAAATGACCTAAATGTTCATCCAATGACACAAAACACCTAATGGATGCACAATATTGGTTAAAAACCCTAATTGGAGAAGAATTTGCCTAGGGAGGACGAAAATGACCTAAATGTTCATCCAATGACACAAAAACACCCATTGGATGCACAAGATTGGTTAAAAGCCCTAATTGGACAAGATTAAGTGTAGGGAGGACGAAAATGACCTAAATGTTCATCCAATGGCACAAAACACCAATTAAATGCACAAGATTGGTTAAAAACCCTAATTGGACAAGAATTAGCCTAGGGAGGACGAAAATAACCTACGTGTGCATCCAATGACACAAAACACCTATTGGATGCACAAGATTTGTTAAAAACCCTAATTGGACAAGAATTATTCTAGGGAGGACGAAAATGACCTAATTGTTCATCCAATGACATAAAAACACCAATTTGATGTACAAGATTGGTTAGAAACCCTAATTGGACAAGATAAAGTGTAGGGAGAGAGAAAATGACCTAAATGTTCATCCAATGACACAAAATACCTATTGGATGCACAAGATTGGTTAAAAACCCTAATTGGACAAGAATTAGCCTAGGGAGGAAGAAAATGACCTAATTGTTTATCCAATGACACAAAAACACCCATTGGATGCACAAGATTAGTTAAAAACCCTAATTGGACAAGATTAAGTGTAAGGAGAACGAAAATGACCTAAATGTTCATCCAATGACACAAAACATCTATTGGATGCACAAGATTGGTTAACAACCCTAATTGGACAAGATTAAATGTGGGGAGGACGAAAATGACCTAAATGTTCATCCAATGACACAAAACACTTATTGGATGCACAAGATTGGTCAAAAACCCTAATTGGATAAGAATTAGCCTAGGGAGGACGATAATGACCTAAACGTTCATCCAATGACACAAAACACCTATTGGATGCACAAGATTGGTTTTAAACCCTAATTGGACAAGAATTATCAAAGGGAGGACGTAAATGACCTAATTGTTCATCCAATGACACAAAAACACCAATTGGATGCACAAGATTGGTTAGAAACCCTAATTGGACAAATTAAGTGTAGGGAGGACGAAAATGACGTAAATGTTCATCCAATGACACAAAATCCTATTGAATGCACAAGATTGGTTAAAAACCCTAATTGGAAAAGATTAAGTGTAGGGAGGACGAAAATGACCTAAATATTCATCCAATGACACAAAACACCTATTGGATGCACAAGATTGGTTAAAAACCCTAATTGGACAAGAATTAGCCTAGGGAGGACGAAAATGACCTAAGTGTTCAACCAATGACACAAAAACACTTATCGGATACACAAGATTGGTTAGAAACCCTAATTGGACAAGATTAAGTGTACGGAGGACGAAAATGACCTAAATATTTATCCAATGACACAAAACACCTATTGGATGCACAAGATTGGTTAAAAACCCTAATTGGATAAGAATTAGTCTAAGGAGGATGAAAATGACCTAAATGTTCCTCCAATGACACAAAACACCTATTGGATGCACAAGATTTGTAAAAAACCCTAATTGGACAAGAATTATCCTAGGGAGGTAAAAAATGACCTAATTGTTCATCCAATGACACAAAAACACCAATTGGATGTACAAGATTGGTTAGAAACCCTAATTGGACAAGATAAAGTGTAGGGAGAGCGAAAATGACCTAAATGTTCATCCAACGACACAAAATACCTATTGGATGCACAAAATTGGTTAAAAACCCTAATTGGATAAGAATTAGCCTAGGGAGGACGAAAATGACCTAAATGTTCCTCCAATGACACAAACACCAATTGGATGAACAAGATTGGTTAAAAACCCTAATTGGACAAGAATTAGCCTAGGGAGGACAAAAATGACCTAATTGTTCATCCAATGACACAAAACACCTATTGGATGCACAAGATTGGTTAAAAACCCTAATTGGACAAGATTAAGTGTAGGGAGGACGAAAATGACCTAAATGTTCATCCAATGGCACAAAACACCAATTAAATGCACAAGATTGGTTAAAAACCCTAATTGGACAAGAATTAGCCTAGGGAGGACGAAAATTACCTACGTGTGCATCCAATGACACAAAACACCTATTGGATGCACAAGATTTGTTAAAAACCCTAATTGGACAAGAATTATTCTAGGGAGGACGAAAATGACCTAATTGTTCATCCAATGACATAAAAACACCAATTGGATGTACAAGATTGGTTAGAAACCCTAATTGGACAAGATAAAGTGTAGGGAGAGAGAAAATGACCTAAATGTTCATCCAATGACACAAAATACCTATTGGATGCACAAGATTGGTTAAAAACCCTAATTGGACAAGATAAAGTGTAGGGAGGACGAAAATGACGTAAATGTTCATCCAATGACACAAAACACGTATTGGATGCACAAGATTGGTTAAAAACCCTAATTGGATAAGAATTAGCCTAGGGAGGACGATAATGACCTAAACGTTCATCCAATGACACCAAACACCTATTGGATGCACAAGATTGGTTTTAAACCCTAATTGGACAAGAATTATCATAGGGAGGACGAAAATGACGTAATTGTTCATCCAATGACACAAAAACACCTATCGGATGCACAAGATTGGTTAGAAACCCTAATTGGACAAGATAAAGTGTAGGGAGGACGAAAATGACGTAAATGTTCATCCAATGACACAAAACACGTATTGGATGCACAAGATTGGTTAAAAACCCTAATTTGATATGAATTAGCCTAGGGAGGACGAAAATGACCTAATTGTTCATCCAATGACACAAAAACACCAATTGGATGCACAAGATTGGTTAGAAACCCTAATTGGACAAGATAAAGTGTAGGGAGGACGAAAATGACGTAAATGTTCATCCAATGACACAAAACACGTATGGGATGCACAAGATTGGTTAAAAACCCTAATTGGATAAGAATTAGCCTAGGGAGGACGATAATGACCTAAACGTTCATCCAATGACACAAAACACCTATTGGATGCACAAGATTGGTTTTAAACCCTAATTGGACAAGAATTATCAAAGGGAGGACGAAAATGACCTAATTGTTCATCCAATGACACAAAAACACCAATTGGATGCACAAGATTGGTTAGAAACCCTAATTGGACAAGATTAAGTGTAGGGAGGACGAAAATGACGTAAATGTTCATCCAATGACACAAAATCCTATTGAATGCACAAGATTGGTTGAAAACCCTAATTGGACAAGATTAAGTGTAGGGAGGACGAAAATGACCTAAATATTCATCCAATGACACAAAACACCTATTGGATGCACAAGATTGGTTAAAAACCCTAATTGGACAAGAATTAGCCTAGGGAGGACGAAAATGACCTAATTGTTCATCCAATGACACAAACACAACTATTGGATGCACAAGATTAGTTAGAAACCATAATTGGATAAGCATAAGCCTAGGGAGGTCGAAAATGACCTAATTGTTCATCCAATGACACAAACACAACTATTGGATGCTCAAGATTGGTTAGAAACCCTAATTGGACAAGGATAAGCCTAGGGAGGATGAAAATGACCTAATAGTTCATCCAATGACACAAAACACCTATTGGATGCACAAGATTGGTTAAAAACCCTAATTGGACAAGAATTAGCCTAGGGAGGACGAAAATGACCTAAATGTTCATCCAATGACACAAAACACCTATTGGATGCAAAAGATTGGTTAAAAACCCTAATTGGACAAGAATTAGCCTAGGGAGGACGAAAATGACCTAATTGTTCATCCAATGACACAAAAACACCTATCGGATGCACAAGATTGGTTAGAAACCCTAATTAGACAAGATTAAGTGTAGAGAGGACGAAAATGACCTAAATGTTCCTCCAATGACACAAACACCAATTGGATGAACAAGATTGGTTAAAAACCCTAATAGGACAAGATTAAATGTGGGGAGGACGAAAATGACCTAAATGTTCATCCAATGACACAAAACACCTATTGGATGCACAAGATTGGTTAAAAACCCTAATTGGATAAGAATTAGCCTAGGGAGGATGAAAATGACCTAAATGTTCCTCCAATGACACAAAACACCTATTGGATGCACAAGATTTGTTAAAAACCCTAATTGGACAAGAATTATCCTAGGGAGGACAAAAATGACCTAATTGTTCATCCAATGACACAAAAACACCAATTGGATGTACAAGATTGGTTAGAAACCCTAATTGGACAAGATAAAGTGTAGGGAGTGCGAAAATGACCTAAATGTTCATCCATTGACACAAAATACCTATTGGATGCACAAGATTGGTTAAAAACCCTAATTGGACAAGATTAAGTGTAGGGAGGACGAAAATGTCCTAAATATTCATCCAATGACACAAAACACCTATTGGATCCACAAGATTGGTTAAAAACCCTAATTGGACAAGATTAAATGTAGGGAGGACGAAAATGACCTAAATGTTTATCCAATGATACAAAACACGTATTGGATGCACAAGATTGGTTAAAAACCCTAATTGGACAAGAATTAGCCTAGGGAGGACGGAAATGACCTAATTGTTCATCCAATGACACAAAAACACCCATTGGATGCACAAGATTGGTTAAAAACCCTAATTGGACAAGACTAAGTGTAGGGAGGACGAAAATGACCTAAATGTTCATCCAATGACACAAAACACCTATTGGATGCAAAAGTTTGGTTAAAAATCCTAATTGGACAAGATAAAGTGTAGGGAGGACGAAAATGACGTAAATGTTCATCCAATGACACAAAACACTTATTGGATGCACAAGATTGGTCAAAAACCCTAATTGGATAAGAATTAGCCTAGAGAGGACGAAAATGACCTAATTATTCATCCAATGACACAAAACACCTATTGGATGCACAAGATTGGTTAAAAACCCTAATTGGACAAGAATTAGCCTAGGGAGGACGAAAATGACCTAAGTGTTCAACCAATGACACAAAAACACTTATTGGATGCACAAGATTGGTTAAAAACCTTAATTGGATAAGATTTAGCTTTGGGAGGAAGAAAATGACCTAATTGTTCATCTAATGACACAAAAACACCTATCGGATACACAAGATTGGTTAGAAACCCTAATTGGACAAGATTAAGTGTAGGGAGGACGAAAATGACCTAAATGTTTATCCAATGACACAAAACACCTATTGGATGCACAAGATTGGTTAAAAACCCTAATTGGATAAGAATTAGCCTAGGGAGGACGAAAATGACCTAAATGTTCCTCCAATGACACAAAACACCTATTGGATGCACAAGATTTGTTAAAAACCCTAATTGGACAAGAATTAGCCTAGGGAGGAAGAAAATGACCTAATTGTTTATCCAATGACACAAAAACACCCATTGGATGCACAAGATTAGTTAAAAACCCTAATTGGACAAGATTAAGTGTAGGGAGGACGAAAATGACCTAAATGTTCATCCAATGACACAAAACACCTATTGGATGCAAAAGATTGGTTAAAAATCCTAATTGGACAAGAATTAGCCTAGGGAGGACAAAAATGACCTAAATGTTCATCCAATATCACACAAATCACCTATTGGATGCACAAGATTGGTTAAAATCCCTAATTGGATAAGAATTAGCCTAGGCAGGACGAAAATGACTTAAGTGTTCAACCAATGACCGAAAAACACTTATTGGATGCACAAGATTGGTTAAAAACCCTAATTGGACAAGAATTAGCCTAGGGAGGAAGAAAATGACCTAATTGTTCATCCAATGACACAAAAACACCTATCGGATGCACAAGATTGGTTAGAAACCCTAATTGGACAAGATTAAGTGTAGGGAGGACGAAAATGACCTAAATTTTCATCCAATGACACAAAACACCTATTGGATGCACAAGATTGGTTAAAAACCCTAATTGGACAAGAATTAGCCTAGGGAGGACGAAAATGACCTAATTGTTCATCCAATGACACAAAAACACCTATCGGATGCACAAGATTGGTTAGAAACCCTAATTAGACAAGATTAAGTGTAGAGAGGACGAAAATGACCTAAATGTTCATCCAATGACACAAAACACCTAATGGATGCACAATATTGGTTAAAAACCCTAATTGGAAAAGAATTTGCCTAGGGAGGACGAAAATGACCTAAATATTCATCCAATGACACAAAAACACCCATTGGATGCACAAGATTGGTTAAAAGCCCTAATTGGACAAGATTAAGTGTAGGGAGGACGAAAATGACCTAAATGTTCATCCAATGGCACAAAACACCAATTAAATGCACAAGATTGGTTAAAAACCCTAATTGGACAAGAATTAGCCTAGGGAGGACGAAAATAACCTACGTGTGCATCCAATGACACAAAACACCTATTGGATGCACAAGATTTGTTAAAAACCCTAATTGGACAAGAATTATTCTAGGGAGGACGAAAATGACCTAACTGTTCATCCAATGACATAAAAACACCAATTGGATGTACAAGATTGGTTAGAAACCCTAATTGGACAAGATAAAGTGTAGGGAGTGCGAAAATGACCTAAATGTTCATCCATTGACACAAAATACCTGTTGGATGCACGAGATTGGTTAAAAACCCTAATTGGACAAGATTAAGTGTAGGGAGGACGAAAATGTCCTAAATATTCATCCAATGACACAAAACACCTATTGGATCCACAAGATTGGTTAAAAACCCTAATTGGACAAGATTAAATGTAGGGAGGACGAAAATGACCTAAATGTTTATCCAATGATACAAAACACGTATTGGATGCACAAGATTGGTTAAAAACCCTAATTGGACAAGAATTAGCCTAGGGAGGACGGAAATGACCTAATTGTTCATCCAATGACACAAAAACACCCATTGGATGCACAAGATTGGTTAAAAACCCTAATTGGACAAGATTAAGTGTAGGGAGGACGAAAATGACCTAAATTTTCATCCAATGACACAAAACACCTATTGGATGCACAAGATTGGTTAAAAATCCTAATTGGACAAGAATTAGCCTAGGGAGGACAAAAATGACCTAAATGTTCATCCAATAACACACAAAACACCTATTGGATGCACAAGATTGGTTAAAAACCCAAATTGGATAAGATTAAGTGTAGGGAGGACGAAAATGACCTAAATGTTCATCCAATGACACAAAACACCTATTGGATGCACCAGATTGGTTAAAAACCCTAATTGGATAAGAATTAGCCTAGGGAGGACGAAAATTACCTACGTGTGCATCCAATGACACAAAACACCTATTGGATGCACAAGATTTGTTAAAAACCCTAATTGGACATGAATTATTCTAGGTAGGACGAAAATGACCTAATTGTTCATCCAATGACACAAAAACACCAATTGGATGTACAAGATTGGTTAGAAACCCTAATTGGACAAGATAAAGTGTAGGGAGAGAGAAAATGACCTAAATGTTCATCCAATGACACAAAAACACCTATCGGATGCACAAGATTGGTTAGAAACCCTAATTGGACAAGATTAAGTGTAGGGAGGACGAAAATGACCTAAATTTTCATGCAATGACACAAAACACCTATTGGATGCACAAGATTGCTTAAAAACCATAATTGGACAAGAATTAGCCTAGGGAGGACGAAAATGACCTAATTGTTCATCCAATGACACAAAAACACCTATCGGATGCACAAGATTGGTTAGCAACCCTAATTAGACAAGATTAAGTGTAGAGAGGACGAAAATGACCTAAATGTTCATCCAATGACACAAAACACCTAATGGATGCACAATATTGGTTAAAAACCCTAATTGGAGAAGAATTTGCCTAGGGAGGACGAAAATGACCTAAATGTTCATCCAATGACACAAAAACACCAATTGGATGCACAAGATTGGTTAAAAACCCTAATTGGACAAGATTAAGTGTAGGGAGGACGAAAATGACCTAAATGTTCATCCAATGACACAAAACACCTATTGGATGCACAAGATTGGTTAAAAACCCTAATTGGACAAGAATTATCATAGCGAGGACGAAAATGACCTAATTGTTCATCCAATGACACAAAAACACCAATTGGATGCAGAAGAATAGTTAGAAACCCTAATTGGACAAGATAAAGTGTAGGGAGGACGAAAATGACCTAAATGTTCATCCAATGACCCAAAACACCTATTGGATGCATAAGATTGGTTAAAAACCCAAATTGGACAAGATTAAGTGTAGGGAGAACGAAAATGACGTAAATATTCGTCCAATGATACAAAACACCTATTGGATGCACAAGATTGGTTAAAAACCCTAATTGGACAAGAATTATCGTAGGGAGGACGAAAATGACCTAATTGTTCATCCAATTACACAAAAACACCAACTGGATGCACAACATTGGTTAGAAACCGTAATTTGACAAGATAAAGTGTCGGGAGGACGAAAATGACCTAAATGATCATCCAATGACACAAAACACCTATTGGATGCACAAGATTGGTTAAAAACCCTAATTGGACAAGAATTAGCCTAGGGAGGACGAAAATGACCTAATTGTTCATCCAATGACACAAACACACCTATTGGATGCACAAGATTGGATAGAAACCCTAATTGGACAAGGTTAAGTTTAGGGAGGACGAAAATGATGTAAATATTCGTCCAATGATACAAAACACCTATTGGATGCACAAGATTGGTTAAAAACCCTAATTGGACTAGAATTATCCTAGGGAGGACGAAAATGTGTAGGGAGAACGAAAATGACGTAAATATTCGTCCAATGATACAAAACACCTATTGGATGCACAAGATTGGTTAAAAACCCTAATTGGACAAGAATTAGCCTAGGGAGGACGAAAATGACCTAATTGTTCATCCAATGACACAAACACACCTATTGGATGCACAAGATTGGTTAGAAACCCTAATTGGACAAGGTTAAGTTTAGGGAGGACAAAAATGACCTAAACGTTCATCCAACGACACAAACATAACTATTGGCTGCACAAGATTGGTTAGAAACCCTAATTGGACAAGCATAAGCCTAGGGAGGATAAAAATGACCTAAATGTTCATCCAATGACACAAAACCACCTATTGGATGCTCAAGATTGGTTAAAAACCCTAATTGGACAAGAATTATCCTAGGGAGGACGAAAATGACCTAATTGTTCACCCAATTACACAAAAACACCAATTGGATGCACAAGATTGGTTAGAAACCGTAATTTGACAAGATAAAGTGTCGGGAGGACGAAAATGACCTAAATGATCTTCCAATGACACAAAACACCTATTGGATGCACAAGATTGGTTAAAAACCCAAATTGGACAAGATTAAGTGTAGGGAGGACGAAAATGACCTAAATGTTCATCCAATGACACAAAAACACCAATTGGATGCACAAGATTGGTTAGAAACCCTAATTGGACAAGATAAAGTGTAGGGAGGACGAAAATGACGTAAATGTTCATCCAATGACACAAAACACGTATGGGATGCACAAGATTGGTTAAAAACCCTAATTGGATAAGAATTAGCCTAGGGAGGACGATAATGACCTAAACGTTCATCCAATGACACAAAACACCTATTGGATGCACAAGATTGGTTTTAAACCCTAATTGGACAAGAATTATCAAAGGGAGGACGAAAATGACCTAATTGTTCATCCAATGACACAAAAACACCAATTGGATGCACAAGATTGGTTAGAAACCCTAATTGGACAAGATTAAGTGTAGGGAGGACGAAAATGACGTAAATGTTCATCCAATGACACAAAATCCTATTGAATGCACAAGATTGGTTGAAAACCCTAATTGGACAAGATTAAGTGTAGGGAGGACGAAAATGACCTAAATATTCATCCAATGACACAAAACACCTATTGGATGCACAAGATTGGTTAAAAACCCTAATTGGACAAGAATTAGCCTAGGGAGGACGAAAATGACCTAATTGTTCATCCAATGACACAAAAACACCCATTGGATGCACAAGATTGGTTAAAAACCCTAATTGGACAAGATTAAGTGTAGGGAGGACGAAAATGACCTAAATGTTCATCCAATGACACAAAACACCTATTGGATGCAAAAGATTGGTTAAAAATCCTAATTGGACAAGAATTAGCCTAGGGAGGACAAAAATGACCTAAATGTTCATCCAATATCACACAAAACACCTATTGGATGCACAAGATTGGTTAAAATCCCTAATTGGATAAGTATTAGCCTAGGCAGGACGAAAATGACTTAAGTGTTCAACCAATGACACAAAAACACTTATTGGATGCACAAGATTGGTTAAAAACCCTAATTGGACAAGAATTAGCCTAGGGAGGAAGAAAATGACCTAATTGTTCATCCAATGACACAAAAACACCTATCGGATGCACAAGATTGGTTAGAAACCCTAATTGGACAAGATTAAGTGTAGGGAGGACGAAAATGACCTAAATTTTCATCCAATGACACAAAACACCTATTGGATGCACAAGATTGGTTAAAAACCCTAATTGGACAAGAATTAGCCTAGGGAGGACGAAAATGACCTAATTGTTCATCCAATGACACAAAAACACCTATCGGATGCACAAGATTGGTTAGAAACCCTAATTAGACAAGATTAAGTGTAGAGAGGACGAAAATGACCTAAATGTTCATCCAATGACACAAAACACCTAATGGATGCACAATATTGGTTAAAAACCCTAATTGGAAAAGAATTTGCCTAGGGAGGACGAAAATGACCTAAATATTCATCCAATGACACAAAAACACCCATTGGATGCACAAGATTGGTTAAAAGCCCTAATTGGACAAGATTAAGTGTAGGGAGGACGAAAATGACCTAAATGTTCATCCAATGGCACAAAACACCAATTAAATGCACAAGATTGGTTAAAAACCCTAATTGGACAAGAATTAGCCTAGGGAGGACGAAAATAACCTACGTGTGCATCCAATGACACAAAACACCTATTGGATGCACAAGATTTGTTAAAAACCCTAATTGGACAAGAATTATTCTAGGGAGGACGAAAATGACCTAACTGTTCATCCAATGACATAAAAACACCAATTGGATGTACAAGATTGGTTAGAAACCCTAATTGGACAAGATAAAGTGTAGGGAGTGCGAAAATGACCTAAATGTTCATCCATTGACACAAAATACCTGTTGGATGCACGAGATTGGTTAAAAACCCTAATTGGACAAGATTAAGTGTAGGGAGGACGAAAATGTCCTAAATATTCATCCAATGACACAAAACACCTATTGGATCCACAAGATTGGTTAAAAACCCTAATTGGACAAGATTAAATGTAGGGAGGACGAAAATGACCTAAATGTTTATCCAATGATACAAAACACGTATTGGATGCACAAGATTGGTTAAAAACCCTAATTGGACAAGAATTAGCCTAGGGAGGACGGAAATGACCTAATTGTTCATCCAATGACACAAAAACACCCATTGGATGCACAAGATTGGTTAAAAACCCTAATTGGACAAGATTAAGTGTAGGGAGGACGAAAATGACCTAAATTTTCATCCAATGACACAAAACACCTATTGGATGCACAAGATTGGTTAAAAATCCTAATTGGACAAGAATTAGCCTAGGGAGGACAAAAATGACCTAAATGTTCATCCAATAACACACAAAACACCTATTGGATGCACAAGATTGGTTAAAAACCCAAATTGGATAAGATTAAGTGTAGGGAGGACGAAAATGACCTAAATGTTCATCCAATGACACAAAACACCTATTGGATGCACAAGATTGGTTAAAAACCCTAATTGGATAAGAATTAGCCTAGGGAGGACGAAAATTACCTACGTGTGCATCCAATGACACAAAACACCTATTGGATGCACAAGATTTGTTAAAAACCCTAATTGGACATGAATTATTCTAGGTAGGACGAAAATGACCTAATTGTTCATCCCATGACACAAAAACACCAATTGGATGTACAAGATTGGTTAGAAACCCTAATTGGACAAGATAAAGTGTAGGGAGAGAGAAAATGACCTAAATGTTCATCCAATGACACAAAAACACCTATCGGATGCACAAGAATGGTTAGAAACCCTAATTGGACAAGATTAAGTGTAGGGAGGACGAAAATGACCTAAATTTTCATCCAATGACACAAAACACCTATTGGATGCACAAGATTGCTTAAAAACCATAATTGGACAAGAATTAGCCTAGGGAGGACGAAAATGACCTAATTGTTCATCCAATGACACAAAAACACCTATCGGATGCACAAGATTGGTTAGCAACCCTAATTAGAGAAGATTAAGTGTAGAGAGGACGAAAATGACCTAAATGTTCATCCAATGACACAAAACACCTAATGGATGCACAATATTGGTTAAAAACCCTAATTGGAGAAGAATTTGCCTAGGGAGGACGAAAATGACCTAAATGTTCATCCAATGACACAAAAACACCAATTGGATGCACAAGATTGGTTAAAAGCCCTAATTGGAGAAGATTAAGTGTAGGGAGGACGAAAATGACCTAAATGTTCATCCAATGGCACAAAACACCAATTAAATGCACAAGATTGGTTAAAAACCCTAATTGGACAAGAATTAGCCTAGGGAGGACGAAAATAACCTACGTGTGCATCCAACGACACAAAACACCTATTGGATGCACAAGATTTGTTAAAAACCCTAATTGGACAAGAATTATTCTAGGGAGGACGAAAATGACCTATTTGTTCATCCAATGACATAAAAACACCAATTGGATGTACAAGATTGGTTAGAAACCCTAATTGGACAAGATAAAGTGTAGGGAGAGAGAAAATGACCTAAATGTTCATCCAATGACACAAAATACCTATTGGATGCACAAGATTGGTTAAAAACCCTAATTGGACAAGATTAAGTGTAGGGAGGACGAAAATGACGTAAATGTTCATCCAATGACAAAATCCTATTGGATGCACAAGATTGGTTAAAAACCCTAATTGGACAAGATTAAGTGTAAGGAGGACGAAAATGACCTTAATATTCATCCAATGACACAAAACACCTATTGGATGCACAAGATTGGTTAAAAACCCTAATTGGACAAGAATAAGTGTAGGGAGGACGAAAATCACCTAAATGTTCATCCAATGACACAAAAACACCAATTGGATGCACAAGATTGGTTAGAAACCCTAATTGGACAAGATAAAGTGTAGGGAGGACGAAAATGACGTAAATGTTCATCCAATGACACAAAACACGTATTGGATGCACAAGATTGGTTAAAAACCCTAATTGGATAAGAATTAGCCTAGGGAGGACGATAATGACCTAAACGTTCATCCAATGACACAAAACACCTATTGGATGCACAAGATTGGTTTTAAACCCTAATTGGACAAGAATTATCAAAGGGAGAACGAAAATGACCTAATTGTTCATCCAATGACACAAAAACACCAATTGGATGCACAAGATTGGTTAGAAACCCTAATTGGACAAGATTAAGTGTAGGGAGGACGAAAATGACGTAAATGTTCAACCAATGACACAAAACACCTATTGGATGCACAAGATTGGTTAAAAACCCTAATTGGACAAGAATTAGCCTAAGGAGGACGAAAATGACCTAAGTGTTCAACCAATGACACAAAAACACTTATCGGATACACAAGATTGGTTAGAAACCCTAATTGGACAAGACTAAGTGTACGGAGGACGAAAATGACCTAAATATTTATCCAATGACACAAAACACCTATTGGATGCACAAGATTGGTTAAAAACCCTAATTGGATAAGAATTAGTCTAAGGAGGATGAAAATGACCTAAATGTTCCTCCAATGACACAAAACACCTATTGGATGCACAAGATTTGTAAAAAAACCCTAATTGGACAAGAATTATCCTAGGGAGGTAAAAAATGACCTAATTGTTCATCCAATGACACAAAAACACCAATTGGATGTACAAGATTGGTAAGAAACCCTAATTGGACAAGATAAAGTGTAGGGAGAGCGAAAATGACCTAAATGTTCATCCAATGACACAAAATACCTATTGGATGCACAAAATTGGTTAAAAACCCTAATTGGACAAGATTAAGTGTAGGGAGGACGAAAATGTCCTAAATATTCATCCAAAGACACAAAACACCTATTGGATCCACAAGATTCGTTAAAAACCCTAATTGGACAAGATTAAGTGTAGGGAGGACAAAAATGACCTAAATGTTTATCCGATGACCCAAAACACGTATTGGATGCACAAGATTGGTTAAAAACCCTAATTCGACAAGAATTAGCCTAGGGAGGACGGAAATGACCTAATTGTTCATCCAATGATACAAAAACGCCCATTGGATGCACAAGATTGGTTAAAAACCCTAATTGGACAAGATTAAGTATAGGGAGGACGAAAATGACCTAAATGTTCATCCAATGACACAAAACACCTATTGGATGCAAAAGATTGGTTAAAAATCCTAATTGGACAAGAATTAGCCTAAGGAGGACAAAAATGACCTAAATGTTCATCCAATATCACACAAAACACCTATTGGATGCACAAGATTGGTTAAAAACCCAAATTGGATAACATTAAGTGTAGGGAGGACGAAAATGACCTAAATTTTCATCCAATGACACAAAACACCTATTGGATGCACAAGATTGGTTAAAAACCCTAATTGGACAAGATTAAGTGTAGGGAGGACGAAAATGACCTAAATGTTCATCCAATGACACAAAACACCTATTGGAAGCAAAAGATTGGTTAAAAACCCTAATTGGACAAGAATTAGCCTAGGGAGGACGAAAATGACCTAATTGTTCATCCAATGACACAAAAACACCTATCAGATGCACAAGATTGGTTAGAAACCCTAATTAGACAAGATTAAGTGTAGAGAGGACGAAAATGACCTAAATGTTCCTCCAATGACACAAACACCAATTGGATGAACAAGATTGGTTAAAAACCCTAATAGGACAAGATTAAATGTGGGGAGGACAAAAATGACCTAAATGTTCATCCAATGACACAAAACACCTATTGGATGCACAATATTGGTTAAAAACCCTAATTGGACAAGATTAAGTGTAGGGAGGACGAAAATGACCTAAATGTTCATCCAATGGCACAAAACACCAATTAAATGCACAAGATTGGTTAAAAACCCTAATTGGACAAGAATTAGCCTAGGGAGGACGAAAATAACCTACGTGTGCATCCAATGACACAAAACACCTATTGGATGCACAAGATTTGTTAAAAACCCTAATTGGACAAGAATTATTCTAGGGAGGACGAAAATGACCTAATTGTTCATCCAATGACATAAAAACACCAATTGGATGTACAAGATTGGTTAGAAACCCTAATTGGACAAGATAAAGTGTAGGGAGGACGAAAATGACGTAAATGTTCATCCAATGACAAAATCCTATTGGATGCACAAGATTGGTTAAAAACCCTAATTGGACAAGATTAAGTGTAAGGAGGACGAAAATGACCTAAATATTCATCCAATGACACAAAACACCTATTGGATGCACAAGATTGGTTAAAAACCCTAATTGGAAAAGATAAAGTGTAGGGAGGACGAAAATGACCTAAAATGTTCATCCAATGACACAAAACACCTATTGGATGCACAAGATTTGTAAACAACCCTAATTGGACAAGAATTATCCTAGGGAGGTAAAAAATGACCTAATTGTTCATCCAATGACACAAAAACACCAATTGGATGTACAAGATTGGTTAGAAACCCTAATTGGACAAGATAAAGTGTAGGGAGAGCGAAAATGACCTAAATGTTCATCCAATGACACAAAATACCTATTGGATGCACAAAATTGGTTAAAAACCCTAATTGGACAAGATTAAGTGTAGGGAGGACGAAAATGTCCTAAATATTCATCCAATGACACAAAACACCTATTGGATCCACAAGATTGGTTAAAAACCCTAATTGGACAAGATTAAGTGTAGGGAGGACGAAAATGACGTAAATGTTCATCCAATGACAAAATCCTATTGGATGCACAAGATTGGTTAAAAACCCTAATTGGACAAGATTAAGTGTAAGGAGGACGAAAATGACCTAAATATTCATCCAATGACACAAAACACCTATTGGATGCACAAGATTGGTTAAAAACCCTAATTGGACAAGATAAAGTGTAGGGAGGACGAAAATGACCTAAAATGTTCATCCAATGACACAAAACACCTATTGGATGCACAAGATTTGTAAAAAACCCTAATTGGACAAGAATTATCCTAGGGAGGTAAAAAATGACCTAATTGTTCATCCAATGACACAAAAACACCAATTGGATGCACAAGATTGGTTAGAAACCCTAATTGGACAAGATAAAGTGTAGGGAGAGCGAAAATGACCTAAATGTTCATCCAATGACACAAAATACCTATTGGATGCACAAAATTGGTTAAAAACCCTAATTGGACAAGATTAAGTGTAGGGAGGACGAAAATGTCCTAAATATTCATCCAATGACACAAAACACCTATTGGATCCACAAGATTGGTTAAAAACCCTAATTGGACAAGATTAAGTGTAGGGAGGACGAAAATGACGTAAATGTTCATCCAATGACAAAATCCTATTGGATGCACAAGATTGGTTAAAAACCCTAATTGGACAAGATTAAGTGTAAGGAGGACGAAAATGACCTAAATATTCATCCAATGACACAAAACACCTATTGGATGCACAAGATTGGTTAAAAACCCTAATTGGACAAGATAAAGTGTAGGGAGGACGAAAATGACGTAAATGTTCATCCAATGACACAAAACACGTATTGGATGCACAAGATTGGTTAAAAACCCTAATTGGATAAGAATTAGCCTAGGGAGGACGAAAATGACCTAAACGTTCATCCAATGACACAAAACACCTATTGGATGCACAAGATTGGTTTTAAACCCTAATTGGACAAGAATTATCAAAGGGAGGACGAAAATGACCTAATTGTTCATCCAATGACACAAAAACACCAATTGGATGCACAAGATTGGTTAGAAACCCTAATTGGACAAGATTAAGTGTAGGGAGGACGAAAATGACGTAAATGTTCATCCAATGACACAAAATCCTATTTAATGCACAAGATTGGTTAAAAACCCTAATTGGACAAGATTAAGTGTAGGGAGGACGAAAATGACCTAAATATTCATCCAATGACACAAAACACCTATTGGATGCACAAGATTGGTTAAAAACCCTAATTGGACAAGAATAAGTGTAGGGAGGACGAAAATGACCTAAATGTTTATCCAATGACACAAAACACGTATTGGATGCACAAGATTGGTTAAAAACCCTAATTGGACAAGAATTAGCCTAGGGAGGACGGAAATGACCTAATTGTTCATCCAATGACACAAAAACACCCATTGGATGCACAAGATTGGTTAAAAACCCTAATTGGACAAGACTAAGTGTAGGGAGGACGAAAATGACCTAAATGTTCATCCAATGACACAAAACACCTATTGGATGCAAAAGTTTGGTTAAAAATCCTAATTGGACAAGATAAAGTGTAGGGAGGACGAAAATGACGTAAATGTTCATCCAATGACACAAAACACTTATTGGATGCACAAGATTGGTCAAAAACCCTAATTGGATAAGAATTAGCCTAGAGAGGACGAAAATGACCTAATTATTCATCCAATGACACAAAACACCTATTGGATGCACAAGATTGGTTAAAAACCCTAATTGGACAAGAATTAGCCTAGGGAGGACGAAAATGACCTAAGTGTTCAACCAATGACACAAAAACACTTATTGGATGCACAAGATTGGTTAAAAACCTTAATTGGATAAGATTTAGCTTTGGGAGGAAGAAAATGACCTAATTGTTCATCTAATGACACAAAAACACCTATCGGATACACAAGATTGGTTAGAAACCCTAATTGGACAAGATTAAGTGTAGGGAGGACGAAAATGACCTAAATGTTTATCCAATGACACAAAACACCTATTGGATGCACAAGATTGGTTAAAAACCCTAATTGGATAAGAATTAGCCTAGGGAGGACGAAAATGACCTAAATGTTCCTCCAATGACACAAAACACCTATTGGATGCACAAGATTTGTTAAAAACCCTAATTGGACAAGAATTATCCTAGGGAGGACAAAAATGACCTAATTGTTCATCCAATGACACAAAAACACCAATTGGATGTACAAGATTGGTTAGAAACCCTAATTGGACAAGATAAAGTGTAGGGAGTGCGAAAATGACCTAAATGTTCATCCATTGACACAAAATACCTGTTGGATGCACGAGATTGGTTAAAAACCCTAATTGGACAAGATTAAGTGTAGGGAGGACGAAAATGTCCTAAATATTCATCCAATGACACAAAACACCTATTGGATCCACAAGATTGGTTAAAAACCCTAATTGGACAAGATTAAGTGTAGGGAGGACGAAAATGACGTAAATGTTCATCCAATGACAAAATCCTATTGGATGCACAAGATTGGTTAAAAACCCTAATTGGACAAGATTAAGTGTAAGGAGGACGAAAATGACCTAAATATTCATCCGATGACACAAAACACCTATTGGATGCACAAGATTGGTTAAAAACCCTAATTGGACAAGATTAAGTGTAGGGAGGACGAAAATGACCTAAATGTTCATCCAATGACACAAAAACACCAATTGGATGCACAAAATTGGTTAGAAACCCTAATTGGACAAGATAAAGTGTAGGGAGGACGAAAATGACGTAAATGTTCATCCAATGACACAAAACACGTATTGGATGCACAAGATTGGTTAAAAACCCTAATTGGATAAGAATTAGCCTAGGGAGGACGATAATGACCTAAACGTTCATCCAATGACACAAAACACCTATTGGATGCACAAGATTGGTTCTAAACCCTAATTGGACAAGAATTATCAAAGGGAGGACGAAAATGACCTAATTGTTCATCATATGACACAAAAACACCAATTGGATGCACAAGTTTGGTTAGAAACCCTAATTGGACAAGATTAAGTGTAGGGAGGACGAAAATGACGTAAATGTTCATCCAATGACACAAAATCCTATTGAATGCACAAGATTGGTTAAAAACCCTAATTGGAAAAGATAAAGTGTAGGGAGGACGAAAATGACCTAAAATGTTCATCCAATGACACAAAACACCTATTGGATGCACAAGATTTGTAAACAACCCTAATTGGACAAGAATTATCCTAGGGAGGTAAAAAATGACCTAATTGTTCATCCAATGACACAAAAACACCAATTGGATGTACAAGATTGGTTAGAAACCCTAATTGGACAAGATAAAGTGTAGGGAGAGCGAAAATGACCTAAATGTTCATCCAATGACACAAAATACCTATTGGATGCACAAAATTGGTTAAAAACCCTAATTGGACAAGATTAAGTGTAGGGAGGACGAAAATGTCCTAAATATTCATCCAATGACACAAAACACCTATTGGATCCACAAGATTGGTTAAAAACCCTAATTGGACAAGGTTAAGTGTAGGGAGGACGAAAATGACGTAAATGTTCATCCAATGACAAAATCCTATTGGATGCACAAGATTGGTTAAAAACCCTAATTGGACAAGATTAAGTGTAAGGAGGACGAAAATGACCTAAATATTCATCCAATGACACAAAACACCTATTGGATGCACAAGATTGGTTAAAAACCCTAATTGGACAAGATAACGTGTAGGGAGGACGAAAATGACCTAAAATGTTCATCCAATGACACAAAACACCTATTGGATGCACAAGATTTGTAAAAAACCCTAATTGGACAAGAATTATCCTAGGGAGGTAAAAAATGACCTAATTGTTCATCCAATGACACAAAAACACCAATTGGATGCACAAGATTGGTTAGAAACCCTAATTGGACCAGATAAAGTGTAGGGAGAGCGAAAATGACCTAAATGTTCATCCAATGACACAAAATACCTATTGGATGCACAAAATTGGTTAAAAACCCTAATTGGACAAGATTAAGTGTAGGGAGGACGAAAATGACCTAAATGTTCATCCAATGACACAAAACACCTATTGGATGCACAAGATTGGTTAAAAACCCTAATTGGACAAGAATTAGCCTAGGGAGGACGAAAATGACCTAATTGTTCATCCAATGACACAAAAACACCTATCGGATGCACAAGATTGGTTAGAAACCCTAATTGGACAAGATTAAGTGTAGAGAGGACGAAAATGACCTAAATGTTCATCAAATGACACAAAACACCTAATGGATGCACAATATTGGTTAAAAATCCTAATTGGACAAGAATTTGCCTAGGGAGGACGAAAATGACCTAAATGTTAATCCAATGACACAAAAACACCCATTGGATGCACAAGATTGGTTAAAAACCCTAATTGGACAAGATTAAGAGTAGGGAGGACGAAAATGACCTAAATGTTCATCCAATGACACAAAACACCTATTGGATGCAAAAGATTGGTTAACAACCCTAACTGGACAAGATTAAATGTGGGGAGGACGAAAATGACCTAAATGTTCATCCAATGACACAAAACACTTATTGGATGCACAAGATTGGTCAAAAACCCTAATTGGATAAGAATTAGCCTAGAGAGGACGAAAATGACCTAAGTGTTCATCCAATGACACAAAACACCTATTGGATGCACAAGATTGGTTAAAAACCCTAATTGGACAAGAATTAGCCTTGGGAGGACGAAAATGACCTAATTGTTCATCCAATGACACAAAAACACCTATCGGATGCACAAGATTGGTTAGAAACCCTAATTGGACAAGATTAAGTGTAGAGAGGACGAAAATGACCTAAATGTTCATCCAATGACACAAAACACCTAATGGATGCACAATATTGGTTAAAAATCCTAATTGGACAAGAATTTGCCTAGGGAGGACGAAAATGACCTAAATGTTCATCCAATGACACAAAAACACCCATTGGATGCACAAGATTGGTTAAAAACCCTAATTGGACAAGATTAAGAGTAGGGAGGACGAAAATGACCTAAATGTTCATCCAATGACACAAAACACCTATTGGATGCAAAGGATTGGTTAAAAATCTTAATTGGACAAGAATTAGCCTAGGGAGGACAAAAATAACCTAAATGTTCATCCAATATCACACAATACACCTATTGGATGCACAAGATTGGTTAAAATCCCTAATTGGATAAGAATTAGCCTAGGCAGGACGAAAATGACTTAAGTGTTCAACCAATGACACAAAAACACTTATTGGATACACAAGATTGGTTAAAAACCCTAATTGGACAAGAATTAGCCTAGGGAGGAAGAAAATGACCTAATTGTTCATCCAATGTCACAAAAACACCTATGGGATGCACAAGATTGGTTAGAAACCCTAATTGGACAAGATTAAGTGTAGGGAGGACGAAAATGACCTAAATTTTCATCCAATGACACAAAACACCTATTGGATGCACAATATTGGTTAAAAACCCTAATTGGATAAGAATTAGCCTAGGGAGGACGAAAATGACCTAAATGTTCCTCCAATGACACAAAAACACCTATTGGATGCACAAGATTGGTTAAAAACCCTAATTGGACAAGAATTAGCCTAGGGAGGAAGAAAATAACCTAATTGTTTATCCAATGACACAAAAACACCCATTGGATGCACAAGATTAGTTAAAAACCCTAATTGGACAAGATTAAGTGTAAGGAGAACGAAAATGACCTAAATGTTCATCCAATGACACAAAACACCTATTGGATGCACAAGATTGGTTAACAACCCTAATTGGACAAGATTAAATGTGGGGAGGACGAAAATGACCTAAATGTTCATCCAATGACACAAAACACTTATTGGATGCACAAGATTGGTCAAAAACCCTAATTGGATAAGAATTAGCCTAGAGAGGACGAAAATGACCTAAGTGTTCATCCAATGACACAAAACACCTATTGGATGCACAAGATTGGTTAAAAACCCTAATTGGACAAGAATTAGCCTAGGAAGGACGAAAATGACCTAATTGTTCATCCAATGACACAAAAACACCTATCGGATGAACAAGATTGGTTAGAAACCCTAATTGGACAAGATTAAGTGTAGAGAGGACGAAAATGACCTAAATGTTCATCCAATGACACAAAACACCTAATGGATGCACAATATTGGTTAAAAATCCTAATTGGACAAGAATTTGCCTAGGGAGGACGAAAATGACCTAAATGTTCATCCAATGACACAAAAACACCCATTGGATGCACAAGATTGGTTAAAAACCCTAATTGGACAAGATTAAGAGTAGGGAGGACGAAAATGACCTAAATGTTCATCCAATGACACAAAACACCTATTGGATGCAAAAGATTGGTTAAAAATCTTAATTGGACAAGAATTAGCCTAGGGAGGACGAAAATGACCTAATTGTTCATCCAATGACACAAAAACACCTATCGGATGCACAAGATTGGTTAGAAACCCTAATTGGACAAGATTAAGTGTAGAGAGGACGAAAATGACCTAAATGTTCATCCAATGACACAAAACACCTAATGGATGCACAATATTGGTTAAAAATCCTAATTGGACAAGAATTTGCCTAGGGAGGACGAAAATGACCTAAATGTTCATCCAATGACACAAAAACACCCATTGGATGCACAAGATTGGTTAAAAACCCTAATTGGACAAGATTAAGAGTAGGGAGGACGAAAATGACCTAAATGTTCATCCAATGACACAAAACACCTATTGGATGCAAAGGATTGGTTAAAAATCTTAATTGGACAAGAATTAGCCTAGGGAGGACAAAAATGACCTAAATGTTCATCCAATATCACACAATACACCTATTGGATGCACAAGATTGGTTAAAATCCCTAATTGGATAAGAATTAGCCTAGGCAGGACGAAAATGACTTAAGTGTTCAACCAATGACACAAAAACACTTATTGGATACACAAGATTGGTTAAAAACCCTAATTGGACAAGAATTAGCCTAGGGAGGAAGAAAATGACCTAATTGTTCATCCAATGTCACAAAAACACCTATGGGATGCACAAGATTGGTTAGAAACCCTAATTGGACAAGATTAAGTGTAGGGAGGACGAAAATGACCTAAATTTTCATCCAATGACACAAAACACCTATTGGATGCACAATGTTGGTTAAAAACCCTAATTGGATAAGAATTAGCCTAGGGAGGACGAAAATGACCTAAATGTTCCTCCAATGACACAAAAACACCTATTGGATGCACAAGATTTGTTAAAAACCCTAATTGGACAAGAATTAGCCTAGGGAGGAAGAAAATAACCTAATTGTTTATCCAATGACACAAAAACACCCATTGGATGCACAAGATTAGTTAAAAACCCTAATTGGACAAGATTAAGTGTAAGGAGAACGAAAATGACCTAAATGTTCATCCAATGACACAAAACACCTATTGGATGCACAAGATTGGTTAACAACCCTAATTGGACAAGATTAAATGTGGGGAGGACGAAAATGACCTAAATGTTCATCCAATGACACAAAACACTTATTGGATGCACAAGATTGGTCAAAAACCCTAATTGGACAAGAATTAGCCTAGAGAGGACGAAAATGACCTAAGTGTTCATCCAATGACACAAAACACCTATTGGATGCACAAGATTGGTTAAAAACCCTAATTGGACAAGAATTAGCCTAGGGAGGACGAAAATGACCTAATTGTTCATCCAATGACACAAAAACACCTATCGGATGAACAAGATTGGTTAGAAACCCTAATTGGACAAGATTAAGTGTAGAGAGGACGAAAATGACCTAAATGTTCATCCAATGACACAAAACACCTAATGGATGCACAATATTGGTTAAAAATCCTAATTGGACAAGAATTTGCCTAGGGAGGACGAAAATGACCTAAATGTTCATCCAATGACACAAAAACACCCATTGGATGCACAAGATTGGTTAAAAACCCTAATTGGACAAGATTAAGAGTAGGGAGGACGAAAATGACCTAAGTGTTCATCCAATGACACAAAACACCTATTGGATGCACAAGATTGGTTAAAAACCCTAATTGGACAAGAATTAGCCTAGGGAGGACGAAAATGACCTAATTGTTCATCCAATGACACAAAATACCTATTGGATGCACAAGATTGGTTAAAAACCCTAATTGGACAAGATTAAGTGTAGGGAGGACGAAAATGACCTAAATATTCATCTAATGACACAAAACACCTATTGGATGCACAAGATTGGTTAAAAACCCTAATTGGACAAGAATTAGCCTAGGGAGGACGAAAATGACCTAATTGTTCATCCAATGACACAAAAACACCTATCGGATGCACAAGATTGGTTAGAAACCCTAATTGAACAAGAATTATCATAGAGAGGACGAAAATGACCTAATTGTTCATCCAATGACACAAAAACACCAATTGGATGCACAAGATTGGTTAAAAACCCTAATTGGAAAAGATTAAGTGTAGGGAGGACGAAAATGACCTAATTGTTGATCCAATGACACAAAAACACCAATTGGATGCACAATATTGGTTAGAAACCCTAATTGGACAAGATAAAGTGTAGGGAGGACGAAAATGACCTAAGTGTTCATCCAATGACACAAAACACCTATTGGATGCACAAGATTGGTTAAAAACCCTAATTGGACAAGAATTAGCCTAGGGAGGACGAAAATGACCTAATTGTTCATCCAATGACACAAAAACACCTATCGGATGCACAAGATTGGTTAGAAACCCTAATTGAACAAGATTAAGTGTAGAGAGGACGAAAATGACCTAAATGTTCATCCAATAACACAAAACACCTATTGGATGCACAAGATTGGTTAAAAACCCTAATTGGATAAGAATTAGCCTAAGGAGGACGAAAATGACCTAAATGTTCATCCAATGACACAAAACACCTATTGGATGCACAAGATTGGTTAAAAACCCTAATTGGATAAGAATTAGCATAAGGAGGACGAAAATGACCTAAATGTTCATCCAATGACACAAAACACCTATTGGATGCACAAGATTGGTTAAAAACCCTAATTGGACAAGAATTATCCTAGGGAGGACGAAAATGACCTAATTGTTCATCCAATGACACAAAAACACCAACTAGATGCACAAGATTGGTTAGAAACCCTAATTGGACAAGATAAAATGTAGGGAGGACGAAAATGACTTAAATGTTCAACTAATGACCCAAAACACCTATTGGATGCATAAGATTGGTTAAAAACCCAAATTGGACAAGATTAAGTGTAGGGAGGACAAAAATGACCTACATATTCATCCAATGACTCAAAACACCTATTGGATGCACAAGATTGGTTAAAAACCCTAATTGGACAAGAATTAGTGTTGGGAGGACGAAAATGACCTAAATGTTCATCCAATGACACAAAACACCTATTGGATGCACAAGATTGGTTAAAAACCCTAATTGGACAAGATTAAGTGTAGGGAGGACGAAAATGGCCTAAATATTCATCCAATGACACAAAACACCTATTGGATGCACAAGATTGGTTAAAAACCCTAATTGGACAAGAATTAGCCTAGGGAGGACGAAAATGACCTAAGTGTTCAACCAATGACACAAAAACACTTATCGGATACACAAGATTGGTTAGAAACCCTAATTGGACAAGATTAAGTGTAGGGAGGACGAAAATGACCTAAATATTTATCCAATGACACAAAACACCTATTGGATGCACAAGATTGGTTAAAAACCCTAATTGGATAAGAATTAGTCTAAGGAGGATGAAAATGACCTAAATGTTCCTCCAATGACACAAAACACCTATTGGATGCACAAGATTTGTAAAAAACCCTAATTGGACAAGAATTATCCTAGGGAGGAAAAAAATGACCTAATTGTTCATCCAATGACACAAAAACACCAATTGGATGTACAAGATTGGTTAGAAACCCTAATTGGACAAGATAAAGTGTAGGGAGAGCGAAAATGACCTAAATGTTCATCCAATGACACAAAATACCTATTGGATGCACAAAATTGGTTAAAAACCCTAATTGGACAAGATTAAGTGTAGGGAGGACGAAAATGTCCTAAATATTCATCCAATGACACAAAACACCTATTGGATCCACAAGATTGGTTAAAAACCCTAATTGGACAAGATTAAGTGTAGGGAGGACGAAAATGACGTAAATGTTCATCCAATGACAAAATCCTATTGGATGCACAAGATTGGTTAAAAACCCTAATTGGACAAGATTAAGTGTAAGGAGGACGAAAATGACCTAAATATTTATCCAATGACACAAAACACCTATTGGATGCACAAGATTGGTTAAAAACCCTAATTGGACAAGATAAAGTGTAGGGAGGACGAAAATGACCTAAAATGTTCATCCAATGACACAAAACACCTATTGGATGCACAAGATTTGTAAAAAACCCTAATTGGACAAGAATTATCCTAGGGAGGTAAAAAATGAGCTAATTATTCATCCAATGACACAAAAACACCAATTGGATGCACAAGATTGGTTAGAAACCCTAATTGGACAAGATAAAGTGTAGGGAGAGCGAAAATGACCTAAATGTTCATCCAATGACACAAAATACCTATTGGATGCACAAAATTGGTTAAAAACCCTAATTGGACAAGATTAAGTGTAGGGAGGACGAAAATGACCTAAATGTTCATCCAATGACACAAAACACCTATTGGATGCACAAGATTGGTTAACAACCCTAATTGGACAAGATTCAATGTGGGGAGGACGAAAATGACCTAAATGTTCATCCAATGACACAAAACACCTATTGGATGCACAAGATTGGTTAAAAACCCTAATTGGACAAGAATTAGCCTAGGGAGGACGAAAATGACCTAATTGTTCATCCAATGACACAAAAACACCTATCGGATGCACAAGATTGGTTAGAAACCCTAATTGGACAAGATTAAGTGTAGAGAGGACGAAAATGACCTAAATGTTCATCCAATGACACAAAACACGAATTGGATGCACAAGATTGGTTAACAACCCTAATTGGACAAGATTAAATGTGGGGAGGACGAAAATGACCTAAATGTTCATCCAATGACACAAAACACTTATTGGATGCACAAGATTGGTCAAAAACCCTAATTGGATAAGAATTAGCCTAGAGAGGACGAAAATGACCTAAGTGTTCATCCAATGACACAAAACACCTATTGGATGCACAAGATTGGTTAAAAACCCTAATTGGACAAGAATTAGCCTAGGGAGGAAGAAAATGACCTAATTGTTCATCCAATGACACAAAAACACCTATCGGATGCACAAGATTGGTTAGAAACCCTAATTGGACAAGATTAAGTGTAGAGAGGACGAAAATGACCTAAATGTTCATCCAATGACACAAAACACCTAATGGATGCACAATATTGGTTAAAAATCCTAATTGGACCAGAATTTGCCTAGGGAGGACGAAAATGACCTAAATGTTCATCCAATGACACAAAACATTTATTGGATGCACAAGATTGGTCAAAAACCCTAATTGGATAAGAATTAGCCTAGAGAGGACGAAAATGACCTAAGTGTTCATCCAATGACACAAAACACCTATTGGATGCACAAGATTGGTTAAAAACCCTAATTGGATAAGAATTAGCCTAGAGAGGACGAAAATGACCTAATTGTTCATCCAATGACACAAAACACTTATTGGATGCACAAGATTGGTCAAAAACCCTAATTGGATAAGAATTAGCCTAGAGAGGACGAAAATGACCTAAGTGTTCATCCAATGACACAAAACACCTATTGGATGCACAAGATTGGTTAAAAACCCTAATTGGACAAGAATTAGCCTAGGGAGGACGAAAATGACCTAATTGTTCATCCAATGACACAAAAACACCTATCGGATGCACAAGATTGGTTAGAAACCCTAATTGGACAAGATTAAGTGTAAGGAGAACGAAAATGACCTAAATGTTCATCCAATGACACAAAACACCTATTGGATGCACAAGATTGGTTAACAACCCTAATTGGACAAGATTAAATGTGGGGAGGACGAAAATGACCTAAATGTTCATCCAATGACACAAAACACTTATTGGATGCACAAGATTGGTCAAAAACCCTAATTGGATAAGAATTAGCCTAGAGAGGACGAAAATGACCTAAGTGTTCATCCAATGACACAAAACACCTATTGGATGCACAAGATTGGTTAAAAACCCTAATTGGACAAGAATTAGCCTAGGGAGGAAGAAAATAACCTAATTGTTTATCCAATGACACAAAAACACCCATTGGATGCACAAGATTAGTTAAAAACCCTAATTGGACAAGATTAAGTGTAAGGAGAACGAAAATGACCTAAATGTTCATCCAATGACACAAAACACCTATTGGATGCACAAGATTGGTTAACAACCCTAATTGGACAAGATTAAATGTGGGGAGGACGAAAATGACCTAAATGTTCATCCAATGACACAAAACACTTATTGGATGCACAAGATTGGTCAAAAACCCTAATTGGATAAGAATTAGCCTAGAGAGGACGAAAATGACCTAAGTGTTCATCAAATGACACAAAACACCTATTGGATGCACAAGATTGGTTAAAAACCCTAATTGGACAAGAATTAGCCTAGGGAGGACGAAAATGACCTAATTGTTCATCCAATGACACAAAAACACCTATCGGATGCACAAGATTGGTTAGAAACCCTAATTGGACAAGATTAAGTGCAGAGAGGACGAAAATGACCTAAATGTTCATCCAATGACACAACACACCTAATGGATGCACAATATTGGTTAAAAATCCTAATTGGACAAGAATTTGCCTAGGGAGGACGAAAATGACCTAAATGTTCATCCAATGACACAAAAACACCCATTGGATGCACAAGATTGGTTAAAAACCCTAATTGGACAAGATTAAGAGTAGGGAGGACGAAAATGACCTAAATGTTCATCCAATGACACAAAACACTTATTGGATGCACAAGATTGGTCAAAAACCCTAATTGGATAAGAATTAGCCTAGAGAGGACGAAAATGACCTAAGTGTTCATCCAATGACACAAAACACCTATTGGATGCACAAGATTGGTTAAAAACCCTAATTGGACAAGAATTAGCCTAGGGAGGACGAAAATGACCTAATTGTTCATCCAATGACACAAAAACACCTCTCGGATGCACAAGATTGGTTAGAAACCCTAATTGGACAAGATTAAGTTTAGGGAGGACGAAAATGACCTAAATGTTCATCCAATGACACAAAACACCTATTGGATGCACAAGATTGGTTAAAAACCCTAATTGGACAAGAATTAGCCTAGGTTGGAAGAAAATGACGTAAATGTTCATCCAATGACACAAAAACACCTATTGGAAGTACAAAATTGGTTAGAAACCCTAATTGGACAAGAATTAGCCTAGGGAGGACGAAAATGACCTAAATGTTCATCCAATGACACAAAACACCTATTGGATGCACAAGATTGCTTAAAAACCCTAATTGGACAAGAATTAGCCTAGGGAGGACGAAAATGACCTAATTATTCATCCAATGACACAAAAAAACCTATTGGATGCACATGATTGGTTAGAAACCCTAATTGGACAAGATTAAGTTTAGGGAGGACGAAATTGACCTAAATGTTCATCCAATGACACAAATCACCTATTGGATGCAAAAGATTGGTTAAAAACCCTAATTGGACAAGATTAAGTGTAAGGAGGACGAAAATGACATAAATATTCATCCAATGACACAAAAACACCTATTGGATGCACAAGATTGGTTAAAAACCCTAATTGGACAAGAATTAGCCTAGGGAGGACGAAAATAACCAAATTGTTCATCAAATGATACAAAAACACCTATTGGATGCACAATATTGGTTAGAAACCCTAATTGGACAAGATTAAGATTAGGGAGGATGAAAATGACCTAAATTTTCATCCATTGACACAAAACATCTATTGGATGCACAAGATTGGTTAAAAACCCTAATTGGACAAGAATTAGCCTAGGGAGGACGAAAATGACCTAATTATTCATCCAATGATACAAAAACACCTATTGGATACAAAATATTGGTTAGAAACCCTAATTGGACAAGATTAAGTTTAGGGAGGACGAAAATGACGTAAAATGTTCATCCAATGACACAAAACACCTATTGGATGCACAAGATTGGTTAAAAACCCTAATTGGACAAGAATTAGCCTAGGGAGGACATAAATGACCTAATTGTTCATCAAATGATATAAAAACACCTATTGGATGCACAAAATTGGTTAGAAACCCTAATTGGAAAAGATTAAGTGTAGGGAGGACGAAAATGACATAAATATTCATCCAATGACACAAAACCACCTATTGGATCCACAAAATTGGTTAAAAACCCTAATTGGACAAGATTAAGTGTAGGGAGTACGAAAATGACATAAATATTCATCCAATGACATAAAAACACCTATTGGATGCACAAGATTGTTTAAAAACCCTAATTGGACAAGAATTAACCTAGGTTGGAAGAAAATGACGTAAATGTTCATCCAATGACACAAAAACACCTATTGGAAGTACAAAATTGGTTAGAAACCCTAATTGGACAAGAATTAGCCTAGGGAGGACGAAAATGACCTAAATGTTCATCCAATGACACAAAACACCTATTGGATGCACAAGATTGCTTAAAAACCCTAATTGGACAAGAATTAGCCTAGGGAGGATGAAAATGACCTAATTGTTCATCCAATGACACAAAAAAACCTATTGGATGCACATGATTGGTTAGAAACCCTAATTGGACAAGATTAAGTTTAGGGAGGACGAAATTGACCTAAATGTTCATCCAATGACACAAAACACCTATTGGATGCAAAAGATTGGTTAAAAACCCTAATTGGACAAGATTAAGTGTAAGGAGGACGAAAATGACATAAATATTCATCCAATGACACAAAAACACCTATTGGATGCACAAGATTGGTTAAAAACTCTAATTGGACAAGAATTAGCCTAGGGAGGACGAAAATGACCTAATTGTTCATCCAATGATACAAAAACACCTATTGGATGCACAATATTGGTTAGAAACCCTTATTGGACAAGATTAAGTTCAGGGAGGACGAAAATGACCTAAATGTTCATCCAATGACACAAAACACCTATTGGATGCACAAGATTGGTTAAAAACCCTAATTGGACAAGAATTAGCCTAGGGAGGACGAAAATGACCTAATTGTTCATCCAATGACACAAAAACACCTATCGGATGCACAAGATTGGTTAGAAACCCTAATTGGACAAGATTAAGTGTAGAGAGGACGAAAATGACCTAAATGTTCATCAAATGACACAAAACACCTAATGGATGCACAATATTGGTTAAAAATCCTAATTGGACAAGAATTTGCCTAGGGAGGACGAAAATGACCTAAATGTTAATCCAATGACACAAAAACACCCATTGGATGCACAAGATTGGTTAAAAACCCTAATTGGACAAGATTAAGAGTAGGGAGGACGAAAATGACCTAAATGTTCATCCAATGACACAAAACACCTATTGGATGCAAAAGATTGGTTAAAAATCTTAATTGGACAAGAATTAGCCTAGGGAGGACAAAAATGACCTAAATGTTCATCCAATATCACACAATACACGTATTGGATGCACAAGATTGGTTAAAATCCCTAATTGGATAAGAATTAGCCTAGGCAGGACGAAAATGACTTAAGTGTTCAACCAATGACACAAAAACACTTATTGGATACACAAGATTGGTTAAAAACCCTAATTGGACAAGAATTAGCCTAGGGAGGAAGAAAATGACCTAATTGTTCATCCAATGTCACAAAAACACCTATGGGATGCACAAGATTGGTTAGAAACCCTAATTGGACAAGATTAAGTGTAGGGAGGACGAAAATGACCTAAATTTTCATCCAATGACACAAAACACCTATTGGATGCACAATATTGGTTAAAAACCCTAATTGGATAAGAATTAGCCTAGGGAGGACGAAAATGACCTAAATGTTCCTCCAATGACACAAAAACACCTATTGGATGCACAAGATTTGTTAAAAACCCTAATTGGACAAGAATTAGCCTAGGGAGGAAGAAAATAACCTAATTGTTTATCCAATGACACAAAAACACCCATTGGATGCACAAGATTAGTTAAAAACCCTAATTGGACAAGATTAAGTGTAAGGAGAACGAAAATGACCTAAATGTTCATCCAATGACACAAAACACCTATTGGATGCACAAGATTGGTTAACAACCCTAATTGGACAAGATTAAATGTGGGGAGGACGAAAATGACCTAAATGTTCATCCAATGACACAAAACACATATTGGATGCACAAGATTGGTCAAAAACCCTAATTGGATAAGAATTAGCCTAGAGAGGACGAAAATGACCTAAGTGTTCATCCAATGACACAAAACACCTATTGGATGCACAAGATTGGTTAAAAACCCAAATTGGACAAGAATTAGCCTAGGGAGGACGAAAATGACCTAATTGTTCATCCAATGACACAAAAACACCTATCGGATGCACAAGATTGGTTAGAAACCCTAATTGGACAAGATTAAGTGTAGAGAGGACGAAAATGACCTAAATGTTCATCCAATGACACAAAACACCTAATGGATGCACAATATTGGTTAAAAATCCTAATTGGACAAGAATTTGCCTAGGGAGGACGAAAATGACCTAAATGTTCATCCAATGACACAAAAACACCCATTGGATGCACAAGATTGGTTAAAAACCCTAATTGGACAAGATTAAGAGTAGGGAGGACGAAAATGACCTAAATGTTCATCTAATGACACAAAACACCTATTGGATGCAAAGGATTGGTTAAAAATCTTAATTGGACAAGAATTAGCCTAGGGAGGACAAAAATGACCTAAATGTTCATCCAATATCACACAATACACCTATTGGATGCACAAGATTGGTTAAAATCCCTAATTGGATAAGAATTAGCCTAGGCAGGACGAAAATGACTTAAGTGTTCAACCAATGACACAAAAACACTTATTGGATACACAAGATTGGTTAAAAACCCTAATTGGACAAGAATTAGCCTAGGGAGGAAGAAAATGACCTAATTGTTCATCCAATGTCACAAAAACACCTATGGGATGCACAAGATTGGTTAGAAACCCTAATTGGACAAGATTAAGTGTAGGGAGGACGAAAATGACCTAAATTTTCATCCAATGACACAAAACACCTATTGGATGCACAATATTGGTTAAAAACCCTAATTGGATAAGAATTAGCCTAGGGAGGACAAAAATGACCTAAATGTTCATCCAATATCACACAATACACCTATTGGATGCACAAGATTGGTTAAAATCCCTAATTGGATAAGAATTAGCCTAGGCAGGACGAAAATGACTTAAGTGTTCAACCAATGACACAAAAACACTTATTGGATACACAAGATTGGTTAAAAACCCTAATTGGACAAGAATTAGCCTAGGGAGGAAGAAAATGACCTAATTGTTCATCCAATGTCACAAAAACACCTATGGGATGCACAAGATTGGTTAGAAACCCTAATTGGACAAGATAAAGTGTAGGGAGGACGAAAATGACCTAAATGTTCATCCAATGACACAAAACACCTATTGGATGCAAAAGATTGGTTAAAAATCTTAATTGGACAAGAATTAGCCTAGGGAGGACAAAAATGACCTAAATGTTCATCCAATATCACACAATACACCTATTGGATGCACAAGATTGGTTAAAATCCCTAATTGGATAAGAATTAGCCTAGGCAGGACGAAAATGACTTAAGTGTTCAACCAATGACACAAAAACACTTATTGGATACACAAGATTGGTTAAAAACCCTAATTGGACAAGAATTAGCCTAGGGAGGACGAAAATGACCTAAATGTTCATCCAATGACACAAAAACACCCATTGGATGCACAAGATTGGTTAAAAACCCTAATTGGACAAGATTAAGAGTAGGGAGGACGAAAATGACCTAAATGTTCATCCAATGACACAAAACACCTATTGGATGCAAAAGATTGGTTAAAAACCCTAATTGGACAAGAATTAGCCTAGGGAGGACGAAAATGACCTAATTGTTCATCCAATGACACAAAAACACCTATCGGATGCACAAGATTGGTTAGAAACCCTAATTGAACAAGATAAAGTGTAGGGAGGACGAAAATGACCTAAGTGTTCATCCAATGACACAAAACACCTATTGGATGCACAAGATTGGTTAAAAACCCTAATTGGACAAGAATTAGCCTAGGGAGGACGAAAATGACCTAATTGTTCATCCAATGACACAAAAACACCTATCGGATGAACAAGATTGGTTAGAAACCCTAATTGGACAAGATTAAGTGTAGAGAGGACGAAAATGACCTAAATGTTCATCCAATGACACAAAACACCTAATGGATGCACAATATTGGTTAAAAATCCTAATTGGACAAGAATTTGCCTAGGGAGGACGAAAATGACCTAAATGTTCATCCAATGACACAAAACACTTATTGGATGCACAAGATTGGTCAAAAACCCTAATTGGATAAGAATTAGCCTAGAGAGGACGAAAATGACCTAAGTGTTCATCCAATGACACAAAACACCTATTGGATGCACAAGATTGGTTAAAAACCCTAATTGGACAAGAATTAGCCTAGGGAGGACGAAAATGACCTAATTGTTCATCCAATGACACAAAAACACCTATCGGATGCACAAGATTGGTTAGAAACCCTAATTGGACAAGATTAAGTGTAAGGAGAACGAAAATGACCTAAATGTTCATCCAATGACACAAAACACCTATTGGATGCACAAGATTGGTTAACAACCCTAATTGGACAAGATTAAATGTGGGGAGGACGAAAATGACCTAAATGTTCATCCAATGACACAAAACACTTATTGGATGCACAAGATTGGTCAAAAACCCTAATTGGATAAGAATTAGCCTAGAGAGGACGAAAATGACCTAAGTGTTCATCCAATGACACAAAACACCTATTGGATGCACAAGATTTGTTAAAAACCCTAATTGGACAAGAATTAGCCTAGGGAGGAAGAAAATAACCTAATTGTTTATCCAATGACACAAAAACACCCATTGGATGCACAAGATTAGTTAAAAACCCTAATTGGACAAGATTAAGTGTAAGGAGAACGAAAATGACCTAAATGTTCATCCAATGACACAAAACACCTATTGGATGCACAAGATTGGTTAACAACCCTAATTGGACAAGATTAAATGTGGGGAGGACGAAAATGACCTAAATGTTCATCCAATGACACAAAACACTTATTGGATGCACAAGATTGGTCAAAAACCCTAATTGGATAAGAATTAGCCTAGAGAGGACGAAAATGACCTAAGTGTTCATCCAATGACACAAAACACCTATTGGATGCACAAGATTGGTTAAAAACCCTAATTGGACAAGAATTAGCCTAGGAAGGACGAAAATGACCTAATTGTTCATCCAATGACACAAAAACACCTATCGGATGAACAAGATTGGTTAGAAACCCTAATTGGACAAGATTAAGTGTAGAGAGGACGAAAATGACCTAAATGTTCATCCAATGACACAAAACACCTAATGGATGCACAATATTGGTTAAAAATCCTAATTGGACAAGAATTTGCCTAGGGAGGACGAAAATGACCTAAATGTTCATCCAATGACACAAAAACACCCATTGGATGCACAAGATTGGTTAAAAACCCTAATTGGACAAGATTAAGAGTAGGGAGGACGAAAATGACCTAAATGTTCATCCAATGACACAAAACACCTATTGGATGCAAAAGATTGGTTAAAAATCTTAATTGGACAAGAATTAGCCTAGGGACGACAAAAATGACCTAAATGTTCATCCAATATCACACAATACACCTATTGGATGCACAAGATTGGTTAAAATCCCTAATTGGATAAGAATTAGCCTAGGCAGGACGAAAATGACTTAAGTGTTCAACCAATGACACAAAAACACTTATTGGATACACAAGATTGGTTAAAAACCTTAATTGGACAAGAATTAGCCTAGGGAGGAAGAAAATGACCTAATTGTTCATCCAATGTCACAAAAACACCTATGGGATGCACAAGATTGGTTAGAAACCCAAATTGGACAAGATAAAGTGTAGGGAGGACGAAAATGACCTAAATTTTCATCCAATGACACAAAACACCTATTGGATGCACAATATTGGTTAAAAACCCTAATTGGATAAGAATTAGCCTAGGGAGGACGAAAATGACCTAAATGTTCCTCCAATGACACAAAAACACCTATTGGATGCACAAGATTTGTTAAAAACCCTAATTGGACAAGAATTAGCCTAGGGAGGAAGAAAATAACCTAATTGTTTATCCAATGACACAAAAACACCCATTGGATGCACAAGATTAGTTAAAAACCCTAATTGGACAAGATTAAGTGTAAGGAGAACGAAAATGACCTAAATGTTCATCCAATGACACAAAACACCTATTGGATGAACAAGATTGGTTAACAACCCTAATTGGACAAGATTAAATGTGGGGAGGACGAAAATGACCTAAATGTTCATCCAATGACACAAAACACTTATTGGATGCACAAGATTGGTCAAAAACCCTAATTGGATAAGAATTAGCCTAGAGAGGACGAAAATGACCTAAGTGTTCATCCAATGACACAAAACACCTATTGGATGCACAAGATTGGTTAAAAACCCTAATTGGACAAGAATTAGCCTAGGGAGGACGAAAATGACCTAATTGTTCATCCAATGACACAAAAACACCCATTGGATGCACAAGATTAGTTAAAAACCCTAATTGGACAAGATTAAGTGTAGGGAGAACGAAAATGACCTAAATGTTCATCCAATGACACAAAACACCTATTGGATGCACAAGATTGGTTAACAACCCTAATTGGACAAGATTAAATGTGGGGAGGACGAAAATGACCTAAATGTTCATCCAATGACACAAAACACTTATTGGATGCACAAGATTGGTCAAAAACCCTAATTGGATAAGAATTAGCCTAGAGAGGACGAAAATGACCTAAGTGTTCATCCAATGACACAAAACACCTATTGGATGCACAAGATTTGTTAAAAACCCTAATTGGACAAGAATTAGCCTAGGGAGGAAGAAAATAACCTAATTGTTTATCCAATGACACAAAAACACCCATTGGATGCACAAGATTAGTTAAAAACCCTAATTGGACAAGATTAAGTGTAAGGAGAACGAAAATGACCTAAATGTTCATCCAATGACACAAAACACCTATTGGATGCACAAGATTGGTTAACAACCCTAATTGGACAAGATTAAATGTGGGGAGGACGAAAATGACCTAAATGTTCATCCAATGACACAAAACACTTATTGGATGCACAAGATTGGTCAAAAACCCTAATTGGATAAGAATTAGCCTAGAGAGGACGAAAATGACCTAAGTGTTCATCCAATGACACAAAACACCTATTGGATGCACAAGATTGGTTAAAAACCCTAATTGGACAAGAATTAGCCTAGGAAGGACGAAAATGACCTAATTGTTCATCCAATGACACAAAAACACCTATCGGATGAACAAGATTGGTTAGAAACCCTAATTGGACAAGATTAAGTGTAGAGAGGACGAAAATGACCTAAATGTTCATCCAATGACACAAAACACCTAATGGATGCACAATATTGGTTAAAAATCCTAATTGGACAAGAATTTGCCTAGGGAGGACGAAAATGACCTAAATGTTCATCCAATGACACAAAAACACCCATTGGATGCACAAGATTGGTTAAAAACCCTAATTGGACAAGATTAAGAGTAGGGAGGACGAAAATGACCTAAATGTTCATCCAATGACACAAAACACCTATTGGATGCAAAAGATTGGTTAAAAATCTTAATTGGACAAGAATTAGCCTAGGGACGACAAAAATGACCTAAATGTTCATCCAATATCACACAATACACCTATTGGATGCACAAGATTGGTTAAAATCCCTAATTGGATAAGAATTAGCCTAGGCAGGACGAAAATGACTTAAGTGTTCAACCAATGACACAAAAACACTTATTGGATACACAAGATTGGTTAAAAACCTTAATTGGACAAGAATTAGCCTAGGGAGGAAGAAAATGACCTAATTGTTCATCCAATGTCACAAAAACACCTATGGGATGCACAAGATTGGTTAGAAACCCAAATTGGACAAGATAAAGTGTAGGGAGGACGAAAATGACCTAAATTTTCATCCAATGACACAAAACACCTATTGGATGCACAATATTGGTTAAAAACCCTAATTGGATAAGAATTAGCCTAGGGAGGACGAAAATGACCTAAATGTTCCTCCAATGACACAAAAACACCTATTGGATGCACAAGATTTGTTAAAAACCCTAATTGGACAAGAATTAGCCTAGGGAGGAAGAAAATAACCTAATTGTTTATCCAATGACACAAAAACACCCATTGGATGCACAAGATTAGTTAAAAACCCTAATTGGACAAGATTAAGTGTAAGGAGAACGAAAATGACCTAAATGTTCATCCAATGACACAAAACACCTATTGGATGCACAAGATTGGTTAACAACCCTAATTGGACAAGATTAAATGTGGGGAGGACGAAAATGACCTAAATGTTCATCCAATGACACAAAACACATATTGGATGCACAAGATTGGTCAAAAACCCTAATTGGATAAGAATTAGCCTAGAGAGGACGAAAATGACCTAAGTGTTCATCCAATGACACAAAACACCTATTGGATGCACAAGATTGGTTAAAAACCCAAATTGGACAAGAATTAGCCTAGGGAGGACGAAAATGACCTAATTGTTCATCCAATGACACAAAAACACCTATCGGATGCACAAGATTGGTTAGAAACCCTAATTGGACAAGATTAAGTGTAGAGAGGACGAAAATGACCTAAATGTTCATCCAATGACACAAAACACCTAATGGATGCACAATATTGGTTAAAAATCCTAATTGGACAAGAATTTGCCTAGGGAGGACGAAAATGACCTAAATGTTCATCCAATGACACAAAAACACCCATTGGATGCACAAGATTGGTTAAAAACCCTAATTGGACAAGATTAAGAGTAGGGAGGACGAAAATGACCTAAATGTTCATCCAATGACACAAAACACCTATTGGATGCAAAAGATTGGTTAAAAATCTTAATTGGAAAAGAATTAGCCTAGGGAGGACAAAAATGACCTAAATGTTCATCCACTATCACACAATACACCTATTGGATGCACAAGATTGGTTAAAATCCCTAATTGGATAAGAATTAGCCTAGGCAGGACGAAAATGACTTAAGTGTTCAACCAATGACACAAAAACACTTATTGGATACACAAGATTGGTTAAAAACCCTAATTGGACAAGAATTAGCCTAAGGAGGAAGAAAATGACCTAATTGTTCATCCAATGTCACAAAAACACCTATGGGATGCACAAGATTGGTTAGAAACCCTAATTGGACAAGATTAAGTGTAGGGAGGACGAAAATGACCTAAATTTTCATCCAATGACACAAAACACCTATTGGATGCACAATATTGGTTAAAAACCCTAATTGGATAAGAATTAGCCTAGGGAGGACGAAAATGACCTAAATGTTCCTCCAATGACACAAAAACACCTATTGGATGCACAAGATTTGTTAAAAACCCTAATTGGACAAGAATTAGCCTAGGGAGGAAGAAAATAACCTAATTGTTTATCCAATGACACAAAAACACCCATTGGATGCACAAG